>CAUJRU010000504.1:97417-576493 GCA_963277665.1 Viscum album
GTAGTCCGTACGTAACGCACGAGCGATGATATCATTCCCACATGGTCGTGGAATTGTGTTGAAGTGTATGTATACTATTTCAGTATCAATATCAATTTATAATAATCATATATAGTTACTCATTAAACCATTATACCCATCCAATTAAGGTGGTGGCGGAAAATAGATTACACCACGACGTGGAGACGGTATTCCGTACGTACGCACGCGCGGTGATTTCATTTTTCCGTAGGATGGATAGAAGGTGAATTAGGGTTGTTTCATTTTTATAAATAACATATCAGTATGTAAGTAATACTGATGTTATTACTTTATCATGAAACAACTAAATAAGAAGAAGTTGAAGAAGAAAGAAATTGAAAAGATCGGTAATGGGTATTACCTCTTCTTTGAAACGCCTTCTTTGAATCCTCTACTTAGGGAACTAAGATTGGTCTTTGAAGAAGACCCAGGACCTCTAGGATTATTCTAGGGAAGTGGAGAAGAGAAAATGGAAGGGGTTGGCCGAGCTTGAGTGCTCAATTTGGTGTGAGGAGGAGGGGGAGGAGGTGTCCTTTTATAAGGGAGGAGAGGGGCACCTTAGGAATATCTCAAAATATTATTTTATATTAAAGTCAAAATCGGTTTATAATGGTTCCAAATGGTCTTATTTCGAAGATAAAGTGGGTAAGGGTCGAAATCCTATCAACCAGTAGGATTTAGACAAGTTTAGGGTATTATTTTAACCTTATCAATTAGATTTAATTCTAAGTTAAATAATTTAACTTTTACCGTGTCTTTTTGTTTTAATTCACTATATGGTTAATAAACTTACTATAACATGCCAAACGAACCCCAAATTGTTTGTAATTAATATATATATCATTATCTAAGTCATTTGGCCGAACCTTAGATTTTTAGGAATAAAATGAAAATTAATAATATAATATTTTATTTAAAAACTATTTTGTGTCAATTTTGACACTATTTGATATATGATTTTTGTGAAAGTCATAACAGAATTATATGTTCGAACCAACTTGCTTAAATCCACAATAATATATCATAGTAACCTATAAAATTAGTGGAATTTATAAAAAGTCTCAAATTACTTTCATTTGAACATTTATAACATCAATTATGTTAATATTTCCTTAAAAGGGTAGTTACTGCATCATCGTTGTGTCATAAATAAATTAAATTATTTAAAGTCTAAAAATTATAAATAAAATATAATTATGTAGGAAATCTTTTTATAGTTCTAATGAATATTTATAGTCGAATTTATCTTATGTATAACCCCATATTAAAAATGATTTACTTATTAAACTTTTATTTTAACTATTTTAACCCTTCTTTAAATAAATTAATAATAAGTGTCCTAATCTAACCCAAGTGGGCCTAAATGGTCATATTTTATTCCTAAATTTGTTTTTGGTCGAATTAAACTTATCCAATAGAATTAGGACATGTGTTAGGGTAATAGTAATATCATTTTTACCGTTAGTTACCCTATTTACTATTAACCGCGGTAAAAAAAATAAAAAGTTACTATTCACCAAAAAATTATTTTTATCTCATTGAACCACATTTTACTTACTGACATCAACCGTGTCTCTCGGATTTTTGAAATTCCATTCACAGAAGCGGTAAAATTATGTTTTATGAAAAATTCAGTTTTTTTTAACTACCACTTAGTAGTTTCACTATTCATCAAAAATTGATGTTTTTCAGAACAATGCCAAAATTTCATCCTAAGCTATATTTCATATTCCGAATTCAAAAATGAAGTCTATTTTACCAAATTCATAACATATAGGTTGCATTAATTAATTTTATAATTAAATCCCGCTGTTAAAACAAATAGCGTGTTTTTAAGAAACAATATCTATCAAAAGATTGACACTTGTTTATGTCTGGTTTAAATGTGAAATTACATCCAATGACCAACATTGTATTAAATTGTAAAAATATATTCTAAATATACTTTAAAACTACTCAATTTAATGATTTATCACTAGTAATTATTTCGATTAAAATGTTATTTTCAATTATAATTTAGTAATTTTCACTATTCATCAGAATATGAAAGTTATCCGAAAAGTACCAAAATTTCACCTTAGGCTAAATTCGATACTCCAAATCCAAAAATGAAGTCCATTTTGAGAGCTAAAATTTCAAAAATTTAAAAAGTGGTTATTACTATTCATAACGGCTAGTTTTAATAATATTTTAATAGCATATCGTTGTTTCGTGAAACGCAGTATTGCGTACTACACACGCTATCGAGGAAGGTTGCGATTGCGTGTAAGGCAAGGCAAGTCAAGGATGCGTGTTGTGCAAGATCCTTTTGGTGTAGCTTACAACACAAGACATTAATAAAATTAAAAAGAATTGTTTTCATAAAATCTCAGGCTGTTACAGATTAAATTTAGAACTAACAGAAATTTAAGATCTTTAACAATGAAACTAAAATCACAATTGAAAAACAGAGTGTTTTGAAAACTTGTATTAATAAAAACTAAACCTCTGATACCAAATGTTGGTTGGAGAGGATACTCCAGAGGGGGGTGAATTGAGTTCCAATTAAAATTTATGTTAAAATATTTTCTATTTAAATCCCTCAATTTATAAAACAAGTTAAACATTAGTGAATTTGTAAAACTATAAAGGATTAATTAGAATCTCAAAATATTGATTAGTTCTCAGTTAATCTAATTAGAAGATTAAATTATCCTTTGAAACTAACCTACTGATTTATAAAAGATACAAACACTTTATTGATAAACTATCAAAGTAACTTTAAAATAGATTTGTATTTCAAAGTAATAAGCAGTGGAATATAAATTAGATACTGTATATTTTGAAATTAAACTAAAAATGAACAGTAAATATAACCAAGAGGTTAAATCTCAAGTCGAGACTTATTCCTCCCACATTTTTATATATAATTGATCCACACCATGGATCAGGGTTAGCAACAGTACAAGACTGTCCAGGCCATGCTGGGACGTTTACCATTATTCTTCGTGGGAAACAAAAATAAAGACAAGGCCACACAAGGACCTCTTCTACAACTGTCATGGTTAAACAAGATTAAGGAGTTTTAGTGTGAGGATTGTGATATCCTCCAGTTCAGTATAGGAGATAGTTTGTGTGTGTATGATAAACATGATACACACACTGCTTCGAAAGTAAATAATAAATCACTTAGAGATAGTATATGAAAGTTTATAAAGCTCTAGTGATTGGAAGTATAGCTCTTGGCTCATTAGATTCAGAAGAAAGGCTTCTGAGTCCTTCTCTGGTTTTTTTGCTGAAAAACAGAGTGTTGTGGTTCACCTTTTTTTTCTCCAGGAGAGAAGATGTTCTCTGACTTCAGAGTACTTCGTGTGCTCTTCTATAATGTAGGATTTCATGTATGGAACTACATTGAGGATCGTGCATTGTGTTATTGACAGTTGTGCTCAGCATTGTTCTTCTGTTCAGTATAGAGATTGCGTGTATTATAGTATATGCGTCCAGATGTGTCAAGCGCACATATCCTCTACTATAGCTCAGTATTCTTTATATTCCAAGATCTCCGATAATAGAAATTATTTCCTTTTCATAGGTACGAGGTATGATTTCCTGTCAGACCAACAACTATCATTAAATAAAATTAATTGCATTAAAAACATCAAATATGACTGTTAGAATTATTTAAATAATATTGATAAAAGAAGGTTAAGAAACAGTGTCACAGTAGTTGTGCAAACAGTGTCTATTTGAACCGGTGTCTCCTTCATGGTATGTGCTTCAACGTATGTGGCTCACGGTATGTCCTTCACGGTGTAACCTTCAAGGTGTCTGGGTCATGATGTGTCTTTCACGGTGTCTAGGTCACGATGTGTTCTTCATTGTGTCTAGGTCACGGTGTGTCCTTCACGGTGTAACCTTCACGGTGTCTGGGTCACGATGTGTCCTTCACGGTGTCTGGGATTTAGACTTCACAGTGTCTACTTTCATTTTTCTGTTCAAGGTTTCTATTTGACTGTGACTGTGTCTTGTAGACAGTCTGTCTTACTGTGTCGAACATTACAGTGTCTTGATACTTAGGAAAATATATGTATTTAGACTGAAATAGTAATATTCCGAATATGAATTATGATTAACCATTAGAAATTAAGAGAATTTGATTCATAAATACAAATGTTTGATAAGATAAGTAGGATTTGTGATCATACATAAGATTTGTAAATGATAGTGAGATTAATTAACATCAATAATATTTTTTATCATTAAAATATGATGTGTAATTATTATTGATTTTTGTGATCATTTAAACATTAGTAATACATGAGGAGTCCAACAATGTTGATCTATATGGGAAAGGTTATTATTCATAACCTAAGTCATCTATAAATGTATAGTAATAAGTTTCTCAACACAATTTACAGTGCCAGAACAAACATCATTATCTATCAAATGAGGTAAATTCCATCAAGGATTACATGAATTGATAAGATTTCCATTACTTCCACTAGTTGCCATATCTGGACAATGGCACACAATAAATTAGTTTATGACTCATAATTCATAAATAGGAACTATAAAAACACTCGAAATAAATTTGAACTTAATAAATATTTAATCAATAATCATGGTTATTTTGGGAGAATATTTGGTTTTAATTCATTTAGGATGGTTTGTAAAGAAAATTTGAATTATCCATAGAATATATCTAGGGTGTGTCAGACCCGGTGTGGAGTGAGGCCCATTTTTGTATACCTGGTTACCTTGAGTATGGATTAGGACAAATTTTCAATGTTTTTACTCCTAGGTATATCTATGCTAGAACCACATAAACTTATAGTATCAAGGAATGGATGTATTTCAAGGAAGATCCACATATTCTCTTACATACAAATATTAATGGATATTCTTATATTATTATTTCTAAAGGATGCCTTAGGGTTATGATACCTAATCAATACATTCGAAATGTAGTTTCCAATTTTTCTAATAAAATTTCTATGATACCTACTATAAAGACCCCGACCACAGTTTCCCAGAGTCAGTTCCATACATTATTACATTAGAATATATACAAGGATGTGTCATCTTGAAGGAATGATCGGTTTAGTAGTTTTGGAATCCATTTTACATATATGAACGTTACATTACAAAATTAAATGAAAAAATAGAATATTCTTTCTAATCACACATAAATTCTGAGATTATCCCTGCATGTCATTCATATGAAACATATTTTCATCCTGTAGAAAACAACCATAAGAATGGGGTTATCTCAGATTCCCAATAACGGTAATAAATAAAGTAGAAGTTTTCATAACATTAAATATTAGGCATAGTTAATAACTAAAATCAAATGACTTTAAAAATAAGCTTGATCATAATATGGTATAAATGAAAGTTGAATAAATAATGCCACATAAATGATCGTAATTGAATTAAACATAATGAAGGATATTCTGTTTGAAAAATAACCACATGTTTTATCAATTAAAGATAGTATAATTATGTAATGAATAATGTCGTACATCTGAAAAATATTTTCAGGTAATCATCCAAGACATCCGAATATACTAGGGTAAGGCCTTGACTAAAACCCAATTATGTTTGAATCTTGATACATAAGAGTTGGTGTCCTAGATCTAAAAGTATGTACATTGATTACAAGGATATTTAATGTATTTGAATATTAAATATCATTTTACATATTTTTCACTGTTCTTTATGATTATGATTTAATAATTTCCTAGAGTATTTGTGGGATTGATAAGGTCACAACAGTTCCCCACAATGTTGAGAACCTTGAAATTCTATAAAAATATTGTAAAATAAAGTTCAATGGTTGGATGAAATACTATTATGGGACACATATCATGCATAACAAAAGGTGTGAGTACTCTTATGCAGATGAGACCTCCCCGCATGAAGTTCGCACTTCGTAATCTCCAAGATAGAAGATTATGAGAACAGACCCACCAGTAGGATTTCTTCATGTTTTAGTGTCATCCGTTACTTCTATCTATGAGTGTTTTCAGTGATCCTTAGATGTTATGATTATTATTAATTGGTTTCATGACTCATGCACTTTGATTTAATGAAAAATACTATCACACTGATAGTTGGTGGGAAGTAGGGTACATTGGGTGTGTCTTGAGTGGTATGTTATTAGTGGATAATCCAATGAAGGATTTTCCCTTCCATTTATGTATGTTGATATCTCAGCCCTTTGATTGAAATAGAACCGACGTACGGAATTCCTTGGCCATGGTGTAATGATGATTTTATTTCAGGTAGTCAAAGAAATACGTATCAAGCCTAAAAGTTAATGACACTATAATAAAACCTACTTGTTGAGATATTGCGACAAAGGGATTATATTACTATGTGAGTGTTCATATGTGGATTTCATTTTTGTGACATTATATTCTTTCTCTTAAGTTCCTTGACCCATTGTTCGACAATACTTTTAGACTTTAGGCAAGCTCGCCTAATGCGAGTGAGAAAGAATCCTAGAGGGTCACACACTAAGTGTTGCTGGTGGACTTGGATAAATGCTATTTGAATTTTATTAATAAATATTATTCTCAATAAAATTGAATAATTTTATTGAAGTTAAAATTATTGCATAAATTAAATAAATATTTATTCAACGGATTGTGTGTAGAATATATATATTTATTTTATTGAACATTTGATAAATATTTATTTAATAGTTTTTAAATAAAATATTTATTTAATAGAATAAAATATTTATTTTTTTATTCAGGTGTTCAATAATTATATGTGGAGTTCGAGGGGACCACGACTGGTACGGTAGTGAAATAATTATTTCCAAGACGATAAATAATTATTTAACTAGATGTAACAAATGAAAATGTCACTGCGATTATTTTTTAATGTGGAGTTTTATTTATAAGTCCATTTTTCACATATTGGCACACCAAAAATAATGAAGTGGTATTATTATAAATATAATTGGTTTTATCTTAGGTTATAAATGTATTTAATATATTTTATGAAATTAAATATTGTAACTGAAGCACCATGTCAATAAATAGACACATACGTCTATTGTTCCAAGTACCAATCCACAGACCCGATGAATTGAGAATTTTTGAGCTAAACATTTTCTCTCTCAAATACTCTTCCTTCCCCTATCATGAATAAGATATGTTCTTTAAGGCCTAATAACAAGTGATCAATAACAACCAACAAAAGACACTCGCTTCGCCGCGCTAGCACCCAGAGAATGAGAAGTGTCGATCGAAGGCCATTGGATCATGTGTGGATCACTGTTAGAGGGATTCAAGTATGGATCCTTGCAAGCACAAAATGAGAATATTGAAGGGTCATTACAGATAATCATCATCATCAATAATGAGAAAACTGATGAACTTAGTTTTATTTTCATTATGAAAATAATTAAATTAATTATAAACATGATGTGAAAGATCCTCTCTAATGGTTTCAGAACCTTTTCTTCTTTATCTAAATCATTGATCCTAATCCATGGATACTTGTGTTCAAAATCGTATTGATCCCGGAATAATTCTTCATTGTGGTAAAAATCAATGTTGGTTGTCCGACCAACCACTCTTCCACTATGCTCGGAACCATTAAATGGTATTAGATGGATTTCATCAAGGTTTATAATTATTTAAATATTTAATTTATGATTTACATTTTTAATAATTTAGTTGTTTCAATTCAAGTTAATCATTCTGAAAATCTGAATCTCGAGATCTGTTCCTCCCCTTTTGTTTCTCATTCACCTTACATAAATGATATTTTCTTTTAATTTTGAATAAAATAAAACAAAGGATCTCATCTGTGGGTGCCAAGGAGTCTTTTCCTTACAACACCAGAACAAACAACATTTATTCATCAGTACATGCCTTATATCGATGGTTCAATGCACAGGTTCTGGTCTGGCAAACCAAGCTATGTCATTGTATTTTTTTAAAGTCTTCCTGACTCAGTGTGTTGACCATGAATAGGTGGCACCCATTTTAGGGATTACATGCCATGTGTCCCACTAGACATGATGAGTAGTCCCTTTCGGGTTACGGTTGGTCCATGTACCCTGTAATCTTCTAGCCTAGCTAGAAACCATGTAACATGGAACTACAAGGCATGCGACCCACTAGACATGTTGTGTACTCCAATTATTTCTGAAGTACACACACAAGGTGTTTCTCAAGGCGTGTACTTCGGAAAGATGGTGAAAAATAGTACACGTCATATAGATAGAAATAAACCATGTGTAATCATCCAAATTATGCAGATTAATTAAAATTTATTATTATATTATACAAACCCTTGAGACGTGTACAATCGTGTGGATGTAAATCCGATGGGAAACACTTAAAAGGTGTTTTATATAAATGTGTTTAATTTAAATCTATGTAATTTTAATTTATACTAATTTGGTAGTTATGAATAGGAATTCACTGGGTTACCTCCAATGTACAAGTTACGTACAACGATAATTTTATATAAATTTATATTTTAAAAATTATTATGGATGAGAATCTCAAGATTATTTAGAAAAGGGTTTATGATAAAAGGATTGAATAATTAAAGATGATATTTAATTGATTTGAGAGTGAATTATCTTAAACAAGAACAATTAAATAATTGAATGATATTTTTATTTATTTGTAAATATCATTTTATGTATGGATGATAATGAGATAGAGTTATACCTTTGTCGGTTGAATGATTCTTTTAATTTATTTATTTAAATTAAATTTGTCAGCCTATGATCCTTATCCTCATTAATATATAGGGACTACGTGCCTGAGGATTCTTCCATGTAAAACCCCCTTTTCCCTCACATGTATGTTAGAGAAAAAAGGCATATATAATAGATGGAACACCAAATCTAGTGGAGATGGTACATGATGGAGCTGAGACGAAACTCATCCCAACAGATACAAAGGTGGATAGGTGGAAAGCTATAAACATGAATCCAAAAGTTTCAAGATGTTTCTCCCCAAGGTTTCAGTTATATTATCAACATCTTAATAAAAATACAATTTTAAAATCTCATGATCATTCCCTTTACGTTATTTTATTCGTGTTATATTAATGGTTTATCATTATAGAAGTATTTTCAAGATCACATAATTAATGAATTAAAAAATAATTCATGATGGTACTATAATAAAGAAGACTTATACATAAATATTAACAAGATATGGTTAATCAATTAAGTAAGATCCACTTAATATTAATAATCATGTGATAATGATAATGATAAATTCATGGATAAGAGATAAAAATACCTCAAATAAAATATTATGTCATACCAAGCATTCTGTTACATGATTAAGGGAAAACACAATAAACTATGTGTTTGACCAACCATTTTTGGGACACTTAACTTTATATAGGAAGCCCTTATGAATGGTTTAGGGTTAAATAGACCATATTACATAAAGAGGAGTATCCGTTGATAGGATTGGTTTAATATTGGATGCATGTGTTTAGGAAATCCAAAAGTCATGATTTCAGGATTGGGGATTCCACTCAATAGATCAAGGAGTTTCTAGCTCGTTGTTGGCAATGACATTCCTACCTAAATACCTTCTAATTTCTTGACCAACCCTTGATGGGGTTATGTGAAGGGAAATATGGATCCCTTCCATTATAATGCCATAGAAAATGGACAGTCATTGTTTAATGGTGAGGGACATTGGGACTTGATAAAATAGTGGCCGATATAATAAAATTAATTATTTCTCATGAAATGTAATCAATAAGGTACCAATGATCTTATCATTTAATTGTAGAAAAAAATGACAAGATTTTCAACCAAAATGTCCCTGCGATCAATTCTTGATAAAAAGAACATCATCACAACCCATAACTTCTTGGAATGGTTTGGAAACCTTCTGGTGTTTTATGCCCTGAAGGTAAATCTTATGTGTCGGAGTCAGCATTACCTGATCCACCTACCAAAAAGGTGTGTGGTGAAGATTTCCTTGATTATGAGAAACATATGAATGATGTGGCCGACGTTCAATGTTTGATGCTATCATCAATGTCTAGTGAGCTCATAATGTCTCATGAAAATATGGATTCGTATAGAATGATCGGGAACCTCTATAGTATTTACCATGAGAGATCAAGATAGTAATGTATTGATATCTCTAAGGAACTCTTTCAGAGTCAGCTTGAGGATGGTGCCCCAGCTGGGACTAATGTAGTCATGTGAATTGGAAAAATTGAGTGCCTATAGGTTATGGGGTTTAACCTCCCCGATGAACTGGGTATGAATCTCATTCTAGAATCACTCCCTCAGGGCCTCTCTAACTTTGTTTTAAATTTCACTATGAATAACAATGAGAAGTCTCTATCTGATCATCTTATTATCATTTTTCAAGTGGAAAAAGATATGAAGAGTGAAAATACTTTTTTATTTATGGAGACTAAGAGTAAAGGGATGGTGAAGAGCATTAAGTCCAAAGATTCTTCACAACCTGACAAGAAAAGGAAGATCAACATGGAGGAAAATGAATAAGAGGTTGTTTGTTTCACTTGTGGAAAGAAGGGAAATTGGAAGAAAAAATGCAGCAATCCTAAAAAACAAAGGGTAATCTTCATATTTATTTGTTATCAAATGAAATATCTATGATTCTATAAATAGGGTATTAGATACAACTTTTTGTGCTCACATATGTATCCAAATATAAGAACCAAGTAGATTGTATATGATTTACAAAGGGGAGGTAGATCTACGAGCAACCAATGGAGTCAGACTTATTGTTGTAGTTGTCAGGGAATACCATGTAACATTGATAACTAGGATGATCATGGTGTTAAAGGGTTTTTAATATCTTTCTTCTGTTACTAAAAAAAATATTTTTGTATCCAAATTAGATACATTTGGATTTTCATTCATGTTTTTATATGAATGCTGCTTTGTTTAAAAAGATAGTGTTTTATTGTTGGGAAAATTCCTAAAATGGCCTTTCTATATTGGAATAAACAAAATAATTAATGGAAATTGATAAAAATTATACTCCCCATGACTCATACCACAGCCAACATTTGAATCACCAGCTAGGTCATGTAAATGTGAAATTCATGAAAAAGTTACTTCAATATGCTTATTTAAATTTTTTTCAACTAATACCATATAGAAATATTTTATTAAAGTTTAGAATGAAAAATTAAGAATCAAAAATTTAGTGGGAATGGTGAAATTAATAAAGAACTTCTTGAATTGGTTCAAACTTATTTTTGTGTACCATTTCCAATTGATGCAAGGGGAGTGTACTCATTCCTCAAAACTTTTAATGATTATTTTAGTAGATATGGAAATATATACATAATGAGGTATATATCATAATCTTTTGATATGTTCGAATAATACAAGAATGAAGTTGAGATCTAGCTTTATTGGAATATTAAGAAACTCCACTCAGACCGAGGTGGATAATATCTTAATCAAGACTTCATTGATTACTTATAGGAGTTTGGGATCCTATCCCAACTCACTTCTCCAAACATGCCCTAGAATAATTGTGTGACCTAAAGGAGGAACTGCACCCTGTTGGATATGGTGAGACCAAGGATGATTCATGTGAGTCTTCAATTATCCTTTTGGGGACATGCATTACAAAAATAAGCATAAATACTTAACCATGTACC
Organism: Viscum album; assembly: GCA_963277665.1. Classification (NCBI taxonomy): domain Eukaryota; kingdom Viridiplantae; phylum Streptophyta; class Magnoliopsida; order Santalales; family Viscaceae; genus Viscum; species Viscum album. The sequence goes on from CAUJRU010000504.1 coordinate 109,070, forward strand.
AACAAAATCGATAAATTGTATTTCGTACGAGTTCTGGAGTGAATGAAAAGCCATGTTATTGAATTTACATGTATGGGGAAGTGAGGTGTTTGTTAAGTCCAATTTAGGTTACAAAATCACACACTGAGGCACAAGGTGCACCTTAATAGGATTCCCCAAGGAAACATTGGGATATTACATATACAACCCCACAAACCAAAATGTGATAGTGGCAAGCCATGCCATACCCCTTGAGAGGGAGACATCTACAAAAGAGATAGTGGGAGTGAGATAGAAATAAATGATATTGAGGCTCACGATACCCAAGAGTTTGAAAAATATGTATTATACAATGTAGAAACCCAAAGCTTGACATACATGGACATTACATTACTTTAGCGGAATACTTAATACATAACAAAAATAGACACACAAGGACTGTAATAGTTTAGTGTCTTTGGAAACATGGAATGTAATCTTCTAATTGTGGTGAAAGATCTTCAACATCTCCCATAAAGATCTTCCCCTTTTTTTCTTACCTAAAACCTTTCTTTATATCCTGGGGAAAAGAAAACATAAAAAGGGTGAGATCAAATTCTCAGTAAGGGTAAGCAAGGATAAAATAAAACATACCATATACATTTGAAATTAAAAACATGAACATAATGTTTAAACATCAAAAGCATGAGCAATGACATAATACATGTAAGTACGTAAGGCATAGATCATAATGAAACATTAAGAATGATAAAATATCCTGGGAATAAAACATGTAATTGTGGAAACCATTAAGCACATTATATGATTTCCATAGTAGCCAAGGCATTGCTGCCAAGACTATCTTAGTGGACAAAGTCCCTTTCTGAATTGAGTTCACTTCTCATTCCAGCCCTGTATTACTGAACCGATTTAACTTGCCATTCCAGCCATGTCTATCTCTTGAGATATAAATCTTTACCCAATGCATTGGAGGGAGATATGGGTCCCACACATCTCATTATGAAATCATTCTAACTTGTGTCACAAAATAAACATACATCATTCATAAAAACCCAATAAATAAAATAGGTTTCATAAAAATCATACCATCATCACATAATCCATATAAAAGAAATGGATATCATTTCATAATAAGAGAAGTGAAACCATGTAAATCATAGAGACATTATACTTGAAACACACACATATGAAATAATGTCATCTTATATGAAAAATGGTTTTGATAAAACTCTTGAAATGAATTCTTGAGGAAAATATCCTTTTTTCTTCAAAATCATTTTATTTTCAAAAAATGTCATCAAATTTAAAAAGAAATGGATTTTTTTTGAAAATAGTCATGAAATATTTTGGATGAAGCTTCATGAAAACAAGTATTTATAGAACCGTAAAAATCCTTTCACACCGTATAAGTTAAAAATAACATTCTCCTCGTACTTTTGTCGGAAAAGTAAAAAAAGTACCTCGTAACATAAATAAGAGAAAGATTCCATACATACCATGTACTAAAATTCAAAAATGGGTAAAAACGACTTTATAAATACATGAAAAAACTTTTATAAAACATGGACATGATATAAATAGCCCCAGTAAATACTTACGAATAAGCAATCTCGGATAAAAATGAGATTTGCAAAATTATCCCTTACCTTAGGTCTGATTTGCTTCGTAAGTGTCCGAACCTCCTATATAATGATTTAAATAATGTTATTGACTTATTACATAATCATATTCATTGTTATGATATCATATATGGTTTACTTATGACTTTATATTACCCGTTCGTTTTTAAATTCCATGTTAAAGAGTGTTTCGGTTAAAATCGTTTCATTTCTCATCTGTGTTTTGACTTGTAATTATTCATATGATTACTTAGATCATGATTACATAATTCCATAATATAATACATGATTTATATATAATATATATTCAGAATATACATATATATAATAGATTGATAAATGGAAAGAAATACATCGTTCATGGAGACGGTAGGCCGTACGTACGCATGAACGCTGTTTTTGTTTCCTTATTGATTTGAATGGAATTAAGTAGATGAAATACATATATATCCAGTATCATTATTATGTCATATATTTCATTATTACTTATTATATATACTTTATAATCATTCATGAATGGTTAACGTGGAGAATGAATCTCATCGCGTTGTGGAGACGGTAGCCCGTACATACGCACGAGTGATGATATCGTTCTCATGATCGTGGGACTGTATTGGAGTGTATGTATACTATTTCAGAATCAATATCACTTAAAAATAATCATATATTGTTATTATTTAAACCATTATACCCATCCAAGTAAGGTGGTGGTGGAAAATAGATTACACCACGGCGTGAAGACGGTATTCTGTACGTACGCACACGCGGTGATTTCATTTTCCGTAGGATAGATAGATGGAGAAATAGGGTTTTTTCATACTTATAATAACATATAATTATATTAGTGATACTTATGTTATTACTTCATAATGAAAAAACCTAAGAAGAAGAAGTGGAAGAAGAAATAAAGTTGAAAGAATCGGTAACGTACATTACCTCTTCTTGGAAGCGCCTCCTTGAGTCCTCTTATTAGGGCACTAAAATTGGTCTTTGAAGAAGACCAGGACCTCTAGGATGTTTGTAGGGAAGTGTAGAAGAGAATTTTTCAGGGGTTGGGCGAGCTTGAAGGCGCAAAGTGGTGTGAGGAAGAGGGGGAGGAGGTTCCCTTTTATAAGGGAGGAGAGGGGCACCTTTGGAATAACTAAAAATATTATTTTATTATAAATCCAAATTTGGTTTTAAATTGTTCTAAATTGATTTATTTAGAAGCTAAGGTAAGGATGGATCGGAAACCTCTCATCCAATAGAATTTAGACAGGTTTAGGTCATTATACTAACCTTATATTTTTGTTTTAACTCTTAGTTAATTAGATTGACATTTTCCATGTCACATTGTATTTTTATATTATATAGTTAATAAACTTACCATATACATCAATGAGACCCCCAAGTGATCCATTAATGGTACACCTATCTTGATATAAGTATATTGGCCTAACCATATATTTCCAGGAATAAAATAACAATCAATAATATAATTTCTTTTAAAAACTATTTTATGTCAATTTTGACACTATTCAATAGTTGATTTTTGCGAAACTCATAACAGAATTATTACTTTGAAAAAAGTTAATTAAATCATTACTAACATGTCATATTAACCTATAAAATTATTTTAATTCATTAAAAGTCTCAAATTATTTTTATTTTGGTATTTTTAATATCAATTACGTTAATTTTTCACTATTATGGTTATTACTGCATCATCATTGTGTCATAAATAAATTAAAAAATTTAACGTATATAAATTATAAATAAAATATAATTATGTAGGAAATAGTTTTAGCTTTCTAATGAATATTTACAATCGGACATCCAACATATATAACACTATGTAAAAATTGTTTTTCTAAAAGATATATGCTTGTGTCATTTTTGTATTCATTTTAACTTAATTAAAATATAGCATGCCTATCACATACAAGTGGCACCATGTGGTCCCAAAATTTACCCAAATATGCCCATGGTCGAACATGTATCAACCAATTAGGTTATCACACATTTTAAGGTAATTCTTTTATTATTATAATATTATTTTTAACCCTTATTTACCGGATTTACCCTTTAACCATGGTAAATAAATTATTTACCGAAGTAATTATTCAAAATGTATAAAAATAAAAGTTACCTATTTTAAGAATTTAAAAATCCTGATTCCAAATATGAAATCCATTTTTCCAAATTCAAAACACAGAAGTGGCAGAAATTAATTTAAATTTAATTCCCGCTGTCAAAACAAAAAGCGTGTTTTTAAGATATAATAAATATCAAAAGATTGATAGTTGTTTATGTTCGGTTTAATTGGGAAATTATGTCCAATGACTAACATTGTATTAAATGGTAAAAATATATTCTAAATATACTTTACAACCACTCAAATTCCTAATTTATCACTATTAATTATTTGATTAAAAAAGTTGTTTTTAATTAAAATTTAGCAATTTTCACTATTCATCAAAATATGAAAGTTATCCGAAAAGTACCAAAATTTCACCGTAGGCTAAAGAAGATACTCCGAATCCAAAAAATGAAGTCCATGTTGAGAGATAAAATTTCTAAAATTTTAATAGGTGGTTATTACTATTCATAACGGCTAGTTTTAATAATATTTTAATAGCATATCGTTGTTTTGTGAAACTCGTTATTGTGTACTACACACGCTATCGAGGAAGGTCGTGATTGCGTGTAATGCAAGGAAAGTCAAGGATGCGTGTTGTGCAAGGTCTTTTTGGTATAGTGTACAACACAAGACATTAATGAAATTAAAAAAATATTTTTCATAAAATCTCGGGGTGTTTCATTCTACCCCCCTTAAAATGAATTTCGCCCTCGAAATTCGTCGTGGTTATAAATGGTTTACTATTAGAAAGTTTATTTAATAGAAACCCACATCGTAAAAAGGAATACCAAAACCAATCTTTAAAAACAAAAGTATGAAATGTAACGGTTACCCAAATAAACTAATCAATGGGTTTCCACATAGTTGAAAATATGGATATGGAAGAGAAATCTAACCATCATCTTCTGATAGAGAGTGGTAGAGAACATGGCTATGGAAAAGGGAGCAATCAGAAAGCCATAAATTTGTAATGATCTAAGGTACCTTCTAATTCATCAGATATAAGAGCACTAGGACAACATTTTTGGTTTTCAAAATCATTTCCCTAAAGTTGATGAAATTGGAATTAGAAGAAATACTTTCGTGATTTTGGTATAGTCTCACTGTTGGTCGTTCTTTGGACAATTTCCACTTCATCTCATAAATAAATGAAGTTGAATTTGTCATTCGTGATGTGTTAGCAGATCAGGTGATAGAATGATGGGTCATTCCATCTGTCTCAAACAAAAGTTTAGAAAAGTTATCAAAAAATACATAAGTCTATCTATAGTGAGATTAATCATATATGGTTCTTAAAATGGTCTTATACTTCATATATCATACTGTTTAATATAATAAAACTAGTTTCTATTAAATAGGGACTTCATGTAGGCCAGTGGTAGGCGATAAAGGCCAGTCGCACTTCGGTTATGGGTTCGATTCCCACAGCCCTGTCTGATGCGATGGGTTGTCGTCCATCCTGCAGGTTGTCCTTCTTCTAAAACTACATTACTATAAGATCCCATTAATAATATCGAAAAAAACTTCTATCCTTAAACAATACTAACTTATGTCCAACATAATCTATTTCAATCATTAGGCTTATCCAAAATAATGCTATCTAATCTCATATTATAGTGAAAATGATTACCAAAGAGTTCATACAACTAGCATGTTAATATCATTTTTGATCCCCACATATCATGAGATATGTCTTATTAGTCACATTCCAAACATTCAAAGGCCTTAATCATGTATTCTCTTGGAAAAAATGAATACCCATTTAACCTTATTGAAAACATGAATGATGTTAAAAGTTAACTCTTTCCACATACCAAAATCCTCAAAATTCTATATACTCAAACCATGACATCACTTAGTCCTTATATCAATCATGAGCTCATTAATACTATCAAACATTTCATTTTTTCCGTATCCCTTCATTATGCGCATATCATCTTTTTTTCCAAAAATATCTCAATCACATTCCATGGTTACCGGTACCATAAAATTATTGAAAACCACAATAGACCAATACATAAATATTCCAATATTCCACGATACTATAAACAACATTATTTTGGAATCCCATTACATAAACACTTAATCATTCCACCACATCATTGTCATATTCAACATCTCCAATGGTGATTGCATGTGACTTTCCTTTGTCCTTTGCCTTAAGTGGGTTCTCATGTCGATCATCACTGACCCTTGGATTAGGGTATTTATTAGCATAATGCCCCATTTCCTTGCACTTGAAGCATTGAAGTGTAGTAGGTTCATTCTGTGTATCCATTACTTTGTTTGCATCAGTAGACATCTTCTTCCCATCATTGCGGCATTCAAGTGCCCGATGACCTTCCTTTCCACATTTGAAACATTTACTTGTCCCCTTAAGCCAATATCCACCATTCTTCTTTCCACAATTTGAGCATAAGGAAACATTAATCTTCTTTTCACCATTAATCTGATATTTCTCCTTGAACTCCATCTTTCGTTTCTTGTCAAAACTATGAGATGGATAAGTAACACCAACTTCCATTTCTACCTTGATAGCACAACGCACAATTTCTTCATAGCTACTGAAGTCTCTTATAGATAATGCCCTTCAAATATTTGGTTTTATGCCACTGAAGAATCGATCAACTTTACTTTCAGTTTGGATGATAAATCCAGATTCATACCTTGCAAGCCTTGTAAAATTCGCTTCGTATATACCGACATATTCATCATCCATTTGCTTTAGTTCAAGAAACTCCTTCTCCATCTTTTTTCAAAGAACACGAGGGAAGTACTTATTGAAAAATAAGTTCTTGAACTCGTCCCATTCCATGGACTCAATTTCATCTCTTGGCCTCATATTCTTGATAATATTCCACCATTGATCAGTATCATATTCCAAACGATACACTGATAAGATGACTTTATCATGTTCAGAACATTGTAGAACTGAAAATATCTTTTCAGTAGTATTGATCCATTGTTCAGCAACCAGTGGATCAGAAGACCCACTAAAAGAAGGTGGACGTTGCCTCATGAAGGACTCAATAGAATATTGTTCCCTTCTTTGCTCATTTGGAAGTCCAGAATGATTCATATCTTGTGTAAGTATAGCAATATGATTTTTCACTCCATCTCCCATAACATTTCTTTGTTCTGGAGGACAATCATTGAATTGTCCATTACATTGATCAATACAGTTCCTTCGGGTTCCAGCCATCGTCTAAAACCCAAAAAGAATAGTGTGAGAGGCATAAATCATGCTGGGGAAAACAACACAACAAAGGAGGAGTACCTTCAATATCTAACATCTTTGTTTACTGTAATTCTAGTACTATAACCTATACTTATACTTAACCTTAGGGACATCCCTAGACATACCTTAGAAATATCTCTAGGGATCTCACTAAAGTTCTCGCATTCTAGTTTCCAAAGGTTGACTAAACCTTTCCTCTGATAGCAACTGTAGATACCCAAAGCTTGACGTACATGGACATTAAATTACTTTAGCGGAATACTTAATACATAACAAAAATAGACACAAAAGGACCGTAATAGTTCAGTGTCTTTGGAAACATGGAACGCAATCTTCTAATCGTGGTTAAAGATCTTCAATATCTCCCATAAAGATCTTCCCATTTTTTTTCTTACCTAAAACCTTTAATTATATCCTGGGGAAAAGAAAACATAAAAACGGTGAGGTAAAATGCTCAGTAAGGGTAATCATGGATAAAATAAAACATACCATATACATTTGAACTTAAAATCATGAACATAATGTTTAAACATCAAAAGCTTGAGCAATGACATAAAACATGGAAGTATATAAGGAATAGATCATAAAGAAACATTAATAATGAAAAAATTGCATGGGAATAAAATATGTAATTGTGGAAACCATTAAGCACATGATATGATTTCCATAGTAGCCAAGGTTTTGCTGCCAAGACTATCTTAGTGGACAAAGTCCCTTTCTGAATCGAGTTCACTAATCGTTCCAGTCCTGTATTACTGAACTAGTTTAACTTAACATTCCAACCATGTCTATCTCATGAGATATAAATCTTTATCCAATGCATTGGAGGGATATATAGGTCCCACCCATCTCATAATGAAATCATTCTTACTTGTGCAACAAAATAAACATACATCATTCATAAAAACCCAATAAATAAAATGGGTTTCATAAACATCATACAATCATCACATAATCCATAGAAAATAAATGTATATCATTTCATAATAAGAGAAGTGAAACCATTTAAATCATAGATACATTATACTTGAAACAAAACATATGAAATAATGTCATCTTATATGAAAAATGGTTTTGATAAAACACTTGAAATGAATTCTTGAGGAAAATATCCTTTTTTCTTCAAAATCATTTTCTTTTTCACAAAATTTCATGAAATTTTAAAACAAATGGATTTTGTTGAAAATATTCATGAAATATTTTGGAGGAAGCTTCATGAAAACAAGGCTTTATAAAACCGTAAAAATTAGTTCACACCGTATAAGTTAAAAATAACATTCTCCTCGTCCTTTTGTCGGAAAAGTAAAAAAGGTACCTCGTAATATAAATAAGAGAAAGATTACATACATACCTTGTAGTAAAAGTCAAAAATGTGTAAAAGGGACTTTATAAATACATTAAAACACTTTTATAAAACATGGACATGATACAAATATCACCAGTAAATACTTACGAATAAGTAATCTCAGATAGAAATGAGATTTTCAAAATTATCCCTTACCTTAGGTCCGATTTTCTTCGAAAGTGTCAGAACCTCCTGTATAATTATTTATATAATGTTATTGACTTATTACATAATCATATTCATTGTTATGATATCATATATGGTTCACTTATGACTTTATATTACCCGTTCTTTTGTAAATTCCATGTTAAAGAGTGTTTTGGTTAAAATCGTTTCATTTGTCGTATGTGGTTTGACTTGTAATTATTCATATGATTACTTAGATCATGATTAATTAATTACATAATATAAAACATTATTTATATATAATATATATTCATAATATACATATATATAATAGATCGATAAATGGAATGAAATACACTGTTCATGGAGACGGTAGGTCGTACGTACGCATGAACGCTGTTTTCGTTTCCTTATTGAGTTGAATGGAATTAAGTAGATGACATACATATATATCCAGTATCATTATTATGTCATATATTTCATGATTACTTATTATATATAATTTATAATCATTCATGAATGGTTAACGTGGAGAATGAATCTCATCGCGTTGTGGAGATGGTAGTCCGTACGTATGCACGAGCGATGATATCGTTTTCATGATCATGGGACTGTATTGGAGTGTATGTATACTATTTCAGAATCAATATCACTTTAAAATAATCATATATAGTTATTATTTACACCATTATACCCATCCAAGTAAGGTGGTGGTGGAAAATAGATTACACCACGGCGTGGAGACGATATTCCGTACCTACGCATGCGCGGTGGTTTAGTTTTCCGTAGGATGGATAGATGGTGAAATAGGGTTGTTTAATACTTATAATAACATATCAGTATATGAGTGATACTGATGTTATTACTTCATAATGAAACAACCTAATAAGAAGAAGTGGAAGAAGAAACAAAGTTGAAAGAATCGGTAACGGACATTACCTCTTCTTTGAAGCGCCTCTTTGAGTCCTCTTCTTAGGGCACTAAAATTGGGATTTTAAGAAGACCAGGTCCTCTATGATGTTTCTAGGGAAGTTTATAAGAGAATTATTCAGGGGTTGGACGAGCATGAAGGATCAAAGTGGTGTGAGGAAGAGGGGGAGGAGGTTCCCTTTTATAAGGGAGGAGAGGGGCACCTTTAGAATATCAAAAATATTATTTTATTATAAAGCCAAATCCGGTTTTAAATAGATCCAAATTTATTTATTTCGAAGCTAAGGTGGGTATGGGTCGTAATCCTCTCATAAAATACAATTTAGACATGTTTAGATCATTATACTAACCTTATATTTTAGTTTTAACTCTTTGTTAATTAGATTGACATTTACCAGGTCACCTTGTATTTTTATATTATATAGTTAATAGACATACCATATACATCCAAGAGACCCCCAAGTGGTCCATTAATAATAAAACTATATTGATATAAGTATCTTTGCTGAACTTTAGATTTTTAGGAATAAAATAATAATCAATAATATAATATTTTTTTTAAAAACTATTTTATGTCAATTTTGACACTATTCAATAGTTGATTTTTGTGAAACTCATAACAGAATTATTACTTTGAAAAAAGTTAATTAAATCATTACTAACATGTCCTATTAAACTATACAATTAGTGTATTTCATTAAAAATATCAAATTATATTTATTTGGGTATTTATAATATCAATTATGTTAATTTTTAACTATTATGGTAATTACTGCATCATCATTGTGTCATAAATAAATTAAATTATTTAATGTCTAAAAATTATAAATAAAATATCATTATGTAGGAAAGCATTTTATCGTTCTAATAAATATTTACAATCAAATATCCAACAAATATAACCCTATGTAAAAATTGTTTTTCTAAAAGATATATGTTTGTGTCATTTTTGTATTCATTTTAACTTAATTAAAATAAAGTGTCCCTATCACTTACAAGTGGCACCATGGGGTCCCGAAATTGACACAAAGATGCCCATGGTCGAACATGTATCAACCAATAAGGTTATCACATGTTTTAGGGAAATTTTGGATTATTATAATATTATTTTAACCCTTATTTACCAGATTTACCCATTAACCATGGTAAATAGAATATTTACCGAAGTAATTATTCAAAAAGTCTAAAAATAAAAGTTACCTATTCACAAAATTTAAACATCCTAATTCAAAATATGGAATTAATTTTTCCAAATTCAAAACACAGAAGTGGAAGAAATTAATTTAAAATTAATTCCCACTGTCAAAACAAAAAGCGTGTTTTTAAGATATAATAACTATCAAAAGATTGATACTTGTTTTAGTTGGGTTTAATTGGGAAATTTTGTCCAATGACCAACATTGTATTAAATGGTAAAAATATTTTCTAAATATAATTTAAAACCACTGAAATTCATAATTTATCACTATTAGTTATTTTGATTAAAAAAGTCGTTTTTTTATTTAAACTTTTGTAATTTTCACTATTCATCAAAATATGAAAGTTATCCAAAAAGTACCAAAATTTCACCTTAGGCTAAATTAGATACTCCGAATCCAAAAATGAAGTCCATTTTGAGAGCTAAAATTCTTAAAATTTTAAAAGGTGGTTATTACTATTCATAATGGCTAGTTTTAATAATATTTTAATAGCATATCATTGTTTAGTGAAACTCGGTATTGCGTACTACACACACTATCAAGGAAGGTCGCGATTGCATGTAATGAAAGGAAAGTCAAGGATGCGTGTTGTGCAAGCTCCTTTTGGTGGTGCGTACAACACATGAAATTAATGAAATTAAAAAGAATATTTTTCATAAAATCTCAGGGTGTTACATACAAATCCCCATGGAAGAAGAATCTGTTCCAAAGACACAAGTACTACATAGGAGTAAAAGATATGTTAGATATCTAGAATGATATGTTTTTATAGTTACCAAGTATGGTGACTCATTATTATATTATAATACTGATCTTCTAATCTACAAGGAAGCAGTAAGTGGCACATTCATTGCCAAGTGGTAAGAATCTATGAATTATGAAATAGATTCCATATACCAAAACCAAGTCTAGATGTTTGTAGATCCTCCAGTTGATGTCAATATTATTGGTTACAAATCAGTATTCAAGAAGAAATTGGGCATGGAAGGACAATTCAGTACATATATGGAACGATTGGTTGAAAAAATGTTTAAACCACATCAAGGAATTGACTATGATGAAACCTTTTCCCAAGTTTTAATGATAAAATCCATCATAATTATAATTGCCATTACGGCATACCATGAATATGAGATTTGGAAAATGGATGTCAAAACATACTTTCTTAACGGGATCCTTCAAGAAGATGTCTACGTGACACAAACTGAATGTTGTGTAACTCCAAATGATGCCAATATGGTATGAAAGTTGGAGAAATAAATTTATGGATTGAAGAAGGAATCCATGTCATGAAACACAATTTTTGGTGAAGCCATAACAGAATTCAGTATTATCCGGAATGAATGCGAGACTAGTGACTACAATCATTTTAGGCAGTGTGTAGTCATTTTACTAATAGTATATATTGATGACATATTACTTATTGAAACAAGATACCAGTATTACAATATGTTAAGGCTTTGTGGAATCAATTATTCTCCATGAATGAATTGGGGGAATCTGCATAAATTCATAGGATCATGATATATTGTGATAGATCCAAGAGAATGTTGGGCCTAATTCAAAGTACATGCATTGATAAAATACTAAAGAAATTCAGTATAAAACAATCCAATATGGGATTTTTTCCAAAATCAAATGGAATTCATCTATCCAATAAAATGTGTCATCGGACACACGAGGAAGGAAATATAATGGAAAGGACTCAATGCACATCAGTGATTGGGTCAGTCATGTATGGCATGCTTTTTACTAGGATAGATTTTTCTTACACATTGAGTGTGGTAGGTGGATATCAAGATGACCCATGTGACCATCATTGGATGGAAGTTGAAACTGTACTAATGTATCTGAGGCATAATAAAGATATGTTCTTGGTTTATGGTAGATATTATGACTTAGTCATCATAGGATATGTAGATTCTAGTTTCCAGACTGATCAAGATGTCATGGAATCATAAAAAGGATACATATTAACTTTTAATAGAGGTGTAGTAAGCAAGAAGATCTCAATGTAGAGTGTGGTAAAAAATTATACAGTAGAAACCAAGCATATCACATCTTTTAAGGTATCTAAAGAAGTAGTTTGGATGTGAAAAATCTTCGAGGAGTTGGATGAGATACCTATTAGTAAATATCCCATAACATTGTATTGTGATAAAACTGTTACAGTGGATATTGAAAAAGAAACGAGGTCACATAAATGGACGAAGCACATAGTTTAGAAGAATCATCTCATTGTACATTTTTATTCTAGAGGGGATGTTACAGTGAGTAGTATTTTCCTAGAAGACAATGTGGAGGACCCAATGTCTAATGCCTTGACTCAGAAGAAACATGATTACCATGTGAGGTCTCGCAGACTGAAATTCCTGGGTAGTTGGCTCCAATGCAAGTGGGGGTTTATAAGAGTCGGTGTCCTATAACCTACTAGTTGTACTTTTATTTCAAGGATATTTAATTTATTTTAATATTTAAAACCATATTAGATATTTCTCATTGTTTTTCATGACTATGATGTAATAATGTCCAAGAGTATTTGTTGTATTGATAAGGTCATGATAGTTATCCGCTACAATGAGAACCATGAAATGCAATAAAAATATTCTTATATATTTCTACAGTTGGATGACATAATATGATTGTAGACATACCATGAAGACAGTTAGGTGTTAGTACTCATAATCCATTGAAACTACCAGTCATGATGTTCACATTTTATAATCTCCAAGACATGATATTTTGATAATAGGGGCACTAGTGGAATTCCACTTGTTTTGGTGTCATCAGATATCTGTATCTCGGATCATTTGTAATGATCTTTAGACATTATGATTATCAATAATATGTGTCATGACTCACGCAATTTTATTTACTGACAAAAACTCTCACACAAACGTTTGCCAGGAATTATGCTACGTTGAGTGCGTCATGAGGGGTATGTTATTAATAGATAATTTGAGTATGTATTTCCCCTTCCATTTGTGGAAGTTGATATCTCATCACTTTGATTGAAATTGAATTGTCTCATAAAATTCCATGGGCATGTTCTAAGGATGAGGTTATTTCTAGTAGTCAATGAATAAAGTATCAAGCATAAAATTTGATGACACAGTCATGAATCCTCTTTTATGAGATATTGCGACAAAAGAATTATACTACACAGTGAGCATTCATATGTGGATGTCATTGTTACAACATTATATTCTTTCTCATAGGTGACTTGACCCATTTCTAGATAGTACTTTTGGATATTAGGAAATCCTACCATATGACAATGATAAAGAATCCTATCTTTTCAAAAACTATGTGTTTTTGGTGGTCTCGGTTAAATTATATTTGAATTAAATTAATAAATATTATTTTAAAGATTATGGTATAATTTTTTTCAATTTAAAATAATTTTATAAATTAAATAATTATTTATTCAACATATTATGGGTAAAATACATTTTATTATTTTATTTAACATTGGAAAAATACTCATTTACTACATTTTAAATAAAATACTTATTTAAGAGAATAAATTATTTAGTTTTTTATTTAGGTGTTTAGTAGATGGGAGTAGAGTTCGAGGGGATCAAGACAAGTCAGGTAGTGAAATAATTATCTATAATATGATAAATAATTATTTAACTAGTTGACACAAATTAAAATAACACTGATTTTATTTAGTGAGACTGAATTTTATTTATAATTCCATTTGTGCAAGGTGACACACCATAAATTATGAAAAATTATTATTATTATTATTATTATTATTATTATTATTATTATGTGGTTTCTATAAGTTTATGAATGTATTTAATTTATTTTAATCAATTAAATATTGTAACTAAATCCCAATGTTAATAAATAGTCCCATACATCAATTGGGCCATGTACCGAACCGCACACCCGGTGATTTGAGAATTGTTGATAAAAAACAATGTCTCTCTAAAATCCTCTTCCTAACCCTCTAAGTAACTAGAGACATTATTCAACTCCTAAGAATAAGAAATCAATAATGACTGACACAATACACTAGCTTCGCTATGCTAGTGCCCCGAGAACGAGGGTTGTTGATTGGAGGCCATCAGAGCATGTATAGATCACTGCAAAAGGGATTGTAGTTTGGATACTTATAAGCACAACATGATTATCTAAAAGGGTCATTCAAGATGATCAACAGCATCAATGAAGATACATGTATTATTTTCATTATGAAATTAAATAAATTAATTATAAACATGATGTGTAAAATACTTTCAAAAGGTTTTAGGCCTCTTACTTATTTATCGGAATCATTGATTATATTCTGTGGAGAATGTCGTTCATCGTCGTATTGATCCCAAAATAATTATTGATCAACGTGAAATTCATAGTTGGGTGTCGGACCTACCACACTTCCACTCCACCAATAAACTTAAAACTATTGTTGCATAAAGGGACTATAGTAGGCCTCAACCATAACTTATTTTGTCCAATGAATTAATCATATGAATGGGGTTAAACATAAAGAAAAAATACTTATGATATGTAAATGTCTTTCCCAATCTATAAGGGTAATCGCTAACCATTATCAGTAGTATGGTGAATGGTATGAAGATAATATATTAAGAGTCAAAGTGATCATAAACCATTTAATAAAATATGGTAGATGAAAATAATAAAAGTTAAATCTCAAAAAAAAGTTTAATTCAATAGATGCATTGAAAGGAATTGATTTCCACTAATAAAATCACCCCGGAATTCATGAAATAAATACACTTTTTACATTTCAATGAAGAGTTCTTCTGGGAAAAAATTATATGTATTTATAATAATTGTTTATATAAAACCATAAATGAACCAATTATATTTTTATTGAAAAAAATTGATATTTTATAAAAATAAGTGTGTCGTAAAATATGTTTTGGATTATACATTAAAATGGGTAATAATTTAAGATTTTTTCTTGTAATTAGGAATGTTTATCAGGAAAGACTGAGAAATGAACCTTTTAAAAAATGTAAATCCCCTTAAAATAAAGAAGGATTATTTTTGGTGAATATCACTATAAAATACAGACATAATTTAAAAGGATTAAATAGAAATATTTAATTATTTAATTGGGGGTAATGATGGAGAAGGTGAATTTCAAATGAAAATGGAGACTCAGGGAGAAATCCTTACCGTGATGTTGGAATGTGTTCTTCAATTGACCTTAAAGTCTTAGATAATCAAATTGAATAAATAAATCAATTAATTCATAAACTCATACTCATTTATTTGATATAAAATTATATTAATAAGTTTATTTAGGGATTTTTCGATGATTTAGAGGATAAAAGTTTATCGTTAGAGAGTATTTGTTTCTGTGGTTTTCAGGATCGGTTTACTTGTATAATAGTGTGGAAGTTCATGTAAAATTAGAATAGATATATAGAATTGAATTTATGTGTTATTAATAAACATATAAAATATTAAATAGTTATATATATAATTTTTTGAATTTTTGTTGCTGATGAATCATTTGATTAAGACATTAGTGATAATCATTTTGAATATTTTGGCGATTTTTCGATCATCGCAAACTAGTTTTGTTTAATTAATTAATATTATGACCATAAAATTGTTCTAAATCATTACATAGAATAAAATACATATATTATAATATTTTTCAACCATTAAAATTGTTTTAGAACCATATTTAGAAGTGGTAATTGAAAATGAAAAACACCATTCATGATGTCTTTAAATTAACACATCACTTGTGATGTTTTATTTTTTAGAATAAAAGAGAGAGAGAGTTTGTAATATCCAAGAAAAATAAAGAATAAGACACTTTTTTAATTTATTAATATATTTGAATTAAATATTAAATTTCCTTTAATGGGGATGCTATGTTCGATAGCGTACCCAATATGAAATAGCGGGTTTCTTTGAAATCTTACGTTGCACACTAATAATATAAAATTATTATTTTAAATGGTAGTTAATGCCTAACTGTTGTATTGGTGTAAATGAATAGAACTAACATAAATATTATTATTCATGTTTGTTAAATGTTTTTACATTTATCCAATAAATTTTTGAGGCTTAAAATGTGAATGAATCTAATTTTAAGCATAATTTTCTTTAAAAGGTCGATTTACCACCTTTTAAGGGAGAACCCTTTTTAAATCCAATTTTTGTCACTAAAATATGTTCTATTTGACAAAATAAAATTCTTATTTAGAATCAGGACATCAAAATTTACTTAGGATGAAATTTTGGTATTTTTCTTATAAAGTTCTTTTATTAATGAATATTGAAAAATACTGTATTTTAATTCAAAAGTGCTTTTTAATATTATTTTTTCTATATGGTTATATTATCTTTTTAATTGGATTTAAAGTGTATTTAGAATATATTATAACAATTTAATCTTATTTTGTTCCTTTTAAGTAATTTAATTTTGAAATTGGACATAAACAACGATCAATCATTTGATAGTTATTATTTCATAAAAACACGCTATTTGTTTTAATAGTAGGAATTAATTTTAAATTCATTTCTTCCACTTATTTGTTTTGAATTTGAAAAAATGGATTCAATATTTGGAATCAGTAGTTCCAAATTTTGTAAATAGGTCACTTTAATTTTTAGACATTTTAAATATTTACTTTAGTAAATATTTTATTTACCATGATTAAAAGGTAAAAATAATAAATAAGGGTAAATATAATAATATAGTAATATTAAATTACCCTAAAATGTTTCCTAATACTCTTGGATGATACATATCCTACTGTGTCCATCCTTGGGTTGAATTTGGGACCCCATGGAGCCACATGGGAGTAATAATGACATTTTATATTAATTAGTTTAAAGTAAAGACAAACATGACATAAACAAATATCATTTTGTAAATAAATTTTTACATGGGGTTATATAAGTTATACTTTAGACTATATATATTCTTTAGAAATATAAAAATATTTCCAACATCATGGTATTTTTTTATAATCTTTGGACATCAAATAAATTAAATTATTTATTACACAATAATGATGAAATATTTACCTCATTAATAAATGATTTAAATAAATAATATTATAAATATCCAAAAAATATCCAAAACCTGTCAAATTCTTATGGGATTATATTATTTTGACCATTAATAATCTTAGAATTTATATTAAAGAATATTTGACCTTTTGAAACAGATTATGAGGCTATAATAAAATAATTGTTTCAAACATTCCTAAAGAGCCACTCCTCTCCCTTATTAAAAGCCCTCACTCCTAAACCATTTCTCACACCTCTTAAGCCTTTTACTCGTGAAAACTATGCTCACATAATCTCCCAAAATCCCTTTATTCATCTTAGAATCCTTACCTTAGGCATAAACCACTTCAAAACCCCTGTTTGGTTCAAACCAAAGGGAGTTAACTGATTTAAAGGTCACATATTGTCTTAAGTTCTTCTGTTTTATTTTACTTCTCCAACCCACTAAACCCATTTTATTCCTTTATTTTGTAATAACACTAGTAATATTAAATATATATGCATTTTTTATGATAATTATTCTAACTACACTTACACATCTCCATCTAATGGGTAAAGAACATAATGTTTCTGTGGATCACAAACTAACGCCTCACGAAATGATTATTGTTCAATTATCTCCTACAACCTATAATGGTGGAAATTATGATGGAAATGTATTTATAAATGATATATATTATTTTTATGTTTTCCTTATTCTTCTTTATTTTCCATTTATTTCATACCGTAATGGTTTTCATAATGGTTAAATTCGATAATTTCATTTTAGAAAGTGTCGATTATCGCCACCTCAAAGGGATATTACTCGTTAATGCCTTATGTGCGATGAATAAAGGATGGAGTTAATGATTTTATTTATGATATTATACTATAATTATAATATACATATGTATCATTATATTTTCATTCCATTAAAATATGAAATGGAAATTAATGTAGCGTTCACGCGTACGTACGACTTACCGTCTCCATGAACGATGCATTTAATTTATTACCTCCAAATTTTATGTACTAATATGAATACATTTATATACTATATATACATAATATATATGATATATACATATTTAATATAATTATGATGATAATTTGTTTTACCACATGGACAACTTGCAATTATAAGGTGTTTATTTTTACCCAAGAAACAAATATTGACAAAACAACTGTTAATAACATAAATGATTACATTATGGTTATACCAAGGTATTAAGTGATATAAAAGGAATAATAAAAATGAAAAATGTTATTAAGTAACTAGAAATTAACTTTAGTTTATTATTCTTTATATTAAAGAATTATCGGGTCAAGTCGGACACAAGGTATGGGATTTCTTATCTCACATTTAGTTCCATGAGATATCCATTGTTCGCCACTATAATTTTCATGTGGTATATTATGTACGGTCATTTTATATATATTGAAATTATTATCTTTATATTCATTGTATTCTGTGATTCATTTGGTGGTTATTAACATTTTTTCATACAACTCAGTTGATTACAACGTGGTAAAGGGTTTCATCTCCCTTTTTATTCCCTTGAGATTCATGCTATATTGGCCACTATTTACATTTGTATGGTGTATGTACTTCCCATTATTTTACTATTTGAGTAATATAACTTCTTTTATGATTATTTATATCATCATTGTATGATACTTCTTACATGTGGTGTATGTTTCGTAAGTTACCAAATCAGTTAGGGAACTTTTCATCCTTCTGTTTTTAAAAGTCTTATTTTTGTTATGTCTTTTAATTTACATCTTATTATGTTGGGATATGTTCTTCTATATCCTCAATGATGTAAAAATTATTTCCAAGTTTTGAGATACTATTTTTATCTCATCAACTCATTATATGAATTTTAATGTAACACTGTTAGGCTGTGGAATTTTTACAAGGGAACTTCTTAACCCAATTTCTATTCTTTGGGTTCAACTTTCACGTCTAGAATATTCCATCCTATGAATATGTGTGAATGAAATCTGACTGTTTTACAATTAATATCCAGTTATATTGGGTGTATTTATATTTTTTACACATAACTATGTGATTGATTTATCCTTAATATAATGATACCATCATTATGAGGGATTTCATCTCAATTTACATTTCCATTGAGAATTTATGGTTTTATGCACCAATTCACTCTTATGTGATGTATATACTGTCGTTTTTCATAATATATCCTGAATCCCTTTATTATCAAAATATTATAATGTTCTGATTAATTTTTCCCCAATTATTTGTATTCAAGCGTCTCTTTTTTTTGTTAAAAAACTCTTTAACTAAAATATCATTTTAAATGTTTTAAAGATTTATTATTCTAAATATTTATCATTAATTTACATGTTTTAAAAATGGGTTTTAGGATTTATTTATATTAAAATTAATGTTTTAGAATTATAATTCATTTAAAATCTTCAATGTTTTATGGGAAACTTTAATTCAAAAATATATTTTTAAATGGTTTTGAAGATGATTTAATAAAGAATTGTTTATTTCAATATCTTGATTGGATATATTGGAATGTTGAAATGTTATTTTTTCTTTATAATTGTGTTATGTGTTATGAATACATTATGGTTCTTGGGAATTGGTTACGTATATGGGTGGTTCCTTGATAAACCTAGGGCGGGTGAGCCCGAGATAGCTCTACAATGTATTGGGTAACGTGATAGAGGTAACCATGAATGTTTCACCAAAGAGTTTTAGTGAATATATTATGATGGGTATTCTAAATGTGACTACCTATGAAGCTATGATATCTACAATGCATGTTTGATATGTATTACACAATTTTACATTATGATTTAATATTTCTGTGTGTTATTTATAAATCATATGATTTTGTGACGTATGTTATGATTGAAAAGTATTGTTTTATTGTTTCATATCTATTGATGGGTTAATGTTTTCCTTCCTTATTTTATTACCCTTACTGATCTTTTTATGCAAATCACATTTTTTTGAAATTGTTTCCATAGGAATTAACGATTAATAAGGGTCACAGAATGGATCAAGGAAAAGTCACACTGTCTAAAACATGGAACTAGACATGACTCTTTTTTTAAGAGTTTTTATTTTATGAAAAAATGGATACTGAGTAGCAGTGTCTCCATGTAATTTTCATGTTGATTTTTAATATTTATAGCCTAATTATCTAAATCTATAAACCTGAAAATATTCTAAATGTGAATTATTCATTTAATTCTTGATTATGTAACGTCTTAAGGTCGGGTCGCTATAGTTGGTATCAGAGTTCGGTTTAGACAACTTTATGGATTCAGAGATTTTGTTAAACATTGGTTAGTCCCTATGTATATTATTTCAGTTAAATACATTTTTTATAACATTTTCATATCAAGGAAATTTAGTTAACTACGGAAGGAGGAGAATCTCAAATGACATTATTATCTATTCCAAATGACTTGCATGAAATAATTATTGCAAAGTCATGTTTAGAAGACTGTGAAACTCTCTTTAGAATACAACTCCCTTGCAAGCAGTTGTTTGAGATATCAAACACCTCCACTAAACCTCATTATCATCATGGATCATGGGTTTTATTTATACAAATCCTATTTTCAAAATATTCTCATATTTTCAAGAAAGGTAAACGTTATCAAGGAATTTACAAATATTTTACATTATCACAAGATTTTGAAGTATATTATGATTTTGAATAAGGTGCTGACTAAGGAGACCCTTGCACAACCTATCTATATTTTCTTTTACAATGTATTCTCTTAGAACATTCTTATGTTATTTTAAAAGGACTATTAATTGATAGTTTCCACTCAAATTCAGTCAGACTATTTTATAGAAATCATGTTTTTCATATGTTTTGAAATTATATGTCATGCATAATTATTTATCAAACCTATTTTTCTATGAACACGCATATGACCCATGTTGTACAAGGTGTATTTGGATAAAGGACGCAAATGATTTTGAAGGATCTCTAAATCATTTTTTCAATGCATAGACCTTCTACCTACGCGAACTGAATGAAAATGAAACCAAATGGACACCATGATAAGGGTATGAGGTTCTTCCTTTTGGGGATCATTTTTTTAACATATGGTGGTGTAATAAGACTTCAAGAATTAGGATGTTGAGATAATAATGAATTTGGTTTAAAATGAGATGTATATGGAAACCAATTAGGTTAAAACATGTTTGAGTTATTTTTTGAGTTTTATAAAAAGGACTACCTATAGGATGGGTGACAACCTATCGCATACGGAAAGGATGTAGGAATTAAACCCAAAACCGAAGGGCGATAAGGGCGCATTTCCTACCACTAGCCTATGTGAAATCCCGGGTTGGTATGACATATTATTTTATGATAAATGGATTTATTGATCAGGAATAATTTGATTTTGGGAAGTTATCTTTTATCAAATGGATATCCTTAGTATAGAAAAATGATTTAGTGATTAAGTGATAAAGGTTGTTGTGGAATACATTCTATCCTTTGAGGATACACTATATGCCTAAGGAAGATAGAATACTATAGGATTTCAATTGTGGAATAATGGTTGAAATTTTAGTTTGTAAGAATCTATGTTTTTATTGTGTACATATGATGATTTGATTTATTTTTAAAATTATTAACCTATCATGGAGAATATGTGAAAAGGTTAATTACTTTTCAATATGAGACTTTATGAGTAACTGGTGTAATTTGGAGTCAAATTTTCAGATGTATCTTGGAAGACTATGTTATTAAATCCTTATGATATTTGGGTTACAATATTAGTTTGGATTACTTCTGAAGAATTTTAGGGACAGTTGTATATTGAATGGTATTAGTTGATATTTTGGTTTTTTTGACAAATTTTTGAGATTAAGAGTAGTTTTTCTTCTTGTAAAAGATTGTACTTTTTGGGTATTATTTGATCTCTCACTAACCATTTTGGTTTTATTTTATGTATAAAGGAAATCAAAATATATAGTTCTTCTTTTCTGGATTATGTGTCTGTCTAGAAGATGATTATTGTGCTTATGATGTGACCAAGTCTTTTTGAATGCTCATTGCTTTGAGAAATGATTAGTTTTCGGTAGAAACTTATTGAAGGATGAAACTCTACTTGAAGGTACGTATATTTACTTATGTTCTTATTATATGTAGTAAATGAAGTTCCCAAAATTATTAAAAGAAACATAAAGAAACATTGTGTTTTTCATTTCCTACAGGGAAATCAAAGACCATTTAACAAATCATAATTTTGTGATTTTCTTGGGGATAACATTCTCATAATCATGTTTTCTAATACTATCCATCAGAACCTGACTATAGCATCCCTCCCTTTTTATCACATAATCTTTCATTACATTTTACAAAACCGAGGATCTTTAAGGTTTAGTGTCTTGGAAACCAGGAACTTTAAACATGAAAACATAAAACATTATTCTAAAACACTTGAAAGGCTTCTCCTCATGTTCATCCTAGGTCCATTACTGCATCACATAACATGGGGAAATACATCAAAAGAAAGGGTGAGAAAAAGGCCCAGTAAGGGAAACAAGAGAAACATTTTACATGTGAACTTGAGATACTTCAATAATGTCATGAAAAGAACTTTAAGGCATGAGAATGAAATCATGATGCATATCATAATAAAAATAAAATTTTCATAACTTGAAGATGTGGCTACATAATTTAACATAGACAATCCTGAACATATCACCAAGGTCCATCCCCAAGGTGTCATTTGAAAATTACCAAGGTTATTCACCAAGGTATCGTGAAAATTTTAATCTCTAGTGGTTACATCATTACCCAATGCATTGGAGCGCTATCAGGGCGCACCCTTAAATTTTCCTTTATTATCATGTGAGCCACATATATCATCATCAAACATTTCAAAAATAACACATATAACAAAAATAAATGATTTTCATTTCATAATCATAACGTTTTAAAAACTGCTTTAAAGACATGATCTTTACGTCACTTTAAAACCCACAGAAAAGGAAGGTGGGACTCATGTATGTAAATACCAGAATTTAAAATAAAACATTTTGGTATATATTTGAATACAAATTTAGAATAAAGGGCTTTGAGTATTCACTTAATAATATAAAAGAACGTTAGAAAAAGAGAGAGACATTTTGAGACGGAAATTCTGCAGCATAACGGCTATGTTACGAGGTTTTAGAAGACATTAAAAAGAGAGGGAAATGGGTCAAATATTCATAAATGACCCATAAAACAGTATATGGACAGAATAATAAGGATACATGATCATGGTAATGAAATTTAAAGGACATACCATTTGAAATGAAAAACATGGAAGGAATACAAAAATCAGATTTCTCTTATGAAAGTTCGGCAGCCTAACGGTGTTACTTAAACTTCAAGAAAAATGATTTGAAAAGAACAAATAGGGTCTCTCATCATGTGAAAATAAGAGTTAAGTATGATAGATATAGAGATAATTCCCCACCATAATTAAAAAGGAACTTGAAAGACTTGACATGAAAGTAGAACTTTGAAAAGAATGAGAATGGTGAGAGAATCCCCTAAAAATTCGGCAGCCTAACAGCGCCACTTAAAACATCAAAATACTGAATTGAAGATATCAAATAGGGTCTCTCATAATATGAACATAAGAGTCCAGTATGTTAGATATAGAGATCATACCCCAACATAACATAAAGGAACTTGAAAGAATTGACATGAAAGTATAACTTCAAAACGAGAAGGGTGAAGAACCACTTAAAAATTCGGCAGCCTAATGACGCCACTTAAAACTTCAAAATACTAAATTGAATAGATAAAATGGGGTCTCTCATCATATGGTCATAAAAGATCAGTATGATAAATTTATAGATCATACGCCAACATAATAAAAAGGAACTTGAAATACTTTACATGAAAATAGATCTTGAAAAATGAGAAGGGAGAAAGAATCTGTTACAAAAATTTCGGCAGCCTAACGACGCCACTTAAAACTTCATAAAACGAAATAATGAGAGTAAGAGGGGATCTCCCATTATATGAACATAGAAAGGGAAGTAAGAGGAGTATAAAAGAACATCCTCCAATATAAGAACATGTAGCATAAAAGGAATGACATAAAAGAGATTACTTGAAATGAAAGAGAGAGGTCTGATCCCTTACCTTAAAACATAACTCTTAAAACTCAAAGGTTGGGACCTTGAGGGCTTGGGGGCACCATGGGAGGACTCCTTGGAAGGTAATGGGACCAGAACATCGTTTGGGGAGAGCGGGGAGTCGAAAGGATGAGAGGATGGCTTGGTATTTATAGGGAAAGTGAGGGGACAAGGCATTAATGGCCAAGGGACACCTCATTAGTGGTTTTGAAAAAACCATGTGCTTTCCCATGGTATTTGCCCATGGTATTGGCCACTTGGAACACCTCATACCTTATCTTACTATTCATAAGTCGACCATATTGATTAAATACTTAATACATCATTTAGTGATGTCATTACACACCCGTAACTTAAAAACTGTATTTTCACTAATCATCAAAAATTCAACTTTCTCAGAATAATCCCAAAATTTTACCTTAACCAAATATCAACGCTCTGATTAAAAATATGAACTCCATTTTATAAAAATAATTTTCTAAATATTTTTAATTTAATTTTTAAATAAAAACACTATTCACTGAAATTTCATTTTTTCAGAAAAAACCCCCAAAATTACCATAGCATAATATCGGTGCTCTGAGTTCAAAAATGAAACCCGTTTTATAAAAATAATTTTATAAATATTTGTAATTAAATTTTTAATTAAAAAACACTATTCACCCGAAAAAACTATTACTTGAATAATAATTTACGAAACCGTTATTTAACCATTTTATTGAATCACATTACTTAATCAAGGTGCCTAGATTATATTAATACTTTTTTTAAGTGATATTACTAATCCATTTGGACACATTACTAATCCTAATCATAATATCACTATTCATAATTTACTATTCATCAAAAATTAAGTTGATCTTATTAGACTCTAAATTTCGTACTGAACATGATTGTAGAAGACCATTTTTCGAAAATCATTACACATTTTTAATTATTTAAGGTTTACACAACCATTTTTAAAATATCCTTTTTCTAAAATTCATCAAAAATATGCATACTATATTTATTAGGTCATTTGAAAATTCATAAACTTCATCATAAGAAGAAATCCCAATTTTTATTTAAAACAAAGGATTACACAAGGAAGTTACGGTCTCCTTACATATCCCCTTATCACACCAGCATAGGACCTAAGTGTAAGGTGTGATAAGGTGAGAGAATCTGAGGGAGGCTCGACTAACATCTCACGAGTAGTAATTTCTATTAGTTTGAACTTCTCGCAAAGGCGATTCCGTTCTAGCTTCACACGATGAAGTTCGGCTTGGGTTTGGTCCAGAGCAAAGCCCAGTGGTGCTACCTCCTTCCCAAGTTCTGTAAGATGGGCTTCGATCAGTCCAAGACTACTGGGTGAGGCCATTGAATCTTATTTCTATAATAATTAACCAAGATTACTTGTATTTAGAGGCAATAATCAAAACGTTTAGTTTCCAGTGGTCATATTAACCAATGGTCAAATAACAGTCAAATCCCAACGGTCTCATTTTAATTATACTCATGTTATCAAATGAAACATTTTTGTTGAGTATAAAAAATATAATAAAATAATACACAAAATTAGGAAACAATATTTATTCAAAATTTCGGGTCGTTACAATCTTCCCCCATTAAGAAATTGGGTCCTCGAATTTTTTTTTTTTAAAATGGGTTTTGAAATTTCATTTAAAGTCCCACATCTAAAAAGGAGTTAGAAAAACTATTACTTTAAAAGAAAGAAAGGGAAGTACAAAGGTCACCCGAGTTAACCCATACTAGGATTCCATGGAGGAAAACATGGACATGGAAGAAAAACAAAGGGTCAATTTCTGGGGGAGAGTGATAGAGAACATGATTAGGAGAAAGTTAACCATAAGAAAATCCCAAACTTATGATGTGTGTAAATGGTCTTTGATTACCTGGTAGGAAACGTATACCCACAATGTTTTTGTTTTACGTTCCTTTTCATAATTTTGAGGAATTCATTTAAAACATAAAACAAAAACATAAGAAAATATACTTATCTTCATGTAGAGTTTCATCCTTTAATAAGTTTCTACCCAAAACTAATATTTTCTCCAAACTATGAGCATTCAAAACTACTTGGTCTCATCAAAACACAAGAATCATCTACATAATCCACAAAAGATTAACTATCTATTTCTTCTATCTTTAAACATTATCCCAAAAATAGAAAGGGTAAGGTAAAACACCTCTTCAAAAAGAAAGAATCCCATAGGAATGGAAACTACTTTTAAATCTTCAAAGTTCCATGGTACTACCCATAGTTCATCATTGACCATTCCATAAATAACGGTCATTAAGATTCCTCAAAATAAACCATGCTAATATTGAAACCCAAATACAAGAAGGATTTGATAACATAGTCTTCCAAAAATAAACATCATTGTTCATCTCAAAACAACATCAACCAATCCTAACATCTTATAACAAAAGTATCTAACCTAAACATATTTTACCCAAGATAGGTTAATCATTTCCATAAGTAACCTAAATTACTATAATTCCACCTTAAATTCATCGATTCTTCAAAAATATAAGTCCACCTTACTCTTAAATGAAAATACCATTGTAATCTATTTACCTCGATCATATAGGGTCCCCAAAATAGTGAACATCTTCCAAAATAATAATCATATTTTAATCCCCTAATCACCCCTGTCATATTAATTCGAAAATCGTCGCATTTCCTATCACATTGGTTGTTTGGACATGTTCTTCCACTTCCTGCCATTAACAAAGAAAAGAAACCATAATTAGGGGCTTAAATACTTAGCCAATAATCATGAAAAAGAACCGAAAGCATATAAGGATAATTTGTAGAAGAAGAGTATACCCTAACTTGTGATCCCCTAGGTTCCCATCTAGGTTATCCATGATCATATTTTCTTATGTGAATCTTTATTTTATTTTATCTTGGTTCCTTTAACAATGTTTGATACTAAGCATATGAATTTACCAAAGCATATCCTCTGGGAGTGTCGTAACCAAGAGTGCAGCAAGGCCCGTTGTCTTGTACCAGTTCCCGTTCGAGTCTATCTCAAAGCGGTGTTTTCGGGTTTTACCCCTATGTACATCTATGCCAGATCCACCTCTACCTGCTCGTATCCAGACAAGGATGTATTTTCTTGGCAACCCCTTACTCAATACTCACCAAAATACCAGGAAGATTTCCTATTTTTTAACTTTTCTATAGGATTATTCCTAAAAATTTCATATCCTAATTTCCACAAATAACTAAATCATAATTTGATACCAACTATAGCATCCCGCCCTTTTTATCACATAATATTTCATTACATTTTACAAAACCGAGGATCATTAAGGTTTAGTGTCTTGGAAACCAGGAACTTTAAACATGAAAACATAAAACATTCTTCTAAAACACTTGAAAGGCTTCTCCTCATGTTCATCCTAGGTTCATTACTGCATCACATAACCTGGTGACATACATCAAAAGAAAGGGTTAGCAAAAGGCCCAGTAAGGGAAACAAGAGAAACATTTTACATGTGAACTTGAGATACTTCAATAAGGTCATGAAAAGAACTTTAAGGCATGAGAATGAAATCATGAGGCATATCATAATAAAAATAGCATTTTCATAACTTGAAGATGTGGCTACATAATTTAACATATACAATAATGAACATATCACCAAGGTCCATCCCCAAGGTGTCATTTGAAAATTACCAGGGTTATTCACCAAGGTATCGTGAAAATTTTAATCTCTAGTGGTTACATCATTACCCAATGCATTGGAGCGCTATCAAGTCGCACACTTAAATTTGCATTTATTATCATGTGAGCCACATATATCATCATCAAACATTTCATAAATAACCCATATATCAAAAATAAATGAGTTTCATTTCATAATCATAACGTTTTAAAAACTGCTTTAAAGACATGATCTTTACGTCACTTTAAAACCCACAGAAAAGGAAGGTGGGTCTCATGTATGTAAATCCCAGAATTTATATTAGAAAATTTTGGTATATATGTGAATACCCATTTAGATGAAATAGATTTGAGTATTCACCTAATAATATAAAATAACGTTAGAAAAAGAGAGAGACATTTTGAGACGGAAATTCTGCAGCATAACGGCTATGTTATGAGGTTTTAGAAGACATTAAAAAGAAAGGGAAAATGGGTCAAACATTCATAAATGACCCATAAAACAGTAGATGGACAGAATAAGAAAGATACATGATCATGGTAATGAAATTTCAAGGGCATACCATTTGAAGTGAAAAATATGGAAGGAAGACAAAAATTAGATTTCTCTTATGAAAGTTCGGCAGCCTAATGACGTTACTTAAACTTCAAAAAAATGATTTGAAAAGATCAAATAGGGTCTCCCATCATGTGAACATAAGAGTTCATTATGATAGATATATAGATAATGCCCCAACATAATTAAAAAGGAACTTGAAAGACTTGGCATGAAAGTAGAACTTTGAAAAGAATGAGAAGGGTGAAAGAATCCCCTAAAAATTCGGCAGCCTAACGGCGCCACTTAAAACATCAAAATACTGAATTGAAGAGATCAAATGGGGTATCTCATAATATGAACATAAGAGTCCAGTATGTTATATATAGAGATGATACCCCAACATAACAAAAATCAACTTGAACGGATTGACATGAAAGTATAACTTCAAAACGAGAAGGGTGAAGAACCACTTAAAAATTCGGCAGCCTAACGACGCCACTTAAAACTTCAAAATACTGAATTGAAGGGATAAAATGGGGTCTCTCATAATATTATCATCAAATATCAGTATGATAAATTTAGAGATCATACCCCAACATAATAAAAAGGAACATGAAATACTTTACATGAAAATAGATCTTGAAAAATGAGAAGGGAGAAAGAATCGGTTACAAAAATTTCGGAAGCCTAACGGCGCCACTTAAAACATCATAAAATTAAATAATGAGAGTAAGAGGGGATATCTCATTATATGAAAATAGAATGGGCAGTAAGAGTAGTATAAAAGAACATCCTACAACATAAGAACATGTAGCATAAAAGTAATGACATAAAAGAGATTACTTCAAATGAAAGAGAGAGGTCGGATCCCTTACCTTAAAACATAACTCTTAAAAATGAATGGTTGGGACCTTGGGGGCATGGGGGCACCATGGGAGGACTCTTTGGGAGGTAATGAGACCAGAACATCGTTGGGGAGAGTGGGGAGTCGAAAGGATGAGAGGATGGCTTGGTATTTATAGGGAAAGTGAGGGGACAAGGCATTAATGGCCAAGGGACACCTCATTAGTGGTTTTGGCAAAACCATGGGCTTGCCCATGGTATTTGTCTATGGTATTGGCCACTTGGAGCACCTCATACCTTATATTACTATTCATAAGTCGACCATATTGATTAAATACTTAATACATCATTTAATGATGTCATTACACACCCGTAACTTAAAAACTGTATTTTCACTATTCATCGAAAATTCAACTTTCTCAGAATAATCCCAAAATTTCACCTTAACCAAATATCAATGCTCTGATTACAAATATGAACTCCATTTTATAAAAATAATTTTCTAAATATTTATAATTTAATTTTTAAATAAAAACACTATTCACTGAAAATTCATTTTTTCAGAAAAAACCCCCAAAATTACCATAGCATAATATCGGTGCTCTGAGTAAAAAAATGAAACCCATTTTATAAAAATAATTTTCTAAATATTTGTAATTAAATTTTTAATTAAAAAACACTATTCACCCGAAAAAACTAATACTTGAATAATAATTTATGAAACCGTTATTTAACCATTTTATTGAATCACATTACTTAATAAAGGTGCCTAGATTATATTAATACTTTTTTAAGTGAGATTACTAATCCATTTGGACACATTACTAATCCTAATCATAAAATCACTATTCATAATTTAGTATTCATCAAAAATCAAGTTGATCTTATTAGACTCTAAATTTCATACTGAACATAATTGTAGCAGACCATTTTTCAAAAATCATTACACATTTTTAATTATTTAAGGTTTACACAAACATTTTTAAAATATCCTTTTTCTAAAATTCATCAAAAATATGCATACTATATTTATCCGGTCATTTGAAAATTCATAAACTTCATCATAAGAAGAAATCCCAATTTTTATTTAAAACAATGGATTACACAAGGCAGTTACAGTCTCCTTACATATCCCCTTATCATACCAGCAAAGGACCTAAGTGTAAGGTGTGCTAAGGTGAGAGAATCTGAGGGAGGCTCGACTAACATCGCACGAGTAGTAATTTATATTAGTTTGAACTTCTCGCAAAGGAGATTCCATTATAGCTTCACACGATGAAGTTCAGCTTGGGTTTGGTCCAGAGAAAAGCCCAGTGGTGCTGCCTCCTTCCCAAGTTCTGTTAGATGGGCTTCGATCAATCCAAGACTACTGGGTGAGGCCATCGAATCTTCTTTCTATAATAATTAATCAAGATTACTTGTATTTAGAGGCAATAATCAAAACGTTTAGTTTCCAGTCGTCATATTGACCAATGGTCATATAACAGTCAAATCCCAACGGTCTCATTTTAATTATACTCATGTTATCAAATGAAGCATTTTTGTTGAGTATAAAAAATAAAATAAAATAACACACAAAATTAGGAAACAATATTTATTCAAAATTTCGGGTCGTTACAATCTTCCCCCCTTAAGAAATTGCGTCCTCGCAATTTTTTTTTAAAAAAACGGGTTTTGAAATTTCATTGAAAGTACCACATCGAAAAAGGAGTCAGAAAAACTATTACTTTAAAAGAATGAAAGGGAAGTACAAAGGTCACCTGAGTTAACCCATACTAGGATTCCATGGAGGAAAACATAGACATGGAAGAAAAACAAAGGGTCATTTTCTGGGGGAGAGTGATATAGAACATGATTAGGAGAAAGTTAACCATAAGAAAATCCCAAAATTATGATGTGTGTAAACGGTCTTTGATTACCTGGTAGGAAACTTAAACCAACAACGTTTTTGTTTTACATTCCTTTTCATAATTTTGAGGAATTCATTTAAAACATAAAACAAAAACATAATAAAATATACTTATCTTCATGTAGAGTTTCATCCTTTAATAAGTTTCTACCAAAAACTAATATTTTCTCCAAACTATGAGCATTCAAAACTACTTGGTCTCATCAAAACACAAGAATCATCTTCATAATCCACAAAAGATTAACTATCTATTTCTTATATCTTTAAACATTATCCCAAAAACAGAAAGGGTAAGGTAAAACACCTCTTCAAAAAGAAATAATCCCATAGGAATGGAAACTACTTTTAAATCTTCAAAGTTCCATGGTACTACCCATAGTTCATCATTGACCATTCCATAAATAACGGTCATTAAGATTCCTCAAAATAAACCAAGCTAATATTGAAACCCAAATAAAAGAAGGATTTGATAACATAGTCTTCCAAAATAAACATCATTGTTCATCTCTAAACAACATCAACCACTCCTAACATCTTATAACAAAAGTATCTAACCTAAAAATATTTTACCCAAGATAGGTTAATAATTCCCATAAGTAACCTAAATTACTATAATTCCACCTTAAATTCATCGATTCTTCAAAAATATAAGTCAACCTTACTCTTTATTGAAAATACCGTAGTAATCTATTTACCTCGATCATATAGGGTCCCCAAAATAGTGAACATCTTCCAAAATAATAATCATATTTTAATCCCCTAATCACCCCAGTCATATTAATACGACAATCGTCGCATTTCCTATCGCATTGGTTGTTTGGACATGTTCTTCCACTTCCCGCCATTAACTAAGAAAAGAAACCATAATTATGGGCTTAAATACTTAGCCAATAATCATGAAAAGGAACCGAAAGCATATAAGGATAACTTGTAGAAGAAGAGTATACCCTAACTTGTGACACCCTAGGTTCCCATCTAGGTTATCCATGATCATATATTCTTATGTGAATCTTTATTTTATTTTATCATTGTTCCTTTAACAATGGTTCATACTAAGCTTATGAATTTACCAAAGCATATCCCCCAGGAGTGTCGTAACCAAGAGTGCAGCAAGGCCCATTTTTGTGTACTAGTTCCCATTCGAATCTAGCTCAAAGCGGTGTTTTCGGGTTTTAACCCTATGTACATCTGTGCCAGAGCCACCTCTACCTGCTCGTATCCAGACAGGGATGTATTTGCTTGGCAACCCCTTACTCAATACTCACCGAAATACCAGGAAGATTTCCTATTTTTTAACTTTTATATAGGCTTCTTCCTAAAAATTTCATATCCTAATTTCCACAAATAACAAAACCATCCCTTGATACCAACTATAGAATCCCGCCCTTTTTATCACATAATATTTCATTACATTTTACAAAACCGAGGATCTTTAAGGTTTAGTGTCTGGGAAACCAGGAACTTTAAACATGAAAACATAAAACATTCTTCTAAAACACTTGAAAAGCTTCTCCTAATGTTCATCCTAGGTTCATTACTGCATCACATAACCTGGGGACATACATCAAAAGAAAGGGTGAGCAAAATGCCCAGTAAGGGAAACAAGAGAAACATTTTACATGTGAACTTGAGATACTTCAATAAGGTCATGAAAAGAACTTTAAGGCATGAGAATGAAATCATGAGGCATATCATAATAAAAATAACATTTTCATAACTTGAAGATGTGGCTACATAATTTAACATAGACAATCATGAACATATCACCAAGGTCCATCCCCAAGGTGTCATTTTAATATTACCAAGGTTATTCACCAAGGTATCGTGAAACTTGTAATCTCTAGTGGTTACATCATTACCCATTGCATTGGAGCACTATCAGGGCGCACCCTTAAATTTGCCATTATTATCATGTGATCCACATATATCATCATCAAACATTTCATAAATAACCCATATGTCAAAAATTAATGAGTTTCATTTCATAATCATAACATTTTAAAAACTGTTTTAAAGACATGATCTTTACGTCACTGTAAAACCCACATAAAAGGAAGGTGGGTCTCATGTATGTAAATCCCAGAATTTAAAATAGAACATTTTGGTATATATGTGAATAACCATTTAGAAGAAATATATTTGAGTATTCACTTAATAATATAAAATAACGTCAGAAAAAGAGAGAGACATTTTGAGACGGAAATTATGCAGCATAACGGCTATGTTACGAGGTTTTAGAAGACATTAAAAAGAGAGGGAAAATGGGTCAAACATTCATAAATGACCCATAAAACAGTAGATGGACATAATAAGAAGGATACATGATCATGGTAATGAAATTTCAAGGACATACCATTTGAAATGAAAAACATGGAAGGAAGACAAAAATTAGATTTCTCTTATGAATGTTCGGCAGCCTAACGACGTTACTTAAACTGCAACAAAAATGATTTGAAAAGATCAAATAGGGTATCTCATCATGTGAAAATAAGAGTTCAGTATGATAGATATAGAGATAATTCCCCACCATAATTAAAAAGGAACTTGAAAGACTTGAAATAAAAGTAGAACTTTGAAAAGAAATAGAAGGGTGAAAGAATCCCCTAAAAATTCGGCAGCCTAACGGCGCCACTTAAAACTTCAAAATACTGAATTGAAGAGATCAAATGGGGCATCTAATCATATGAACATAAGAGTCCAGTATGTTAGATATAGAGATGATACCCCATCATAACAAAAAGCAACTTGAAAGAATTGACATGAAATTATAACTTCAAAACGAGAAGGGTGAAGAACCACTTAAAAATTCGGCAGCCTAACGACGCCACTTAAAACTTCAAAATACTGAATTGAAGGGGTAAAATGGGGTCTCTCATCATATGATAAAAAAATATCAGTATGATAAATTTAGAGATCATACCCCAACATAATAAAAAGGAACTTGAAATACTTTACATGAAAATAGATCTTGAAAAATGAGAAAGGAGAAAGAATCTGTTACAAAAATTTCGGCAGCCTAACGGCGCCACTTAAAACTTCATAAAAAGAAATAATGAGAGTAAGAGGGGATCTCTCATTATATAAAAATATAAAGGGTAGTAAGAGGAGTATAAAATAACATCCTCCAACATAATAACATGTAGCATAAAAGGAATGACATAAAAAAGATTACTTGAAATGAAAGAGAGAGGTCAGATCCCTTACCTTAAAACATAACTCTTAAAACTCAAAGGTTGGGACCTTGGGGGCTTGGGGGCACCATGTGAGGACTCCTTGGGAGGTAATGAGACTAGAACTTCATTGGGTGAGATTGGGGAGTCGAAAGGATGAGAGGATGGCTTGGTATTTATAGCGAAAGTGAGGGGACAAGGCATTAATGGCCAAGGGACACCTCATTAGTGGTTTTGGAAAAACCATGGGCTTGCCCGTGGTATTTTCCCAAGGTATTGGCCACTTGGGACACCTCATACCTTATCTTACTATTCATAAGTCGAACATATTGATTACATACTTAATACATCATTTAATGATGTCATTAGAGACTCGTAACTTAAAAACTGTATTTTCACTATTCATCGAAAATTCAATTTTCTCAGAATAATCCCAAAATTTCACCTTAACCAAATATCAACGCTCTGATTACAAATATGAACTCCATTTTATAAAAATAATTTTCTAAATATTTTTAATTTACTTTTTAAATAAAAACACTATTCACTGAAAATTCATTTTTTCAGAAAAAACCCCAAAAATTACCATAGCATAATATCGGTGCTCTGAGTTCAAAAATGAAACCCGTTTTATAAAAACAATTTTCTAAATATTTTTAATTAAATTTTTAATTAAAAAACACTATTCACTCGAAAAAACTAATACTTGAATAATAATTTATGAAATCGTTATTTAACCATTTTATTGAATCACATTACTTAATCAAGGTGCCTAGATTATATTAATACTTTCTTTAAGTGAGATTACTAATCCATTTGGACACATTACTAATCCTAATCATAAAATCACTATTCATAATTTACTATTCATCAAAAATTAAGTTGATCTTATTAGACTCTAAATTTCGTACTTAACATAATTGGAGAAGACCATTTTTCGAAAATCATTACACATTTTTAATTATTTAAGGTTTACACAACCATTTTTAAAATATCCTTTTTCTAAAATTCATCAGAAATATGCATACTATATTTATCCGGCCATTTGAAAATTCATCAACTACATCATAAGAAGAAATCCCAATTTTTATTTAAAACAAAGGATTACACAAGGCAGTTACGGTCTCCTTACATATCCTCTTATCACACCAGCATATGACCTAAGTGTAAGGTGTGCTAAGGTGAGAGAATCTGAGGGAGGCTCGGCTAACATCGCAAGAGTAGTAATTTCTATTTGTTTGAACTTCTCGCAAACACGATTCCATTCTAGCTTCACACGATGAAGTTCGGCTTGGGTTTGGTCCAGAGCAAAGCCTAGTGGTGCTACCTCCTTCCCAAGTTCTGTTAGATGGGCTTCGATCGGTCCAAGACTACTGGGTGAGTCCATTGAATTTTTTTTCAATAATAATTAACCATGATTACTTGTATTTAGAGGAAATAATCAAAATGTTTAGTTTCTAGTGGTCATATTGACTAATGGTCATATAACAGTAAAAGCCCAACGGTCTCATTTTAATTATACTCATGTTATCAAATGAAACATTTTTGTTGAGTATAAAAAATAAAATAAAATAACACACAAAATTA
Source organism: Viscum album (assembly GCA_963277665.1). NCBI lineage: Eukaryota > Viridiplantae > Streptophyta > Magnoliopsida > Santalales > Viscaceae > Viscum > Viscum album. The sequence continues at coordinate 145,482 of CAUJRU010000504.1, forward strand.
GGAAACAATATTTATTCAAAATTTCAGGTCGTTACACTGACCGTTTGTTCTATCTTCCATATCCATGTTTTCATATATGGAATACTAGTATGGTTTATCTGAGGTGACCTTTTTACTTCTCAGTCATTCTTTTCAAGTGATAGTTTTACTAACTCATTTTTTATGTGGGACTTTTAATGAAGTTTCCAAACCGAGTTTTAAAATTGCGAGGATGCAATTCCCAAAAGGGGGGAAGGATGTAACATCCCAGATAAATAAGGAATAAGATACTTTTTATATTTATTAATATTTGTGAATTAAATATTAATTTTACTTTAAAGGGGATGCTAGGTTCGATAGCATGCCCAATACGCAATAGCGGGTTTCTTTGAAATCTTATGTTATACACTAATAATATAATATTATTATTTTAAATGGTAGTTAATTCCAAGTCATTGTATAGGCAGGAATGAATAGAAATAACTAAAATATGTTTATACATGTTTTTTAAATGTTTTTAAATTTATCCAATAAATTTTAGAGAATTAAAATTTGAAAGAATCTAATTTTAAGCATACTTTTCATTAAAAGGCCGATTTACCGCCTTTTAATTGAGAACACTTTTTAAATCCAATTTTTGTCACTCTAATATGTTCTATTTGAAAAAATAAAATTCTTATTTAGAATCAGGACATCAAAATTTAAATTGGATTAAATTTTGATATTTTTCAGATAATGTTTATTTTTAAATAAATAGTGAAAAATACTGTATTATAATTCAAAACTGCCTTTTAATATAATTTATTGATATGGTTATATTTTATTTTTCATTGGTTTGAAAGAGTAATTATAATATATTTTTTCCTTTTAATATATTTTTGTTCATTGGAAATAATTTCATTTTGAAATTGGACATAAACAAATTTCAATCTTTTGATAGTTATTATTTCATAAAAACACTCTATTTGTTTTAACAGCGGGAATTAAATTAAAATTAATTTTTTCCACATCTGTATTTTGAATTTGCAATAATGGATTCAATATTTGAAATTCTTAGGTCCAAATTGTGTAAATAGGTAACTTTTAATATTAGGCATTTTAAATATTTACTTCAGTAAATATTTTTTTACTATGATTAAAAGGTAAAAATAATAATTAAGGCTAAAATAAAGTATTATAATAATATTAAATTACCCTAAAATGTGTCCTAATCCTACTGGATGATACATATCTAACAATGGGAATCCTTGGGTGGAATTTGGGACCCCATGGAGCCACATGGGATTAATAATGAAAATTTATATTAATTAATTTAAAGTAAAGACAAAAATGACATAAGAAAATATCTTTTACTAAATAAATTTTTACATGGGGTTATATAGGTTATTGTTTCGACTATAAATATTATTTGCAAAGCTAAAAATATTTCGTACATCATTTTATTTTTTTTATAATTTTTTGAAATCCAAAATATTACATTATTTATTACACAATAATGATGAAATATTTACCTCATTAATAAATGATTTAAATAAAAATGATTATAAATATTAAAACAATATCCAAAACATATCCAATTCTTATGGGATTATTTTTTTCCACCATGAGTCATCTTATATTTGAAATTAACGAATATTTTACATTTTGAAACTGAAGAATAGGCTATTATAAAATAATTGTATCAAAATTTTGCAAAAGAGCCCCTCCTCTCCCTTATAAAAAGCCCTCACTCCTAACCGATTTCCCACACCTCTTAAGCCTTTGGTTCATGAAACCTATGCTCCAATAAGCTCTCAAGAACCATTTATTTAACTTATAAGCCTTAAATTAGGTAGAAATAACTTCATGAAACACTTTTGGTTCACACCAAAGGGAGTTACCCGATTTAAAGGTAATGTCTTCACTTAAGTTCTTTTGTTTTATTTTACTATTCAACCTCCTAAACTCTTTTTGTTCCTTTATTTTGTAATAAAACTAGTATCCTCAATATAATAGGATGTTTTATATGAAGTATTATAACTACACATACACACACCTTCCTCTAATGGGTAAATAACAAAATGATTCTGAGGATTGAAAACTAACGGCTCACAAAATTATGATTGTTTAATTATCTTTTACAGCCTCTCATGGTGGAAATTATGATAGAGATGTCTTTATATATGATATATATTATTTTTTTCCTTATCCTTCTGTATTTTCTATTTATATCATACCTTTATGGTTTCCATAATGGGTAAACGCAATAATTTCATTTTAGGAAGTGCGGACTACCGCCCCCTCAAATTGATATGACACGTTAATGCCTTATGTGGGATGAATAAAGGATGGATTTAATGATTTTATTTAAGATATTATACAGTAATTATAATATAAATATGTATCATTATGTTTTCATTCCATTAAAATATGAAATGGAAATGAAAGTAGCGTTCATACGTACGTACGGCTTACCGTCTCCATGAACGATGCATTTCATTTCTTACCTCCAAATGTTATGTACTAATATGAATAAATGTATAAACTTGAGATAAATGAAATATATTATATATATATCATTAATATCATTCTGAAGATAATGGATATTTTACCACATGGACAACTTGTAATTTTAAGGTGTTTATTTTTACTCAAGTACCAATTATCGACGAAACAACCATTAATAACATAAATGATTACATAATGTTTATAACCTAGTAATAAGTGATATAAAAGGAATAATAAACACAAAAATGGTTCTTAATAGATTATAAATTTAATTTAGATTATTTTTCATGAGATTAAAGAACAATCGGGTCAGGTCGGACACAAGGTAAGGGATTTCTTATCTATCTTTTCATTCTGTGAGATTTCCATTGTTCGCCACTTATTATTTGCATGTGGTATATTGTGTACAGAAATTTGATATATAATGTCATTATTATCTTTAAATTAATGGTATTATGTGATTCATTTGGTGGTTATTAGCTTTTTGTCATATAACTCAATTGATTACAATGTGGTCAAGGGTTTCATCTAACTTTTTATTCCCGTGAAATTCATTCTATATTGGCCACTATTTCCTTTGGTGTGGTGTATTTAATTCCCATGATTGTGCTATTTGAGAAATATAACTTCATTTATGAGTGTTTATATTGTCATTGTATGATCCTTCTATCATGTGGTGTATTTTTCGTAAGTTACGAAATTTGTAAGGGAACTGTTCACCCTCCTATTTTGAAAAGACTTCTTTTTTGTTATGTCTTTTATTTTAAATATTTTTATGTAGGGATATGTTATTATATATCCTAATTTATTTATACATTATTTCCAAGTGATGAGATACCATTTTTATCTCATCAACTCATTTTCTGAAGTTTAATGTGACGTTGTTAAGCTGCCGAATGTTTACAAGGGAGCTTCTTAACACAATTTCAATTCTTTGGGTTCTACTTGTACTTCTTGAATATCTCATCCTATGAATATATGTGAGTGAACTCTGATTGTTTTACACTTAATATCTGTCACGACCCGCCCTCGGGGTCCGTGCCGTGACTACCCCAAGCCCGCCTTCCATAGGCCAGGGGCTGGCGACTAGCACCAAGGCGTAAATCCCAGTAAAAAGGGAAGGCATTGCCTTTGAAAAGTAACAAACACCACAGAGTAAGCAAGCGGAAAGTAAAAACTAAACAAATCAGAGTACAACTGAAAGTGCGGAAAAGTAAATAGGCCAGAATACAAACCCAAACTAAAAGTAAAGTACAACTCGAAAGGGAAAACAACAACTGAAAAGTAAAAGCCGCTACACCGAGCTGTCTACTGGAAATCCCACCTGAAGGGTGGGTACAGATAGATCCTCTGCTCCACGGGTCCTGCCGTCCGCTCCGTGCACGACCCGCCCAGTGGTCCACCTCCGGGTACCGTCCCGCTCTACAAGCCTCAGCTAAGGTCAACGCTGTCCATCATCTGCAACCAACACAACATAGTGCGGGCGAAGCACGTGCATGGGTGAGTATAAGCTACTCAGTAGGGACCCCGAGACCCCTGAAGGTCTCTCAAATCCACAAAGGATAAACCACGAAGAAAAGTACAATCACGAAGTAACAACCGACACTGCTTAGGTATATGCCCATACATATACCTAAGTCATCAAGTAAAATACGCTCCAACCTCCGAGCCCAAGTACAACTCAGTCCACGCAGGAAAGTATACGTATTCCACATAGGAAAGCAAAACATAATCCACAAAGGATTGTACAACACAATCCACACAGGAAGGCAACAGGATTCAGCTCACACAGGTATACTTCTTCAAGGACGATAAAGATGATCACTGATCCATCTAAGTCGTCGGACCCACGAAATATCGATAGGTAACTAACCCCTGCAAAGACCCACACAGGATCGGGCCCACACAGGACCTGTAGCACTGATCCACGTAGGATCGCTGAGTGCTGTAGTCATCGTCGTCGAATCCACACAGGATCCCTGTACTGTCGTCGTCGCAGTCACAGTAGGAGTCGTAGGAGTAGTAGTCACAGTAACAGTCGTAGCAGTAGTAGTCACAGTAAAAGTCGCAGCCAGCACTAGGGTTCCCGCACACAGCATGCTCGTTCGGAGGGTCCGCTCCACGAGCCGAGAGGCTGATACATCAACTTTCACGAAGACCGAAGTTGATGTATCCAAAAGTTCCGTATCGTCAACAGGAACTCAACGCAACAGGCGGCGCGTCGATCGGACGCCCGGTCTGAGAGTTATTGGCATTTTCGTCTCCGGGGCCCGGTTGGTTTTTAAGGCAAAATGAACCCGACCGTACCCCACCTGCGTCCAAACCTCGGGCGGAGTATGTCAAAAGATCCGTCTCACTAAGAGGAACACAACGCGACTGACGGCGCGTCAATCGGACGTTCGTAGCTCAAGATATGAGCGTTTCCGCTCCGAAGGCCCGGTTGGTTTCGTGAACGAACCAACCCGGCCGAACTCAAAGTAATCCGAAACTTTGAGTGCGATATACCGAAACGACCATATCGATCCAAGGATCGCGTTGCCGCTGACGGTTCGTCGATCGGAGGTCCGAGGCTCAAGTTATGGTCCAAAAACCGATTCTGGTTCGAAACGGGGGGGTCCGGGTCCGGGCCGACCGGCCCGACCCCCCCCCCCCCCCTGGGGCGGCGCGGCGGCGCGGCGGGCCGCGGCGGCCCGGCGCCGCGAGGGGCCGCACGCGGCTGTCGCCGCAAGGAGGCCGCGCGGGGGAATCAAATCCCCCGCTCTTCATCTGGCGGCGCGGCATAGCCGCGCCGTTTTATTTTTTAAAAACGCCCCCCCCCCCACGTGGGGGGCCTGCTGGTGCGGATCCGGGGGGCCGGTTTCCCCCCTCCTTCAGAGAACCGCCCCCCCTCATAAAGAGGGGGGTTTTTATGAGGTGGCCGGGGGATTAATTCCCCCGGTTTTAATGGTATCCGGTCGGCCATCTGGCCGGCCGGTTTTCTCTAACGGGACCGGAAATTCCGTTCCCCCCTTCGGCTTCCGACGCCGGCGGCCCGCCCGCCGGTCTTCTCTTCCGCCGCGACCCGGAACCGGCCGCGGTCTCCTCGTTCCACCGTGGCCCGGAACCGGCCGCGGCGTTCTTCATCCGGCGCGGTGCGACGGCACCGCGCCCCTTCGCCGTGCCTTGATTCCATTCAACGCGGCGCGACGGCGTCGTGTTCTTGAAGATTCTTCCTCGGCGTAGCGCGACGGCGCCGCGTAAAAATATTTGCACGATCATCCGCGTGGTGCGACGGCACCACGCCACTTGCTTCCACCCGCAAGAATAAACAAGAACGATGGAGGGGGGTTCGTCCGTGTTCGTGCGGTCCAGCCCCCTCACGTTAAAACAATAACGCAACTTTAAATAATTCAAGCCACACGTTAGACTTGCTATTCACAATCAAGAATAAAATAAGGAAACCAAAAGAAATCAACAACCCCTACCTCGGGTATAAGGTTCGAAGATTGTGAACGTTCCGCGGAAGACGACGTCGCGGAGGTCGGGCGTCGCGGTAGCCGTTCGTCAAATCCGATGACGAAGGGATGCGTTCGAAGAGACACGTCGTTGGCGAAACTTGTACGCCGACGAAGGTTGTCCAAGGAAGAAGTGGCGTCCCCTTCGTTGACACGGTAAACGAAGAATGGAGGTGCGGCGTTCTTCGTCGGAGCTTGAGCGTTCTTCGTCAAGATGAACGTTCTTCGAGTTCTTCGTCAGAGTTGAAGAAGAAGAAGAACTCTCCACCTCTCAAGTAGACAAACAAATAACCCAAAATAAAATAAGACAACATCTTATTTTATTATCACATAACACATTAGAATTTCAAAAGTTTGAAATTCAAAAGGTTTAACTCCCATAATTAAAAGTAACTCAAGTCATTTAATTAGGGGTTAAGCAAGTTGAGAGAATTTGAAAGGATTAGGGGTTCGTGTGGGCCCCACCACACTTAATCCTCCCAAGGGAGGTTAATTGGGTGTGGGTCCCACTTCCAACCTCCTTTGATAGGTTTTAACAAGTTATAATAAAATTGTTCTACACAATTTTATTTAACTCAAACTAAAAACCCCAAAACTAACTTTCAACCCGCAACAAACGTAACTCCCGAAAAGGTCTCTTTAAGCGAATATCGGCGCTGCGAGTTCATCGGTGCTCTCAGATTTCAATTCCGAGCACCGGATCAAAAGTTAGGAATTCCCACTCGTTCGTTCACTGAACGTACCCGAGCAAAACTTCGGAAATTAATTCTGGGCACTCCGGGTCTCAGAATCAGGTGCCGTCTGAAACCGCGCTCTTGTAAAATTCTAAAGAAAATTAAGAAAAAATTTCCCTTGAATTTTACGGGTCTTTACATTACTCCCACCTCAGGGATTTACGTCCCCGTAAAGATACATTAAAAACTAGGGAAACAAATGAGGGTACTGAGCACGCATCTGAGCCTCCCGCTCCCATGTGCTCTCCTGAAGATTCCCGTGCTGCCATCTGATGCGCACAAGAGGAATCGATCGCCCACGCAGGACCCGCTCCTGTCGATCCTCTATCTCCACCAGGACCTCCGTAAAAGTCGCCCCATCGTCAACGTCAAGCTCCCCATGGTCAATGATGTGCGTCGGGTTGTGCACGTATCTCCTCAGCTGGGATACGTGGAAGACGTCGTGCACCCGGTGCAACTGAGGTGGTAGAGCCAGGCGATAAGCCACCTCGCCAATCCTGCTGAGAATCTGGAAAGGTCCGATGAAGCGCGGAGATAACTTGCCGCCACTGCCAAATCTCCGAATACCACGTCGAGGTGAGACCCGCAAGAAGACGTGGTCGCCATCCTCGAACTCCAGTGGCCTCCGCCTCCTGTCAGCATATGACGTCTGCTGGCTCTGAGCTGTCCTCATCCGCTCCTGGATGACCTGGACCTTCTCTGTCGTGGCCTAGACCATCTCCGGTCCCACCAGTGCTGACTCCCCAGGGTCTGTCTAGCACAAAGGAGATCTACATGGTCGGCCGTACAACGCCTCGTAGGGTGCCATCCCGATGGTGGAGTGGTAGCTGTTGTTGTACGCGAACTCCACCAAGGGTAGGTGGTCCTCCCAGCTACGACCAAAGTCGAGGACACAGGCACGAAGCATGTCCTCGAGTGTCTGAATGGTCCTCTCCGTATGACCATCCGTCTGAGGGTGAAAGGCTGTGCTAAGACGTAGCTGCGTCCCGAACGCCTCCTGTAACCCCTTCCAAAGCCGGGAATTAAAGCGGGAATCTCGATCGGAAACGATAGATGATGGCACGCCGTGGAGCCACACAATCTCCTGAACGTAGAGACGTCCCAAGCTCTCCACTGAGCCCTGCTCTCTGATGGGTAAGAAGTGTCCCGACTTGGTGAGTCGGTCAACAATCACCCAGATGGAGTCGTGACCTCTAGAAGTGCGTGGAAGTCCAGTCACGAAGTACATAGATATGCCGTCCCACTTCCATTCCAGAACCTCCAAGGGCTGTACCAAGCCTGCTGGTACCTGATGCTCAGCCTTCACCTGCTGGCAGGTGAGGCATCGAGAAACGAACTCTGCTACTGCCTTCTTCATGCCCGGCCACCAGTGCTGTCGTCTGAGGTCCTGGTACATCTTCGCCACTCCAGGATGTACCGCCAAAGGATAAGTGTGAAACTCCCTCAGCACTTCCTCTCGCAATGCGACTGGTACCATGGTACGTCCCCTGAAAAGGATGTCGTGCTCTGCTCCAAGGGAGAAACCATCAGGTGCCTGTCCCGAGGATATCTGCGCACGCCGTGTCTCACAGTCAGCGTCCCCGCGCTGTGCCTCCCTGACTCGCTGTAGTAGTGGAGGAGTAACTGTGAGAGACTGAAGAAAGGCTGCTCCATCTCTATCCACGAAGGATATCTGCAAAGAGGCTAGCTGCTCCGTCGCCTCCTCGAGTAGCTGAATGCCCGTCCTCCTGCTGAGGGCATCGGCTACTACGTTCCCCTTCCCAGGAGTATAGACTATCTCAAAGTCATAGTCCTGGAGGAACTCGAGCCATCGCCGCTGTCTCAAGTTCAGGTCCTTCTGCGAGAAGATATACCTGAGACTCTGATGATCGGAAAAGACTGTAAAGCGCTCGCCCAACAGATAGTGTCGCCAAGTCTTCAGAGCGAAGACCACTGCTGCTAACTCCAGGTCATGGGTAGCGTAGTTCTGCTCATGTGGCCTCAACTGTCGTGATCCATAGGCGATCACTGCCCGCTCCTGCATCAGAACACATCCGAGTTTGGTCCCTGATGCAACGCAGTAGACTACGTACCCTACTCCCTCCTCAGGCAACCTCAAGATAGGTGCGCTAGTCAATCTCTGTCTCAGCTCCTGGAAGCTCTGCTGACAACTGTCTGACCACACGAAGGGTTTCCCCTTCTTCGTCAAAGCTGTGAGTGATGCCGCAACTCTGGAGAAGTTCGGCACAAATCTCCGATAGTATCCAGCTAGTCCCAAGAAACTCCGAACCTCAGTCACTCTCCTGGGTGGCTCCCATGCTAACACAGCCTCAATCTTCACGGGATCCACTGCAACTCCCGCCTCAGAGATAACGTGTCCCAAAAAGTGGACCTCACGTATCCAGAACAGGCACTTCGAGAGCTTACCATAAAGCTGGTGCTCTCGGAGTGTGTCAAGAACAACTCGCAAGTGATAGGCGTGCTCCTCCTCTGTCGTAGAGTAAATCAGAATGTCGTCGATGAAGACTACGACAAACCGATCGAGGTATGGCTGAAAGATCCTGTTCATGAGAGCCATGAACACAGCTGGAGCATTGGTTACACCGAAAGGCATAACCAAGAACTCATAGTGGCCATACCGACATCTGAAGGCCGTCTTCTGCACATCCTCGTCTCTGACTCTGAGCTGATGATAGCCTGACCTGAGGTCTATCTTCGAGAACCACCGTGCTCCCTTGAGCTGATCAAAGATGTCGTCAATCCTCGGTAGCGGATACTTGTTCCTCACTGTTACCTGGTTCAGGCGACGATAGTCAACACAAAGTCGCAAGCTCTCGTCCGCCTTCTTGGCGAACAATATCGGGGAAGCCCAGGGTGAAACACTGGGTCGGATGAACCCCTTGCCCTGCAAGTCCTCCAACTGTACCCGTAGCTCTCGAAGCTCGGCAGGGGACATCCGATATGCTGGAGTGGATATCGGGGCTGTCCCGGGGTACAAGTCAATATAAAAGTCTACCTCTCTGCGAGGAGGTAGCCCTGGAACGTCGTCGGGAAAAACGTCCGCAAACTGATCCACCACTACAGGAAAACCAGGACTCTGCACGTCAACTTCTCCAAGGATAAGGCTAGCCAACTGATGAGTGAAGGGCTGTCCTCTCCTCCGCGGAAGTCCATCCTGTGCTGCTAAGTCTGCCTTCTCGCCGGTGAAGGTGAACCTGCTCCCGTCGGTGCGTACACAACACACCTTGCGCCTAAAACAGTCAATCTGTGCATGGACCGTAGATAGCCAATCCATGCCCAAGATGACGTCGTAAGGCCTCGACGCTGCTACAAGAAGATCCCAGCCGAAGCTCTCGCCTCCTAGAGTGAGCTCACACTGCCGGCACCAGTGCGTAATCGTCGAGTCTGCTCCCGTAGGAGTCTCTAGCCGTAAGGATCGAGCCAACGGCTCTGTCGGAATCTCCGAGCTCCGAACAAGGGCAGCGGCTATGAAAGAATGACTCGCTCCTGTGTCTATAAGAACTGCAGCAAGGGTGGAATAGACACAGATAGTACCTCGAATCATCTCGGGTGCGCCGTGGTCGTAGGCCTCTGCTGCCTGGAGCTGTGCCTGTCGCTGCCCGCCAGCTCCCTGTGGTCGGGGTGGACCTCCTGGTGGTGGTGGTGGTAGAGCCTCAAAGAGTCGACCACCACCAGCTGCTCGTCCAGCTCCTCTGCCTCGTCCGCCTCCTCCCTGCGGACCGCCACGGTCGATCCTCTGCCTCTGCCTCGGTGGTCCATCAACTGACTGCTGCTCCTCGGCACGGCGGGTCGGGCAGTCACGAGCCATGTGGCCCTACCCGCCGCACGAGTAGCACTGTCTGCCTCTCGTAAGACTGGCTCCGCGCTGTGTGCCCCGCACTGCTGAGCCAGTGCCCTGAGTTCGTCTGCCTGAAGGTCTGGCCTGTCTGGACCCCTGAGTCATTCGTCGACTGCCTGCTGCAGATGACTCTGCCACGTGCCGCCCTGCGGTGGGTCGCTGTGCTGGTGTAGACTCAGCAAGGAAGCTCTCGATCAGAAGGGCCCGCTCCAGTACTCCTGTCTGAGTCGGTATGCTGAGGGAGATCAGCGATGCCCTGATCTCGTGTCTCAAACCCTGCTCTAAGGTCCGGGCCCGGAAGAATGGGTCCCGTACCATGTCGGTCGAGTAGCGCGAGAGATCGGTAAATCTCGCCGAGTACTGAGCGACCGTCATGCTACCCTGCCGCAGCTGTAGAAGCTCCTGGATACGCACCGCACGAAGGGTGGCTGGGACGAACTCCGAGCGGAAGAGGCTCTCAAAGTCCGTCCAAAGTAGAGATGCCTCATCGTGCACCTGGAGCATCAAGCTCCACCATCGTCCTGCTGCTGCGTGTAGTAGGCTCGCAGCGAGGATCACCATGAGGTCTGCTGGTGTCCTCACTAGCCTAAATACTCGAACTACTGCCTCCAGCCAGTCCTCTGCTGCCTGGGGATCCGTCTCCCCGCAAAACCTGGGCGGTCGCTGGCGCTGAAACTCATGCAGTGCGCTGAGGCGACGTGCATCGTCAGCGGCTGCTGCTGGAAGCATCGGGGGCTCGGCGGGTAGAGCTACCGCCAGTGCCACTACTGGCAAAGGGCCCTGTACCGAGGCCTCGTCGCTCGGTGGGCTGTCGTCACGCTCGACTCTCGGAACCCTAGCTGGCTGCCGTCGTGGGGCCATCCTGAAAAGGAAACAGGTGCGCTACGGTCAGAACAGTATACCTGGTGAGCTGCTATAAGTAATCACAAAGAAAACTTTGAAACACACACGCAATCAATGTTTTCGTGCATTAAGTCGGAAATCAGAAGTCAGGGTCCTGGTGTACGGATACGTCGGCCGCCGCACCAACACTGGACTCCCTGGACTGATATCCACACTCAATACGCTAAACATTATTGCTTCACATAGAAAAGATCAGAGTTCGCGGTAGAACCGAACTCCTCTGATACCAATTTGTCACGACCCGCCCTCGGGGTCCGTGCCGTGACTACCCCAAGCCCACCTTCCATAGGCCAGGGGCTGGCGACTAGCACCAAGGCGTAAATCCCATTAAAAAGGGAAGGCATTGCCTTTGAAAAGTAACAAACACCACAGAGTACGCAAGCGGAAAGTAAACACTAAACAAAGCAGAGTACAACTGAAAGTGCGGAAAAGTAAATGGGCCAGAATACAAACCCAAACTAAAAGTAAAGTACAACTCGAATGGGAAAACAGCAACTGAAAAGTAAAAGCCGCTACACCGAGCTGTCTACTGGAAATCCCACCTGAAGGGTGGGTACAGATAGCTCCTCTGCTCCACGGGTCCCGCCGTCCGCTCCGTGCACGACCCGCCCAGTGGTCCACCTCCGGGTACCGTCCCGCTCTACAAGCCTCAGCTAAGGTCAACGCTGTCCGTCGTCTGCAACCAACACAACGTAGTGCGGGCGAAGCCCGTGCAGGGGTGAGTATAAGCTACTCAGTAGGGACCCCGAGACCCCTGAAGGTCTCTCAAATCCACAAAGGATAAACCACGAAGAAAAGTACAATCACGAAGTAACAACCGACACTGCTTAGGTATATGCCCATACATATACCTAAGTCATCAATTAAAATACGCTCCAACCTCCGAGCCCAAGTACAACTCATTCCACGCAGGAAAGTATACGTATTCCACATAGGAAAGCAAAACATAATCCACACAGGATTGTACAACACAATCCACACAGGAAGGCAACAGGATTCAGCTCACACATGTATACTTCTTCAAGGACGATAAAGATGATCACTGATCCATCTAAGTCGTCGGACCCACGAAGGATCGATAGGTAACTAACCCCCGCAAAGACCCACACAGGATCGGGCCCACACAGGACCTGTAGGCGCTGGCTCACACAGAACCGCTGAGTGCGGACCCACACAGGATCGGGCCCACACAGGACCTGTAGCACTGATCCACGTAGGATCGCTGAGTGCTGTAGTCGTCGTCGTCGAATCCACACAGGATCCCTGTACTGTCGTCGTCGCAGTCACAGTAGCAGTCGTAGCAGTAGTAGTCACAGTAACAGTCGCAGCAGTAGTAGTCACAGTAACAGTCGCAGCCAGCACTAGGGTTCCCGCACACAGCAAGCTCGTTCGGAGGGTCCGCTCCACGAGCCGAGAGGCTGATACATCAACTGTCACGAAGACCGAAGTTGATGTATCCAAAAGTTCCGTATCGTCAACAGGAACTCAACGCAACAGACGGCGCGTCGATCGGACGCCCGGTCTGAGAGTTATTGGCATTTTCGTCTCCGGGTCCCGGTTGGTTTTTAAGGCAAAACCAACCCGACCGTACTCCACCTGCGTCCAAACCTCGGGCGGAGTATGTCAAAAGATCCGTCTCACTAAGAGGAACACAACGCGACTGACGGCGCGTCAATCGGACGTTCGTAGCTCAAGATATGAGCGTTTCCACTCCGAAGGCCCGGTTGGTTTCGTGAACGAACCAACCCGGCCGAACTCAAAGTAATCCGAAACCTTGAGTGCGATATACCGAAACGACCGTCTCGATCCAAGGATCGCGTTGCCGCTGACGGTTCGTCGATCGGAGGTCCGAGGCTCAAGTTATGGCCCAAAAACCGATTCTGGTTCGAAACGGGGGGGTCCGGGTCCGGGCCGACTCGGCCCGACCCCCCCCCACCCCTGGGGCGGCGCAGTGGCCGGCGGCGGCGGCCTGGCACCGCGAGGGGCCGCACGCGGCTGTCGCCACACGGAGGCCGTGCAGGGGAATCAAATCCCCCGCTCTTCATCTGGCGGCGCGGCATAGCCGCGCCGTTTTATTTTTTAAAAACGCCCCCCCCCCCCCCACGTGGGGGGCCTGCTGGTGCGGATCCGGGGGGCCGGCTGCCCCCCTCCTTCAAAGAACCGCCCCCCTCATAAAGAGGGGGGGTTTTATGAGGTGGCCGGGGGATTAATTCCCCCGGTTTTAATGGTATCCGGCCGGCCAGCTGGCCGGCCGGTTTTCTCTAACGGGACCGGAAATTCCGGTCCCCCCTTCGGCTTCCGACGCCGGCGGCCCGGCCACCGGTCTTCTCTTCCGCCGCGGCCCGGAACCGGCCGCGGTCTCCTCGTTCCTCCACGGCCCGGAACCGGCCGCGGCGTTCGTCATCCAGCGCGGTGCGACGGCACCGCGCCCCTTCACCGTGCCTTGATTCCATTCAAAGCGGCGCGACGACGTCGCGTTCTTGAAGATTCTTCCTCGGCGTAGCGCGACGGCGCCGCATAAAAATATTTGCACGATCATCCGCGTTGTGCGACGGCACCACGCCACTTGCTTCCACCCGCAAGAATAAACAAGAACGATGGAGGGGGGTTCGGCCGTGTTCGTGCGGTCCGGCCCCCTCACGTTAAAACAATAACACAACTTTAAATAATTCAAGCCACACGTTAGACTTGCTATTCACGATCAAGAATAAAATAAGGAAACCAAAAGAAATCAACAACCCCTACCTCGGGTATAAGGTTCGAAGATTGTGAACGTTCCGCGGAAGACGACGTCACAGAGGTCGGGCGTCGCGGTAGCCGTTCATCAAATCCGATGACGAAGGGATGCTTTCGAAGAGACACGTCGTTGGCGAAACTTGTACGCCGACGAAGGTTGTCCGAGGAAGAAGTGGCGTCCCCTTCGTTGACACGGTAAACGAAGAATGGAGGTGTGGCGTTCTTCGTCGGAGCTTGAGCGTTCTTCGTCAAGATGAACGTTCTTCGAGTTCTTCGTCAGAGTTGAAGAAGAAGAAGAACTCTCCACCTCTCAAGTAGACAAACAAATAACCCAAAATAAAATAAGACAACATACTATTTTATTATCACATAACACATTAGAATTTCAAAAGTTTGAAATTCAAAAGGTTTAACTCCCATAATTAAAAGTAACTCAAGTCATTTAATTAGGGGTTAAGCAAGTTGAGAGAATTTGAAAGGATTAGGGGTTCTTGTGGGCCCCACCACACTTAATCCTTCCAAGGGAGGTTAAGTGGGTGTGGGTCCCACTTCCAACCTCCTTTGATAGGTTTTAACAAGTTATAATAAAATTGTTCTACACAATTTTATTTAACTCAAACTAAAAACCTCAAAACTAACTTTCAACCCGCAACAAACGCAACTCCCGAAAAGGTCTCTTTAAGCGAATATCGGCGCTGCGAGTTCATCGGTGCTCTCAGATTTCAATTCCGAGCACCAGATCAAAAGTTAGGAATTCCTGCTCGTTCGTTCACTGAACGTACCCCAGCCAAACTTCGGAAATTAATTCCGGGCACTCCGGGTCTCGGAATCAGGTGCCGTCTGAAACCGCGCTCTTGTAAAATTCTAAAGAAAATTAAGAAAAAATTTTCCTTGAATTTTACGGGTCTTTACAATATCCACTTATATTGGGTCAATTAATATTTTTCACATATAATTATGTGATGGGTTGATGCTTAATTTAAGGATAACATCTTTATAAGGGATTTTATCTCAATTTACATTTGCATTGAGACATCACTGTTGTTATGCACCAATTCACTTTTATGTGGTGTATATAATATCCTTTGTCATAATATATCATGAATCCATTTATTCTCATAATATTAAAATGTTCTAATTAAATGTTATTCATCATTTATTTGTATTCAAGAGTATCTCTTTTTGTTAAAAAAACTCTTTAACTAAAATATCATTTTAAATGTTTAAAGATTAATTATTCTAAATATTTCTAATTAATTTCCATGTTTACAAAATTGGTTTTAGGATTAATTTATATCGAAATTAATGTTTCCAAATGATAATTCATTTAAAATATTCAAAGTGGTACGGGACACTTTGATTCAAAAATCACTTTTTAAATGGTTTTGAAAATGATTTGATAAACCATTGTTTATTTCAATATATTTATTAGATATATTGGAATGTGGAAATTTTATTTTGCCGTTATAATTATGAAATGTGTTATGATTATGTTATGGTTCTTGGGAATTGGTTATCTATATGTGTGGTTCCATGATAAACCTAGGGTGGGTGTGCCCGAGATAGCTCTCCAATGCATTGGGTAACGGTGACAGAGGTAAACATGAATGTTTCTCCTAAGAGTTTTAGGAAATATATTGTGATGTGTATTACAAATGTGACTCCCTATGTAGCTGTGATATATACAATGTATGTTTGATATGGATTCCACACGTTACCTTTCTTATATATGGTTTCTGTGTATTATTCATAAATCTTATGATTTCATGAGGTATATTATGATTGAAAAGTATGGTTCCATTATTTTATATCTATTGATGGGTTAATGTTTTCTTTTATTCTTTAATAACACTTACTGAGATTTTTGTGATCATCCCAGGTTTTTGAAATGTTTTATACAGGACTTAAAATTTGAATAAGGGTCATGGATGGGATCAAGGAAAAGTCACGTTGTCTAAAACATGGAACTAGACATGACTCATTTTTTAGAAATTTTTATTTTATGAAAAAAATGGATACTGAGTAGCATTTTCTACATGTAATTTTCAAGTTGATATGTAATAGTTATGGCCCAATACTCTAAAAATATAGACCTGAAAATATCCTCAATGTGAATTATTCATTTAATTCAAGTATATGTAATGTTTTAAGGTCGGGTCCTTATTGAGAGATTGGACTTCGATGAAGGATATTATATAAACACGACATAATTATACTATATAATTGAATCTTGATATATCATGCCACATGTTAAATTGTAGGTGAGGATAAGATAATAAAATAATGAACTTGAAAGAAAAAAAAGACAAAAATGATGTTTACCTCTTGAATTCCTCTCCTTGAGAACCTCTTTAGGCCCTTGGTTTTGGCCTTTTTATGAGACCAGAAGGTCTTGGACATTGAAATGATTCTTGGTAGGAGTATTGGAAGGAATTTGGACATGTATCAAATCATTTAATTTGTGTGGAAATAGTTGGTGAGGGTGGTATTTATAGTTGAGGATATGAGTGTTTTTTGAATATTTTATGCATTTGTTTATTATTTTGAATCAATACGATGAATAGATTGCGAATTATCCCTAAATATATTAAATTAATGATTTTTATTTTTATATTATAGGATTAAATCACTAATAATTCATTTATGACTTCATAATACATTTATTATTTATTTATCGTAAATTATCATATTTTACTATTGACTAAAAATTCTAGTATTTTAGAAAATTTTGAACATTTTCACCACTTTTTCTCAACTTGTAGAACTCAAAAATAGACTCTATTTTATGAAAATAATTTTATAAATATGATATATTTAATTTTTAATTAAAATATTCATTTAAAAGAAAAATACATATTTAAAATTTATAACTAATTTTATAACACTATGATAAATTAGAAAAGTTCTCATAAAATTATCCTAAAATCATAAAACAAAAAAATATTAATATATGAATTTATTTTTAAAGAATAATCTTACATTGTAATGATTACATTAATTATTAAATTTTTAATTAAATATTTATGTTTTAAAAAAAAATCAAAAATTAATTAATAATTTTTAAAATTTTTATTTACTTATACTATGATATAATAACCTCTTACATTAATTTATAAGATGATAAAATTTTATTTATTATTTCACGATGAGGTCACAATTCTATTTTTCATTTTACAATTCATAATGCTATAATTACTATTATGAATGTCAAGTTATAATTTCATTTCTATAAGATCTTTAACTTCTGTAAATACAAACGATTTCATTAATTCCTCATTTATAAAGTGTGTATTGTGTTCTATAAGTGATTTTATGAAATAAATATTAAAATTTAAATTTACTTGATAGAATTTTTGGTCATTACATTACAGCCTCTCTAATCTTGTTGATCCTAAAAGGATACAATTTTGATTGGATTGATCAGTGCCATCCATCGTTTGGTTATCGAAGGAGACATTGGTCAATGCCCAAGTGCTTTGATTTCCTAATGAGAGTGTTCTATTTGAGGTTCTTTGTTTTGCCTTCCATATGATCTTTGGATGTGTTTTAATGAAACAAAGAATATATATATCTTACTGGTCTTGGTAGTTACATTTTCACGAGTGTAATTATGTCCCTCATGTCCAGAAACTAGTGGAATTCATGTTTTCGCTAAATTTGTAGTTACCTTACCTCATCAGCGAGGGATTTTTGGTTTTCACAGATCACAAAGACCTGAATTATGTATTCCCTCAATAGGATATAAATCTACATCAAAAAATGTGAATAACATTTCCTAAGGATTACGAATTTTATATATTAATCGCGTTGGAAAAATGGAGTTTTCTTTACAATAAGTTAAGTCAGAAGTCCCAAAGAGATGTGGTTCGTGAGTGTGAAAATGTTTAGAAATAGATTTAAGAGCATGTATTAATGTAACCAGATGTCGAAGAGAGTACTGGGCGAGTTAGTCTTTGTCAAATTATTTGGGATTAATCTTTTATGAAATAGGTGGAGAAGTCTAAGTGGGTAGACACATAGTTAGAGGTGATGTGTTACAATGTTGTTCATTTGATTCCCCTAAGGGATGGTCAGAGGTTGATAAGAACTGGGTGTTGTTATAGAGGAGGTTGTTTGTTCTACAGATGATAAGTGGGGTAGTTCTCCATGAGGTATAGATCTCCCATCTAGCATTACATCCTTGGTTGAAAAATAATTATTGTGCCATAATGATACATATTTTGTAGTTATGGAAGAAATGGTCAGTGGTAGGGTTTATGGTGAGGTGTCTGGTTTGTCAGTGGGTGAAATCAAAACATGCCATTGCGTTGGATTTTCAACAGTCTTTGGATGTTCTTAAGTAGAAATTGGAGGGTGAGGATATAGATTGAATTTTTCACAAGGCTACCCAATGATCAGGGAGGCTGTGACATAGTTTGGGTGATACTGGATTGGCTAAAAAGTAGACTCATTTCATAGAATTCTCTTATTCGAGTGTCATATATGTTTTTGTGAGGTGGTATGTGGAAGATGTGGTTTGGATTCACAAGGTTTCATGGACCATCATCTTTTATTGGGATCCTTGTTTTACCTCACAAGTCTAGAGGGGATATTACTATCCATTTTTCTCCCAATTATGACTTATCACTTTATTCCCCCTTTATAAAGATGTGTATAAAGATCAAAAATCGAAATATTGTATGATATGTTGCAGGCATGCATCTTGGACATTGATTTTGTTGTGGTGTACAGAACAATAAACAAAATATAATTATTTTGAGAGAGGATGAAGGTGGTTCAGGACCATCAAAAGGAATATGTCGACAGTAGGTAAAGTTCATTGGCATTTGACGGGGGAGATCAGGTTTTCTTGGGGTTTCTAATCAATTTGGATAGTGGAGGTTTTGTTTGAGTATTATGTTCTTTCCTTAGTTAGTTGGTACTTTTGAGTTATTGGGGGAGTTAGACAGGAAAAATACTAGTTGGTATTACCCCCATGAAAAAATAGGATCAACAAAATCCTTCACATGTCCCAAAATTGTCAATCTCTTCATGACGACCTAGACAATATTGATTGTTGAGAGTTAGATATCAAGAATTACCTACCAAATATGGAGTGAATAGTAGATATTCAGGGTCATCAACTGAAGATTTTTTGTGGATAAACCATTTCCTGGTTTTACGATTTGTGGAGGCAAGGTGACCCAGAGAAGAGTACATGGGAGTGAAACATGTACATGTGTGTCTAGTACCCAGAGCTTTTTGTGTTTCTATTTTCACTGTTTAGTTTTGACGATTTGATGTTAGGATCTTTCTGTTATATGTGATGAGATTTTTCAAAATATTTTGATTTACAATAATAAAATATGAAGATAATATTACCCAATTCCCAATCAATATGCATTATACCTTGAAACTATTAAAACCATGCAATCGCGTTTGTGTCACCCAAGGTGGACAATATCATGACATAGAAGAAAAAATTACTTGATTCATGTGATTGTGGAAGTGTTGTGAATGTTGGTTGTGGTGTTTGATGGTTTGGTCTATATAGAGTTTTAGATTGTCAATTGGATGGTTGTAAGGAAATGAGTTGGCTAGTGGTTGGTGTCATATGGTATCATGTTGTTCGCAGTGACAGGTGGTGACATGGGATGTGTGAGCTATTGTGTGGGTGTTTAATTTTGGCATGTTATTCTAGAGGTTGTGTTTAGGTTGAATGATATCATTGATAGGTATATTGTAGAGTGGTTGTTAGGATCCCTTTTACAACAAACGAAGATGTTATAAATGAAATTCCCCTTTTGATTTAATTAAAATTCTTATTTTGAAATATATTTATAAAAAAATGCACTTATTTAGTTAAATATTAATGCATTTAAAATCCTTTTAAGAATATTTATTGTTGATAATATAGTCATTGAACAGTGATAACATGATTTGTGTATATATAGGTCTTTAAAAAATCCAATTATCATTGAAAGAGGAATTAGTGGCCTTGAAGAGTAGGACTTTACCCTATAAAGTTCATTTATCTGAGCTTCTCTAGGAGATATAATCTCAAGAAATTTCCCTCTATCGGGTTCAATTTGATATCAAACAACTTAAGCATGTGTGAAACCCTTTACAAGATAAGTTCGAGCACAACGAGATCCAGACCCAAACCATGTACATCGAACCACCCCAGGAATTTATTATCATCATGCACCTTACTCTTAGTGAATTCACTAATGTATTAAAGAGTTATTTATCAAGACCCTAGTAATATTTATACATATATTGTATGTAATAATGAATATATTTTAATTTTAGTGTAGCATCATAAATTATTTTGATTTTTATTCAATAAAACAAAAATTTAATTTTAGGGTATCATTCAAATTCATGTAATGAATTTATTTTTAAGAAATATTTTATTTTTTAAATGAATAATTTTTTTAAAAAAATTTAATATTAAATTTTTTTATAAATGGAAATGTATTTTTTATGAAGTCAAAATACTCTTTATATGGGTTAGAAAACAAATCTTGTCAAAAAACCTCATCATTTTTAAGTAAAAATTGAATTTTATTTCAAAAGTGAAATTAAAAATATTTAGGAAATTATTTAGATAAATTGAATATTATTTTTTTAATTAGAGTATTGAAATTTTCCAATAGTGATGTTATCAATATTTTCTTAGACAATCGAATTTTCCAGTAAAATTTGAACAACATATAAATATGTAGTGTGTATTATTACATCATAATGACAAAAAATGATGTAATAAATACCATAATGGTAATCTATTGAAAAATATATTATTTTTCCTTAAAATAATATTATTTTATGTTCATTTGTTTAATTATATGAATCATTTATGAATATTCCTAAACATATAATATATTTTAAGATTTTAAAATCATTTCCTTAAGAGAGTGACTCACCTCCAATTAAAAAATAGAATTATATTAATATGTTCATCCGTTAAAATGTTAAAATAATTAAAAACACACCACTATTATAGAAACCATGTTAAAAAATTCAGATTGTTTGTTGTTTTGGTTTTTTTTATAAATAGTCATGAAATATTGTTCGAGAAATATTAAATAATTTCCCACTATTTTCCTATATAAAGAAACCAAATATCTTATTTCCCTTTACTCAAAATACTTAGAGGAAATCCATACACTACTGTCATCTCTATATAATCCCCATAAGTTCCCCCAAGATATCAATAATCCCCTTTCATGTTTTTGGTGTCATACTCTCAAGGTAAGGGTTATTTCCTTTCTCTTATTTCTTCAGGTTTCTTTATTATCTTATTCAATCTACATTCATTTTCTTATATTTGGATATTTATTATCACCTACCTATTAAATCCTATTTTATTTCCAAAGTATGTGATACATATTTATCTCTCATAGATTAAATTTATAATTTTTTTTTGTGATGATGTTATGCTGCCAAATTTTCACTTTGATTTTCCAAGCCACCCCAATTTTGTAGTGAATATCATTCTCATTTACAATCAATGGTGTTAAAATTTAAGCACGTATAATTTTTAATTAAGGAATTATATGTATGTATTGTACACTCCAATATCATAGAATAAATTATGATGGTTGATGAATCCATGTTCTATGGTCTACTTTTCGGATCGTAATGTATGTTATTGAAGTCTAAATATTGGAGGGGGAGAATTGTATATATCAAATACATTCATTTTATTACTTTAATATAATTTAGATTAAATTTATTGAATAATACTATTAATAAAAACTCATTCAAATTTAAACATTAAAAAACATGGTCCTTGGGTCCGATTGAACGTGTACCATAATCACAGTAGTTATAATAATATCAGAGTATATGGATAGATTATAAATATAACATAAAAGCATATAGAAGCTTAATAAGAGAAATAATTTTTTCTCAAATAAAATAATTAGAGTAATAAAACTATATTTCAATCGAATTTATTACAATAAACATGATGTGAAAGAAATATGAATATAAAATAATCATTTCCTATTACATGGAGCAGAAATAATAAACTTTTATGAAATAAGAAATTGAATATGGATTTGATTATTTTATCCCAAATAGAAGGGTATCCAATAACCATGGATAATAGTACCTTGTTTTATACGTACAAGCATGTCTGCAATTTCCTAAAAATAATATCCCTCGGTATTTTGATTAGCTTCTCTGTCTACCTATCCCTAGAAATCTTCGATACGATGATCGACTTATTTGTATGTCTATCCCCAATATCCCTCAATATGATGATCGACTTCTGTCACACTAACCTTGTGTTCCCTCGATCATGAAAATCAGTTAACTATCTTTAAAGCCCCATAATTCAATGATCGTACTCACACAATCGTACATATAAAGCAATTAAAAAATCATAAGGAGAAAACATGACAAGGTTTCATATGGAATGTCTCTCTCTAAAGAAATACAAAAGGAAAAGAATAAGTTGTTCATTATTTTTAGACTTTAGAAAAATTGAGATCAAAATGGAATCATTGGCATCAAACTCTTCAAATGACTATATATTTATAGTCATTCCTCTAATGGTCATCTTCATCCTCAACTAGTCATATTTCTCTATGTTTTCCACAATCACTTAGACAGCTGGCACATCAATGACTGTATCATAACAGAAAGTCCAATGTTGTGTTCAATACACTATTACAATTTAAATAGTATTCCATTATGAAATAATGTAGTTTATCATATTCAATATATAAAATTTATTTAATCCATGGGATTTCCTTAAATATATCATTATGATGATCTTTATAGGTATGAGTCATATGTTTATTATTTCTAATATTATTACAAGTATGAATACTTTTTTGATATAAATACTATACAAAAAGTCGCAAAACAGATCCTATAAGGTGGATGTTGATTGGTATCATCTTCATAATCATTATTTTAATTCGAATAAAGAATGTTATCAGAAATTAATTAACACTTTAGAACTATTTTCAAATTTTGTTATTGTATGTTCTTTCTATAAAAACATTCTAAAACCCTTTTGACAAAAAAATCATTATGTATTTAAGAAAGAGTTTTCTAATTTTCCAAAAAAAGTCTGGAAAATTAATTAGTAAAACATTTTACTGAACTATCTCCCCCTTTTTTGAGAGCACAAAGATTAAGATTAAATGAAAAATATATTTTATTATCATTGAATTACATTTTATTTAGAAATGAAATTGAAATACGTATTTCCACTAGAGTTTTAAAACATTTTTGAATACTTTGATCAATGAAAAAACCCTAAAGATAATAACTCCTCCTAAGGATAATATTATATTATTTAAAATAATCCCCCCCTTTTTAAAATTAATTTTCAAAAAGAATGAAAATTTCTCTTAATTTTTTTATTTCAACCCATTAATCAAATAATCTCCCCTCTTTTATAAATCCCCCCCCCCCTTTGTGATTTCCTAAAATGATTGGGGAAAACCATTGATTACCCAAAAGGGTTAGAAGAACTGTATTTGAAATAAATTAATGGTCTAACTAATTGATCATAAAAAATATAGAAAAAAATTAAGCCAATAAGAATTTGAATAATATTTAAACTATCATATTTCGATATGAAGATTCATTCATTTATAAAATGAGTTTTCATAAAAATGATTACAATAATAATTCACAATAAAAAATAATTATTCTTTATTTATTATCATTACATTGAAAGGCGACTTGAACTTTTTGAATTCCTTTCGATCTCCAAGGATATTTTCTATGATTTCATCTTGAGAACAAATACTCTCTTCTTGAATCCAAATTCATTATTCTAATGTTTCTATCTATTTTTTAAAAGATATGATTTTATATTTGTAATATATGAGACTTGAAATATCTATTCCAATGTATTTCATTTTCTTATTGATGACTTTCACTTCTTGGTACTGGATTTATTATTCATAAATCATCCTATTTTCCATACGTTTGGATATGTTTTTGATGGATTCGTTGGATTTATTCAATGCCTTTGTTACATCATCAAAATTATCTTTGAAAATTTTGTGATCTTCATTGTCATGATTAGACCCAATTGTTACTTCTCTACATGGCTTTCTATGAGATTGGTAGATTTATTGATGGGGTTTTAACTCAGCTTCAATTCAAATCAACTTTTTCGGTACAAATATTAGTTGTATCCAGTTTTTGATGGAGAGTATCATGAATCATCTCGAACTGAGACTCATGATTTGGAAAATATGGGATTATTCCTTCACTTATTTTAATGGAATCAACAATATAATAAATTACCTCTAAATATGATGACTTTAAAACATTAAATTTGGATTATTGTTGAATAAAAAGAATATAGGGAGGATTGGTTCAAATATCACATTGTTTTATTTTTTCCATTTTCATCGTTCTTTGAAACTGACCTTTAAACTCTATCTCTAACCTGATTTTCATCATAAATTTTAATGACATCATCATCATCATTACTTTTTTTGGAATGATCTTTATCATATTTTTTTTAACTTTTCCCTTTTTCATCATTCTTTGATAATGATTTAGTTACATGAACTAATTTGGTCATTTTTTTCCGTGAACTTATAGATATTTATTTTTTATTTTCTATAGACGGAAATTATGTTGAAGATAATTTTATTGTTCTTATGGAATGATTATTATCCTTAACATATTGATCTTTACCTTTATCATCTTCAGTATCTTTATCTATATCTCCTTCGTCTTCACTATCTTTTCCTTCTACATCATCATCAACACACTCTTTTATTTCATCCTATTCAATTCTTTATCCTTCTTAACCTACTATAAATTTGGAATAGTCAATATATTCTACAACACTATATTCCATTTCTTTATGAAATAACATATGGAGTTGATATTCTATTCTTCAATTAGCCTTACCCATGGGAAATTTTTACAGTGAGTTTTCTTGCCTTTATGTAGGTATTGATTGATCACCTATTTTTTCATTTCCCTTGTCTATGATATAGTGATGTTTGAAACCTACATTAATAGTTTTATGAAAATTTAAACTATTATTCTATATTTTTTATGTTGCTTTGGCATTTTTAATAAAGGAATATTCTATTATTACAACTTTATTTTCTTCTTTTCTTTATTTTATATTTCAACTTTTTCTTTCATTTTGGCACAATTTAATCTTATAATAAAAACATCGAAATAGTTGATTTTGAAATAAGGATCCCCTTATTTTATTTCATCTGTTTTTATCTTCATTCTACTCTTATTTCAAATAGAACATTCTTTTATTTCTTTAACATTTAAGGTGAGGAAGTTTAAGCTTTTCCTTTCTTACTTTGACTATCCTACTCAGTGTTATTTATAATTTTTTGAATAGTTTTCTTTGGTTTTGTTGAATATTCTATTTCTAGAGCAATACAATGATATTTATCAAGAAATATTTTTATTTAATCATCAAAAAAATACTTCATTCTCTTGAGTATATCCTCAATAATGAGAATAATTTTCAATTTTTTCAGTTTTCACTTATATAAAAAATCGATGGAGTTCATGAACATGAGAAATAAATTTGCTAATGCGGTCAGAAACATGATAATTTGAGACTTAATTATCCTTGAATTGATATTACCGATAATATGTAATATGTATCAGATGATATCTCTCTTTCTCAAATTTACAAGAAAATATAAAATAAATACATCTGTGGAATTTAGTGTATCATGATCCCCATTTCATGGTATTAAAAATATATTCATCATTAAAAAATAATCTGATTTGTTTTAGTAAGATGAGTAACCTTTCATATTTTCTCATAGTGGCCAAATAATGAATATTTATCATTATTCTAATCAAAATATATCAATCTATCAGGAAATTTGGGAGAATTAAAAAATGCTTTTCCATCTGATGGTATTCCAAAATAAATATACATTTCTATAAGACATTTGAAATCCCTTCCACAAATTCATAAATAAATATTTTGATTCCAATATTTTATTTGAAACTCCACTTATTTATAAAACACAATGACTATGTATTGAATAATTAGATCTTCATCCCCATATAATTTTTCTATAGATAAGGATTCCCATTCTTGAAATTTTATGATTTTCTTCCTCAGAAAAATGTACTTATGAAAAAAGGTTTTCTCGAGTATCCAATATATAAATACAAAGCACTCATACTAATCCTTTGCATGCATCTTTTTTTAGTATGAGGTGTAGGATTGTAATATAAAATGTAGATTCTCAATTACAAGGGGGTGAATTGTATGTTTTAAAACAATCATCCTTAACTTTAAGAAAAATGATGTTTATGAATGTAATAAAATGTAAATTCACATAACCTATTTTAGTCTTACCAACATGTTAGGTTCTAGAAATGCGGTTCCATAAATGAAACTTAATGAAATTTTACAAGTTAATGAATATAACATAAAGAATATAGAATCATACTTATCAGAGTATAAATAATTACATGAAAGTATATGAATGTTATACATTCTTACATTATCTAAATAAAATTGAAATAAACTTGAAACAAAAAAAGTAACATTGTTAAATATTTAAACCCAAAGAAAAGGGTATCCAATAACTTTGGATAAAGGCCCCTTGATTTATACTTTATAGAATGTCTATCTGACCCACACTAGGGTAAGCCCTCGAAAAGAATATCGGAATATATTTTCCTATCCTTATAATCCCATGAACATTAAGGTAGTCTACACCTCTATCTTCCTATTCCCGAAATACCTTTATTGTACACAACAACAATTGGAGTTTCACGAAGAAATATGAACAAAATGTTCAGTATTCACAAGGTATGAGAGTCTCTCTCTCTCTGGAAATCACTTCAGCATCATGTGATCCCTAGATAATTCTCAGTGTTGTTGTCTTATGAGCTCATTTAAATGAGCTCCAATTTATAATCACTTCTCCAATGGTCAACTCCCTCCACCAATGGTCACATTTTTCTGTGAATATCGGATGGACCTATACAAATTTCACTCAAAAAATGGTTTGTTTGAAATATATTTTATGACATCGTTTCATTTCTATAACTAGTGTAAGTTAAATAAGTTTGCTTATGAAAAAGAATATAACGACATAGAATTTTTCTTTAGGAACAAGAAAAATAAAAACTTATCTCCCATTACTTAGGAATCATTTTTAATATGACTAACTACCCCTTAGGTTTGGAAATCCCAATAGATCATATTCATGACTTCCTTAAATAGATGTTTCTTTTTCTTAAATAAGAAAATATTTTTTTGATGAAAATCCCTCATAGATAGATGCCGACTTAAATAGGGAATTCACTTATTTAAATAGTATTCTTTGTATCATTATTTTATCCCCCTTTATGATTTTCAAAAATTAATAAAGAGAATGTAAAAAAAATATGGAACCTGAAGAATTAGTACTATACAAAAAAATGCATAATGAACACCCAAAATTTTATTATGATGGGAACATTTTATACAAAGAATGAAATACAACCAAAGTCGGATGGTGGGAAGAAATATTATCCCTCCATACCCTTTGAAATTAACTTCTTTAAGATTATTTTCAGCATCATTATCTCCTTCTTATCTTCTTCCACATGCCTGAGCAATTGATCCTGATCTTCATTTTTCTTCTCTAAGGCTTTGGTATTTTCTTCCTGAGCCTTAAAAATATCTACCTGATCCACCAAAAGATCATCTTTCATAGAAATATTTTCATCAAAATCTATTCTGAGATCCTTTTACCTCATCCAATTCATGTCCGCTGAATTAAGCTTCCCATTCAAATCCTTGCCTTCCTACTTCTGAGTTGTTTTTTCGAGAAATAGCTTTTCCTCAAACATTTTTGTAAGATCATTAATATTCCCATCTTCTGTGTCAAAATAATCCTTCCCAATTTCTTCAAATTCATTATGGATTCTCATCTCTTCAATTTTATTGTTTGACCACATAGTGATTTCCTTGAATTATATTTTATGTGCTTCAAATCCAATAAGGAAGATTTTGAAATCCACCATAAGACAGAAAAATATATCCATAAGAATGATAAGAAAATATAATTTTTTATTAAACAAGTGCTAAGAATCTGGAACCTCAAGTATATACATAGAAATAATGGAATAGTATCAACCAACTTCTTAAAATATTAGACCACCAAACCATGTCCAATAAAAGATGATTCTGAATTAGACCTTTCAGTTGGTGAGGATTTTCTTTCTATCTCTTATGCATTATTTATGGAATAAACACCAACTTTATTCTTTTTCACTATGGATTTACTATGTATATGAAAAAACACTTGATTTACATTATCATCTATCTGAATGACCTATTCTTCTTTAAGAAATAATGTTAACTATTTGATAATTGAACAAACTTGAATTTTTAAAGATATTCTTTCTCAGCACATGACACAAGATCCTCTGGATGATCAAATTCCTTATTACTAATCTCTTGTTTAGATAATTAATTCACTACTTCCTGGCCATTTCCTTCATTACCTAGGGTAGCATGTTTTTATGATTCTGCTTCAAATGTTCAGATTAATAATTTCTCCAAATGACTATACTTATCATGATATTCTTCTACCTTCCTTGCCATATCATCGGTGTCACCATTTCCTTATTCTTCTTCATCTTCGTACACTTATTACTAATGAATAATTTATTTTTTTGTTATTGTTCCAGAATCGCCATCTTCTTTCCTAGAATCACATGAAGTGATTCTTTCATAATTAATTCTGGTACCTAGAGTTGTTTAGAAGATTTCTCATTAACCTTAAGAGGGGATTGAATGAGTTATACCTCCAACATCTTATTACTATTATTCTTTTATTTATTCTTCTTCTCAAGATTCTCAGCAACATTAATCATTAAATCTTTTTTCTAAGTAGGGTCCAATCCCAAACTATGATCCCCTTCATTCTTATTCTTCTTGTATTCCCTCCACATAAAAACCACTTCATCTAGATAAGTATTTCTATTCTTTTTTAGGTGGTGTATATTGAGTTTCCATAGCCACATGTGTTTTATTAGTTCTCTTCTGGTTCCTTCAACTTCCTCTTCATTCAACCCTTCTTAGATGTTTCAACCACTTATGGTTTTTTATAGATACTCTATTTTTGATTCTGAAAAATCAGATAATTATTCTGAATCACTAGAAAAACCAACCTTCAACATCCTTAGAGTATAATCACACAACAAAATTACTTTGAAATTTCATGGCTTGGAACTTCAAGGAATTTTAAAAGATTCTAGACAAATAACTATAATCATGGAGATAATAACTGGATATATAATGTTTTGAGATTTATGAGTTCCATTATTGATATTCAAGATTTTGATCAAGACATAATTCACCAAATTTATCTTTCTGAGGTTCAACTAGAAGCCCTAAATGTTGATGTCACTTTTCATCAAGGTATCCTTATACCATTTTATCAAAATTTTATAACCTAGATCACATAACTCTTAAATCCAAAGTTTTTTTGAGAGATGTATAATCTTATGAGTCTTAACCATTGATAGATGAAGGCATTTTAAAGCCTTCTCTTTATCAAATGATCCTGAAACATCTTGTAACTTGTGGGAGAAAATTATTCTTCACCCTCATAACAAATTCCAACCATATTCGCAGCCTTACTGTACAAAAGGCTGTAGGTATTTCCATAACACTTGAAGGATAAATTTTCTCTTCCTACTTCATTTAATAAACATACTAATTCATATAATTCAACCCACAACTCCAGATAAACATTGTAATGTGCCTTCAGTTTGGATACACACAGGATCTCTCATTCATTCAGCTTGATATTATATGAAATAAACAAATCATACTTATTCATGAATTTAGGATCAACTATCATTTCTATTTATATCTTCTATTCAGAGATTTCCTTTACTTGAAACATTTACTTCTAAGGATAATCTTGGACAAACATTCGGAATTGAGGAAAACATGAATATTTAGAATGACCTTATGTAGTGGAGTAGAATATCAGCACCAATAGAATTTGAAGACAAATGTGGGATAACCATTGGGGGTACATATATAGGTTTTTATGTGACTATTAATATTCATTCATTCATCAAATAGTTAAAATAACATTGATCAGGTATTATGGTTGAGATTATAGATGAAGAAATTTTTTTGAAGGATCCGATCTTTTGAGTTTTTTAGAATAAAAATGCAGATTTAATGAAAAGTGAATCTGAAAAATTATTAAAAAAATGAAAAATTGATTAATGTAAAAAGATGATAACAAGTATTTATGAAAGGAATCATACCTTCTGGATAGTTAAAAAAATTATCTATGATGACTACAATTCTTTTTGAAGAACATTAGACTTCGATTTTTTAAAAAAACATATGGTTATGAAAATTTGTATTACGAAAAAAAATGATTTCAAAAATTATGATCACAAAAAATTTTATTAGGAAAATTTTGATTATGAAAAAATTTATTAAAAAAATTTTATGAAAGGAAAATTTCGAAAAGGAGGGATGATTTTTGAATAATATGAAAAAGTACCCCCTATGAAATGGAGTTTCTTACTCTAAAGAGATTGGTTTCAATAAGAAGTTCAAATGGAAAAATAACTTAGAGTTACCATTCGTAACTTCTGTTTAAGGTATTTAAATCTATCAGAGGGTAAATAGTTTGTAAAATATTATCGAGTTGATGTTGTGTTATGATAAATTGAAGAATGATATCTCCTTTTTGTGTGTGATCCCAAAAAATTGATTCATAATATATATGTGTTTTTCATGAGAGTGATGTGCTGGGTTTTTACTTAAAGGCAATGAAACATGTATGATCACACAGAGTTTGTGTTTTGGTAAAACTCATACCATAGTCTGTGAGTGTGTGTTGCATTAACAACACTTGGTCACAAGAACTTCCAGCTGCTACATATTTGGATTCAGCATTAGAAAGTGCTACTGAGTGTTTCTTTTTTCATGACCAAGAAACTAATGAATCTTCTAAGGAAATGAAATGTTCTAGATGTACTTCTTCAATACATTCTACATAGACCAAATTCATAATCCAAAAGTCTTTTTATGTATTTCTATTAGA
Source organism: Viscum album (assembly GCA_963277665.1). NCBI lineage: Eukaryota > Viridiplantae > Streptophyta > Magnoliopsida > Santalales > Viscaceae > Viscum > Viscum album. The sequence continues at coordinate 176,692 of CAUJRU010000504.1, forward strand.
GAATTGGTTTATTTATATTCTATTCCTTCTTGTAGATTGTAGCCTTTAGCAACTAATCTAGCCTTATTTCTTGCTATTATTAAAATTTCATCACACTTATTTCTGAATAACCATTTACACCAACAATATAATTGTTATTATGTATATCAACCAAGATAAAGACTTTATTCCTTTTGAACACATTTATCTCATCCCCCATGGAATTTATCCAATCGTCATCACCTAAAGATTCATCAGTTATATTTTGTTCTAATTGGAAAACGAATTCTAGATGTTCTACATACCATTTTAAGGAACTTCTAGTCCTTACTAGTTGATTTACATCTCCAATGATATTATCATCAGGATGATTCTTAAGAAACAATTTATTTTTATTTTTTAAGACATGTTCATTAACATATGGTAGGAAATATTCTCGACTAAATGCTTTTGAAAAATGTTCTTGAACATTTTCCTTATTAGAATATTCTTCTACCAAGGGTTGATAATAATTTTTTTAAAACAAATCTGATGATATAAGTTTGGGTTTTATAAAGAAAATGATCAATTTTACAAATTTAACATGTAGTATTTCTTCAACAGTACAAGTAACTTTATTAAAAAATCTATAAGCCATAGTAGTTGTGCAGTATCCTAGGAAAATTTGCTCATCAAATTTGGGTGTGAATTTATGTAAATTATATTTCATAATCAAAATGAATACATTGCAACCAAATAATTTTAAGTAGTAAAGTCTATGTTTTCTAACCATAAAATTCATAGGAGGTTTTCTTATGAAATTGCACTTTCAAAACTCAATTTGTTGTATAACAAGCAGTACATACAGCTTCATCCCAAAAGTGTTTAGCTATAGAATATTCCATAAACATGGTTTTAGTTATCTCTTGAATAATTCTATTTCTTATTTCAATAACTCCATTTTTTGAGGAGTTCATGGTGCTAAGAATCTATGAGTTATGGATTTTTTACTACACAAATTTTCAAAATCAGAATTTTGATATTCTTCTCTCTTGTAACTATGAATAGTTATCACTGGATGGTTCTTCTAATTCTTTAATTGAGTTATAATGATTGTAAAATTAGAAAAATAATTAGTTTTCATTTCTAGAAAATAGAACCATGTAAATCTAGTGTAATCATCAACTAGACTAATACATAATTGTTTCCTCCAACGCATCCACTTTTTATTGGACAGAAAAGATCCATATGAACCAACTGTAATGCATTAGTAGTTGACACTTCACCGATTTATTTAAAACGTGATTTATGTTTTTTTATATTGAAAATGATCAAAAAAAATTGATTAATCATATCTATGATCGGGTAGATCCTTAACAAGTCTTTTCTTAGAGAGTTTACATAGGTTCCTAAGGTTACAATGTCCAAACCTTCTATCCCATAACAACGATTGATCTTCTGTTGTACAAAGACAAGGTTTGTCTTGGATCCCGAGGTCTTCTATGGTATTTTTATATACATTCTATTTCTTATGGGAAGAATGAATGAACTCTTACATGGAATTGTGTACTGAGGACTTCTCATTCCTAAATCTCATAAAGTAACCTTCATCACATAATTGACTTGATCTAATGAGTTAATGGTTAAGACCCCTAACAAATAAAACTTTTTAAATCTACATTTTTTTAGGAATAAAAATGTTAAATATACATATAATATATCCCTGAGCATTTTCTCTAAAATTTAATTTTCCCCTTTTCGTCTTCATAATATTTTAAAAGATGTTTTTTCTCGCAGTTATATTCTAGGAACATCCATTATCCATGTACCATATATTGTGGTTGGTACTATATTTATTTACCAAAAAATTAGTGTATTAGACTTTCATAATCCAAATTTTTGTGGATTCTAAAATTGCAGAATGAATGATTTTAGGAATCCACATTTTCTTAGACAAATAAGCTTTATAAAAACCTGAAATCTGATCACTATATGAATAAATTTTTTCCCATTTTCAACCACAATAAAATTTAGTACAGAATGGAGAAAATTAAGGAAAAAAATTGTTATTAATAAAAACTGGATTATAATGAGTATAACCAAATCCAGAACTATTCTATAGAGGTCAAATTTGGGAATACATTGTGTCAATGTTTTCCTTACAAGAATTAAACTTTGACAAACATGCTCTCAAGGAAAATATTTCTGAATTTTGTTTATAACTATGTTTTTATCCTTAGAGAAATTATTTTTAAAAATAAAGTTATTCTCTAATATATTTTTCATAAAAATTACATTCTCAAGATCCATTGATAGTTTATCTTTCTTGGAATTAACTTCTACATGGTTCTTGGAAATATTTTTAAAATAAAAATTTTTCTTATCAAGATATTTAGAATGATCGGATAATTCTTTGTTTAAAATAGAAATTATAAAATTTCCCTATAAAGTGTTTTCTTGAGTTTAGAATTTTCATCCTCAAGATGTTTAGAAAACGTAGATACTTCTTCACAAGTAGGTAACATATTATATTCATTAGAAGAAGATTACTCATACTAAGACTTATATTGTTTATCATCAGTATAATTTTCATCCAATGATACATTAGTGACAGATTCATCATTTTGTGCCTTGTCCATTTGACAATAATTTTAAATGGGTTACTAGATAGTAGAGAAAGATTCTTCTGGATAGATGATTCATACTCTGAGTACTCATAAAAATATTCACCAACCCTTGAACTCTAGTTGTCATTGGATTTCAAAACATTCTTATATTTATCATTGTAATACATTATTTTATTCCTCTTAGAATGTTTTCCTTACTATCCTCTTTATTAATCATAAGACAATGCTTCCTAATATGAAATTATCGTTTGCATTCATAGTAAGTGACATCTGATTATTTTGTGTATTTTCATTATTTCTTATTATATATATAATGAAAGTCTTTATTTCCAACTATATTGTTCATTATTCGAGATATATTAACTATTTCATTCTCACTATGTTCTCTTTAACTATATTCAGATAAAAAAAGACTTTCTTATACATAGATCATGTAACCATTTTAAGAGTCTTAGATTTAGAAGTAGTAATGGCTATAATTCAATTACCATTTTCATCATATTTATATAATAATCTCTTTTCATTATTATCTTGTGAGGAAGAAAAGTTCAAAAAATCTTAGCAAGAGTAATTTGAGATACTTTCCTATTCTAATCAATAGATGTTCTCTTAGATTCCCATTAATATGGCATAATAATTATAATCTTTTCCACAAGTGATTGATCATCTAAACCATTCTCTCCAATAGATTGTAAACTATTCAAAATATTTATAATCTTTTTTTGTGCATTGCATACTAGTTCCCTATAAGGTAATATAAATCCATGACATTCTTCTATAAGTATAGCTCTTCTAGTTTCTATAACATTGGATGTACCAAAATGAGTAACCTCTAATTTTTTTTCCATATACAGTTAGCATATTAAAAAAAGAAATTTGGATATATATATTTCTGGTAATAGAACACTAAGACATATTGTGTTCCTTGTATTTTAGTTGATATTGTGACTTTTCAGGATTGGTGAATATTTTTAATTCCTTATCATGATTCATGTAATCTCCAGTAGGCATAACAAAATTATCAACTCTGGTATTAATTAAAAAAGTATTCATATGATCTCTCCAATATTAATAATCATTCCCATCAAATATAGGTGGTTTAGTAGGCTTTTTATTTTGAATCAAACCTATTTTAATTCCCTCCATATTAAGAGAAAAATATTTCCACAAAAACATGTTAATAGAAAAGGATTGTAAACAAGTATAAAATCCAAAAAATAATATTTAGAGAAATGAAAACATGAGAAAAAACATATATGTAAATATATGTAATTCAGAGTCCTCCAATGATACCAATTGTAGGATCGAGATATGAATGTATATTCTAAATTACAATAGTGAGGGGTGAATTGTATATTTAAAAACATTCATTTTTAACCAAAATTAAAAGTATGTTTAACAATGTAAAATAAGGTAAATTCAGAAGATCACTTTTAGTTCTGCAATCATTCTAGGTTCTGGACATTGATTTCCAGAAATGAAACATAAATAAAGTTTAAAAGGAAAATATTCTACCTTAAATCATATAGAATATTACTAATCAGAGTATACAGAAGTATACGAAAGTATACGAATGTTATACATTCTTCCTTTATCAAAATATAGTCGAAATTAATTTGAATGAAAAGAAGTAACAAGTTTGAAATATTTTAAACCAAAGGAAAGGGTATCCAACAAACTTGGATAAATTTCCCTTGATTTATACTTTTAAGAAAGTCTATCTTACCAAAAAAAGGGTAAGCCTCCAATATAAGTCTAATAATCTTTATTTTTATCCCTACAAGTCCTCAAAATTTATGATTGTTGGTACCTCTATCTTCCTTTCCCTAGAAACCATCGAGCTTTAATGTAGTTGGAATCTAGGTCTTCATATCCCCAAAAACCCTCGATTTTATATTGCTACAATTAGAGTCGCATGAAGCGAGATGGAGAAGATATTGAGTATGAACACGACATAAGAGTCCCTCCCTCTAGAAATCACTTAAGATGCATGAAATCTCTAGATAATTATCAACATTATTGTCTTATGAGATTGTTCAAATGAGGTACTATTTTTAAGAACTTCTCCCATGGTTAGATACCTCCTCCAATGGTCATATGTTTCCTTAAATTTTGGAGGGACATGTAAATGTGTCACTCAAACACCGGTTAGTTAGAAATAAGTTGTATGACATCATTTCATAACTATAACATGTGTATGAAAAATACTGTGGCTTAAGAAAATATAATTTTATGTGACTAATAAAATATAACGTTTGTAATTTCAATAAATAAACATTCAAAGACTATAACTCATGGATATTTGGATTCTGTTTTTCAAAGAATTTATAACAAGATTTCAATTGATTTCGAATTCTGAATTCCAATAAATTTGGTGTATGAATTTTGGTGAATTCGGATTCTAAATTCGATGGAATTAAGAGTCCAAATTATGTGGAATACAGATTATAAATTATGAGGAATTAAAATTCATAATTTTTAGAAATTCAGAGTCCTAATTATGAGGAATTAAGAGTCAGAATTTTTATAGAATTCACAGTTCATAATTCAGAGAATTTGGAGTCTGAATGTTAGAGAATTCAGAGTTCTAATTTTAGAGAATTCAAGGTCTGAATTTTAGAGAATTTGGAGTCTGAATTTCAAAGAATTCAGAGTCTAGATTTCATAGAATTTGAATCCTGAAAATAGAATACATTATAAACATCAATTTATAGGATTATGATGTTTTAGATATGAAATCAAATTTTAGACATAGAAATAAAATGAGTTAGATTTTTAGAAACTATAAAATTAACAATGAAAACACATGTAATGATAAAATTTCCATGGAGAAGGAAAATTTTCTTTATTAATATAATTCTTAGGGAAAATATAATTTCCCATAGGGAAAACATTTTTTTTATTTTCAAAACATAGAGAAATGGAAATGTCATAACGAAACCTAATTTTCTCAACAAGAGTCTTGTGATTATGATAATAGAACTAGGGTGTTGAGATTCATACTAGTGGACATTGAATTCAGCATCACTTCATCTCAAGGAGGAAGAGATTTTGGATGTGGGATATGGGGGTCCCCTTTATATAGGAAATAGATATGAAGTTTCTTCTTTTATATCTAAATGAATGACTATGATTTGGTCTTATCTGATTTGAAGGTTGATATAAATCTAAGGAAGATTTAATTGAGTTTTAGTTCTTGTGGTTTAAAAACATTTTATTATATATGTAGTGAATATGAAAAAAAATTGGAATGAATGAAATATTCTATGAAATCTAATAGAAATTATATCGGTAAAAAAATAATGGAAGTAATGAAATAGTACAAAAATTAAACGATAAAAATAATTTATTTCATTGTTTTAGATGTCTCATCTGAATTGAATATATGTTCTTCTTGTATTTTGTATGATGTTTAGATTATAATAGAAAATAAATACAGTAGCTTTAATATTAAAAAATATTAATGAAATATCAATTTAATTATATTAAATTTAAAAATAGAATCTGATATTTATTAAGTTCGTTTTGGGCGTAAATTTTGAATATGAAGGTTCAAAAAATTATTATTGTTTTTTGAGTATGATGATCCTTTCAGAAATAATTACTCAAATTTTTTTAATGATATATTGATCCCTAAAAATTACTATAGAAATTTTAGGAAAATTAAATTATGTTAAAACTAAAATATTGGGAAGCTGAAAATCATACATTCTCTACCTATGTAAATGGACTATGTTAATGGCAAGTGATTCGAAAATTAAATATTCAATATAAATTATCATTTTACATTGATCATTCCAGTCATATGTTTGATTTATTCAAATATATCAAAATGCATTGGTTATAACAACACTATTTGTTTTATTAAATTTTTACTTGATTTAATTACATAAAAATAAACTTAATACTATCTGAATGATTGAAAAGTCTAGTGTCTTTTGGAATTTCATACATTATATAATAACATTAAATAAGAAATAAAACATCATTATTGAATTATTCTTTAACATGATCAAGTTTAAAACAATATGGGATATCTTGGGAAAAATATATATGAAAGGGATGAGATGTAAAGACCTTTAAGGGAATAAACAAGGAATAACATGAAGAGTATAATAAATTTTAATCAATAGACACACTAATGGAAATAAAGGAACATGAATCATATATCATGATATAGCATGTTAATCATAACATTGGAATGTGGAAACAACATAAAACACTAAATCATAGTTAAGGGATAATAAACTAAGACATAATGGTGGAAATTGTCCCATAAAGGAATTAGGTAAACATTTGTCTGAACATGATGTATCATGATACTAAACGTTACCCAATGCATTGGAACGCAGTATAATATTTGGCGCACCCCTCACTTTCATTTCACACTCATGCCTAAGTGTGCCACATTGATGATAAAACATGGATTCATTTATAATCATAATTTATTCCATGATCAAAGAATGCGTAATATATAATTTAAAGTACCTAATAAAAACATATATGTCAATAAAATTTAACAAAAATGGTAGGAAATGGGTAGGGTATTCACAACATAGTTGATTTGGAATAGAAAATCACAGTGAAATTTCGACAGCCTAACAGCGTCATATAAAATATCATAAAATCGATTGACCAGAGAAAATGAAGTATCTCATCATTTAGAAATGAAATGTACAGTAATATTGACATGGAAAGACATTCTCCAATATAAGGAATTGTAAATATAATACATAACATAATAAAGAAACACGAAGGAAGAGGAGAAAAGAAATAACTCTTACGAAGTTTTGACATGGTAACGGTAGTACATGGTAGAGATTAATGAGAGATAAAAGAGTATATAATTATGTATAAATAATAATTATAGTATGAAGAGGTTCTTATATAACCCCCATTATTATTAATTTAAATTAAAATCTCATAACATGATAAGTAAAATCGGATGTAGAGGTGAATGGAAAGAACCCTTACTTGAGTGTTTGACTTCAAATTCTTTAAAATGGGCTTAATTAGAGATTGGGGAGCCATGGGGGATTCTAGATAGAAGTGGATAGAGTGAGTATGTTCTCCCATGATTTTTAGTGAAGAAAAGTGGGATCATTGGTGGGTTTATATTGGAATTGAGAGGGGAGTTCTTTTTTTTCACAAACATATGTTTTTGAATCTATATAATAAAATATTCAAAACCAAAAACCTTATCATTATTTTTCCAAAGTTTATTTTAATATGGTATATTTTTATAATTTTATTAGTAAAATTTCTTAACCTATTATAATATTATTATTTATTTTTTGGAAAATAGTAACGTTATTAATGAAATGAATTTAAAATCATAAAAAAATATCATATATTTTGGAGGATTCATTAAGCCAATATAAAACTAATACAATTAACATAAAATAATATTATTTTAAGGTAAAAATATATATATGAATTAGTATTCCCATTACAGTTTTTAATACATCATTCTTAGGTCATTATGATGTTATAAAACACAAAGTATATTTTTACAATATTCAATTTTTACCGAAAATTTTTAATATCTCATAAAATTAAGAATAATTAACCATTGTATTATTTATACTTTATAACACCAAAAATAATATTCATTTTATCTTAATAATTTTCTAAATATGTGAATTTTTACTTTTAAAATAAGATTCGACATTTATTGAAAATTGATGTGTTTTTTGACCGTAACAATTTTTGATCTCTTATAAAAATCACATTTCACTTCATTAAAATTATGTTGTAATTTAATAATATTAAACCATAATAATAATATTTTATTAATATATTATTTATTTTCCTAAATCGATTAATTTATCAAAATAAATTTCTTAATTTAACTTAAATATAACCCGAAAAATATAATTTCTATTTTAATGGATAAAAATCAAAATCATTTATAATGTAACAATAAAATTAAAATATATGAATTATTATATAATAAAAATATTCATATTATTATGGTTTTAATACATATCCATTTATTTCACTTGCGTATTTCCAAAGAGTAAGGTGTTTGGTGATGATATTTTCATGGGATCATTTGGTAAAAATGGTTTTTGTCGTTATCTTGATGAGATTGAAATTCTCCTATAAACGGTTTCATTCAAGATTAATTTTTACATTATCTTCTTGGAATTGGTCATGGGAAAATCCTAGAGATTCATACTCCCACCTAAGCAATAATAAATGGGTTTCATAGGGAACAATTCTACTGGTTGATGTCATCAATTCCTTTGTCTGAGTCAATTGGATTTGTTCAAAAACTATATTTATACTTATCATGTGATCATATTTCAATTACTATATTAACAATGGTCAATATTATTAATGGTATTTAAATCCAAAAATATATAACCAAATAATTTCATTTTTTTCTACAACCCTTTTACAATATTGAAAATTAAATTAAATCAAAAGGGAAATTTTATTTTAAATAGTTCGGGACATTTCAATTTTCCCCCCTTAAGAAATTTTTCAATGGAAATTTTCATTTCCAAAAGTATAAAAGATGCGGATAACTCTATTTCATCACCTCTTCCAGTTACCATATTGCTTCATCAAACATTTGGTTTCTCCACAACACAATGACTAGGTGCATAGTCTTATTCAGTAGTACATTTTCTCTATAATCTATGATCTTTAATGGTTTGTACTCATAACGAATGTCATTCTCCAATGGTAAAACCACTAGAATGACTACATGTGAGGGGTATAGAATGTATTATATTAGGAGGGATACATAGAATGCATCATGTATTTGAGATCGGTTAGGTGGGAGTGCTAGTCGATAGGCCACAACTCCAATTTGATCAAGGATCTCAAAGGGGTCAATTTATCTTAGAAAGACATTTCCCTTCTTCCAAAATATCATCAAATTCATCCATGGAGATATAAATAGGAATAACATGTCTCCAAAATAAGACTCTATGTCTCATTGACAATTGTTATCATAAGTTTTATGTTATCTCATAGTAGCCTTGATGTCTTGTTAAGAGTTCTAATTATTCTCTACCATTTCTTCAGCCATTTTGAGAGCAAGAAGTTTTTGTTCCCCAAATTCATCTGACATGCAGGTGTTCTTTAACTATTATAATAAAGGGCTTCATTGGGATACATTTGGATGCTCGATTGGAATCTATTATTGTAAGAGAACTAAACCAGAGTAAGATGTTAATCCCATCATCCTTTAATGTTTATTGAGCTTGATCTCATCATGTGCTCAAGTGTCTGGATAGAACACATATAATTACCCTCAGTTTGAGGGTGATAGGACTTGTTGATGTACAAATCATTATTTAGATCATTCTGATGACTTTTTCAGAACAAAGAGGTGAATCATGGGTCTTCATCGAATACAATTGATATTGGTATTTCATTCAGCCTCAAATTTTTTTTGATTTATATTCGTGCTCATTGATCGAGTGAGAAATTCTCTCAAATCGCAATAAAGTATGTAGTCTTAGTAATAATAAACACCATAACCTAGAAATAATTGGTTCTTCTAGGTGTATTAGGATGTGTAGTGAAACATTTCATGGTGATTTTTTCCCATATCCATGTAGGTATGGATAATGGATGCATAATCCCCTAAGATGTTTTCCTTTTCCTATTCACTTACTATCATGCAATACATCTTGATTATTTTATATGATCACAGTCTTCATATTATCCCATAAATAGTGTTCTCAGAGATCTCTATACGTCATTGTGCTTCCGGGGTGGATATAGAAAGTTGAGGTATATACACAATCTAATAAATCATTCATTAACTTAGGATATGATGATAGACATAGACTTGACACAAATCATACAAAATCTTCTTCATTAACATTGAAATATGAGGATTTCCCTTCCATATAGTTTCCACATTATACTGAGTTCTCACATCATCTCTTTGAGCATCCATTAACCTCCCCAGAAGAGATAGGTGAGATTTAATTTTGAATGGATTGATGATGTTCCTTCCTTCATAATCCCCATTTCAATCCTCTTCATGTCTAATAGATCAGATCCTTCTCAATTTTCATAAATGACCTAATTTTTGGATCCATTCTAGTTATAGTTTCTTACACTTTATTTTATTTCCCATAATGGTAGTTAATTGTGTAGTCATAGTCTTTGATCAGCTCTAACAATCTTAGTTGGTGCATATTCAACTATTTATGTGGGAATATAAAGTTTAGGCTTTTATGATTCATATATATTTCTTACTTCTCTCAAAATATAAACTGTCGCCATATTATTAAAGTAAATATTAATAAATCTAAATCCATATCTTGTTTTGGATATTTATGTTCAATAACATTCAACTACATTGAATTATATGAAATTATTTTGTCATTTTTCATCAACACATTACTTAGGTCCTTCTTTAAAACATCACTGAATACCAAGAATATTTCTCCACTCTATGGTAGTGAGAGTATAGGTGCAGTGATAAGACTCCTTTTAAAATTATTTAATATCTCTTCAAATTCATCATTCCATGCAAGCTTGAATCCCTTCCTAGGAATCATGGTTTGAGGGTTTGACAATACGGAGAAATTTCTCACTAATTGATGATAATAACCATCAAATCCAAGAAAACGTAAGATATATGTCACATATTTGGGCCTCTTTCATCCTTCAATCACCTCATTATTTAAAGGGTCTGTAAATATCCCACTACTTGTGATGATATTCTCGATTAAAAATATTTTCTTTAACCAAAAAATTCATTTTATATACAAGGCATAAATCATTTCCTTTCGCGATGTCATGAGTATAGTACTCAAATTCTCCTCATTACCCTCCTTAATTTTGGGGTATATAGGAATGTCATCTATAGAGACAAAAAATATTTTTTCTACATAATCTCTAAACAAACTATTCATAATTCCCATAAATAGTTTTGGGGCATTAGTAGGTTATAAAGGAATTAATATGAATTCATAATGTTTGTACCTTGTACAGAAAGCAATCATGGGTATATCCTCCTTCTTTAACCTAAAATTGTAATATTTTGACTGCAGATCCACCCTGGGAAAGTATTATTCTCCAAACAGTTGATCGAAAAAGTCTTCAATATATGGTAGAGAATACTTTTTATTTATGATGATTTTTATCTCAATTAAATCAATTAAAATGTGAATTAACCCAACCTTTTTCATAACTATGAGGACTAGTGCACCCTAAGGTGAAGAAATAGGGTCTATGATACCTTTATCTAGATTATCCTATAGTAGGAAACAAATCAGTGTATTACCTGACAATGGGAATATCTTCATAGATTTTTTATTCCATAGACTCTATCATTTAATATATATACTCCTTCTCATTGTGAAATAATATCCATGCTTGAGATAATGGTTTAAATTTTGATTCATCCTCCTCCTTGCATATGTACATAATTAGGGGTTGATTCAAAATATAAATTTTGATTTATTTCTCATGGAAATTTATGTTGGCTCTATATAGGGAATGAAAATCCATGCCCATAATTCCATGAAATTCCATAAAAGTAAGTATGATAAGATTCTTTGGTAATTTCATTCCACAAATTCTGAAAAGGGAGTTTTTATATAATTTGGATGCGATAATTTCCATATTTTCCATTTTCACAAATAACTCTACTCACAATAATTGTGATGGTGATTAAATAGTTCTGATAAACATTAATAATACGATGGAATATGTAGAAATAGATTAAAATAGTATTTTCGTTATTCATTAATGTATAACTAGTGTACATATAACCACTACATTGTTGGGATCCACTTCGGTAGTTGTGAAGGAGAAATAATTCCTTTACATCCTTAGAGGTTGTTCATTGTCATTGGAAAACCTGGACCAGTGAATTGGTTTTCATAATTACCTAGGTCATTATTTTTTTAGAAATTTAATATATGTTGAGGGTTGACAGGATCATTCCATTCCTTTTTCATAGTCGCGTGTTTTTCCAACCAGTAATCACTTTCAAGGTTCCCTTCTATCCTGCACCTGATGAATTAACTCCTCCCCATAAGGAAATTTCTATTGTGGTTCATTAGGATCTTTTTCCAAGTGGTATACTGAAATTCGTTGGAAATGTTATATGTATCTATCGGACCACCATAATTGATATCCATTTTCCGATACTAATCCCCATGATACTGGTGAGATTCTCTGATCTCCATTCCAAATTTGAGAGAACATCATAAGATTTCATCATAGATATCAAAGTTACAGATCACTAAGGATTTCTATAGGCTAGGTTTTAGCCCTCCAAAAAATCGATTAACCTCACATTCGAGGGTGACGAAAAATCTAGAGGCGTAACATGCATGCCTTGTGAATTTTGCCTCGTAATCCAGAAAATATTGGCCGTCTTTTTTTTTGAGGGAATGGAAATCCAATTCCATTTTAAGACATAGGGTTCAAGAAAAATATTTATCAAAAAACATTTTCTAGAAAATATTACATCCCATCACTTCAATATCATCTTATGGCTCCATATTCTCGAACATTTTATACAAATTATTAAATTCACACACCATATGATAAACAAAAAAAGAACTATTTCTTTTTCGAAGCATTGAATGATAGAGTATATCTTCTCATTAGAGTTGATCCATTGTTTGGTGATTAAAGGATCAGATGATCCATTGAAGCAAGGGGACATTGTCGCAAGAATCATTGGATTGCATCTGGTTCTCATTGGGGGGGATTTAAATGATCTTCTGGATCTTGGTTTTAATTCATAACATTATTCGTCTATGATAGTATCATCATGAAGTTCAGGATTCCTTCTCCCATCAGGTTTGAAATCTCGTTGAGGTAGTCATCCTATTTACCATTACGAGGATTGTTTCCAAGAGTCCTACTACTTCTGGAAACTGTAAAAATTAAAAGGAAATTTAGTGGTGATTATTTTCAAACTATTAAAAATATAAAGTAAAATACAATACATTAACATATAACTCATAAATTACATTTGTTTCCATAACTTGTGAATTTATTGGATTTAATCTATGTTATCCATGACCTATTTCCTAAAATATATTCTTATGGGAATATTATTTAGTTCCCTTAATAATGGTTCATAATTATATTATGAATGAACCAAAGCATATCCCATAGGAGTGTCAAACCATGTGTGACATAAGGCCCATTTTCATGTACTAGATTACCCCGAGTCAGGCCCGAAACATCTTGCAAGAGTTATTAATCCTAGGTGCATCTCTGGTAGAACCACATCCACTTTTAGTATCTAGTCATGGGTGTATTGTTTGGATAAACCACAAAATATGTACTTACCAAAATTTGGGGATGTTTTCTGATACTTAATATTACCCCTAAGTCTTTCACTAGTATTTTTTAATCATAATCCCCATAATAACTAAACTTTCCTTTGATACCAAGTATAACAACCCTATTTTATGTTACATTCATACATTATTTAGTTACATAAAACTACACATTATACAACCCAAAATATCGATATGTTTATTGTCTTTGTTAATTAAGTACATTACACATTAATATTAAACATCAAATACAACATCTTTATTGAAAAATTATATAACATGCTCGATCGAAAAACTGCATGTGATGTCCTAAAGAAAATAAATAAAAATACTATGATATATAAAGACCAATAAGGTAATAATTTTTTCATAACATTAAAATTATAATACATGTAATACAACAGACATAACAACGAGAATAAAGTAACATGATTCTTATATCATGATATAGCATGATAATCATAACATGTGAATGTAAAAACAACATAAAACATTGCATCATAAGTAAAGGCTAAACCACCATGACATCATAGTATAGAAATTACCATAACATAACAAGGAACACCCATGTTACAACATGATATATCATGACACTAAACATTACCCAATTCATTAGAGCTCTATATAATTATGTGTGAACCCATCAATTTCAATTTCATTTTCATTCCCATGTGTTCCACATCGATCATAAAAAATGGATTCATTCATAATCATGATTTATTCCTTGATAAATATGTGTAGTATAAAAAAATTTCATTACCCTATAAAAATTTACATGTTCATAAAAGTGAACATGCTTGATAGAAAATTGTTATGGTATTAACTACATATTTGTTTTGGAATAGAAAATGGAAGTGGAATTTCGGAAGCATAACAGCATCACATAAAAATTCATAAAATTGATTGATGAGAGTGAAATGGTCACTAATAATTTAGTAATGAAATATAAATTAATTTGTAAATTTAAAGTATTGTTTGAGATTAAGTAATTTTAAATAGAAGACAAAACATACGAGATAAATTGGAAGAAAGAGGAGAAAATAAATAACTCTTACGAAATTTCAGCCAGGTAATAGGTGTACATGGGAGATATTAATAATAGTGAATGGAATATATCTTTATTTAGATATAATAAGTATTTAATGGGTTAGAAGAAAAGCCAAAACCTCTCTTTATAAATTAAAATTAAAAGGGGATAACATGATTAGGAAAATTGGATAAAGAAGTGAATGGAAAGAACCCTTACATTAGTGTGTGACATCATGTTCTTGAAAAGGCAATTCTTCACTTCTCACGGTTCCTTGAGAGGATACTAGAGAGTTTAGCGAAGATAAAGGAAATTATAAAAATATTTTTAGTGAATATACATGAGATCTTGGTTTGGTTTATATGGGAATTATTTAATATTTCACAAACTCATGTTTTGGAATCTATATAATAAAATATTTAAAACCACAAACAATCCCATTTTTTTTCAAATGTGGGGAGGTTTTAATTATTTTATTTTAAATGTTTCACAGCATATTAAAATATTATCTTTTCTTAGTTTTTTTGAGTCACATTATTAAATAAATGAATTTAAAATCATAAAATATTTTATATATATTTGATGACTCATAAAGGCATTATAAAAATAAACAAATTATCATAAAATATCATTATTTTAAGTATAAAATATATATTTTTCCTATAATACATATTATAGTATTTAATATATCATTTTGGGTCATAATGGTGTCACATAACACTACTTATATTTATACGGTATTTAATTTCTACCAGAAAATTTGATTTTCTCCGAGAATTATAAAAAAAATAACAATTTCATAATTTCAACATTATAATTCAAAAAGTAATATAAATTTTAAATAAATATTTAAATAAATATTTTTACTTTTACTTTTAAAATATTATTTTAAATTTATTGAAAAATGAATGGTTTTTTGACAATAACAGTTTTTGAATCCTTCTAAAAATATATTTCCCTTCATAAAAAGTAGATGAATATTTATAAATAATAAAACTTAAATAATAGTAATATTTTATTGAAATATTATTTATATTCTAACATCCATTAATTCATTAAAATAAATTCCTTAATTGAATTTGATTATTACCTGAAAGATATAAATTTTGAAAATTTGAATAAAAAACTAAATCATTTATAAAGAAAAAATTAAATGAAAATATATTCATTATTATATAATATAAATGTATAAATTATTATGTAATCAATATATATAGTTTTATTATATTTTTTTATGCCCTTATAGTATGGTGTGTAACAATGATACCTTCATAGAGTCGCTCGGTGATCATCGTTTGGGTCATGATCTCGATGAGCTTGAACTTCCCTCGTAAACGGTTTTTATCAAGCTTAGGTTGTTGTATATCAACATGGGTTTGGTGAAGGGAAACACACAAATATTCTATATCCCTTGAAATATCATTAAATGGGCTTTATAGGTCATTATCCTACTATTTGAGGCTATCACTTCCTTCGTCTAAGTAAATTATATTTGTTAATGCCCTGTTTTTATAATAATCATGTGATCACACTTCAATGGATATATTAACAAAATTCAATAATTTTAATGGTATTTTAAATCCAAAATGATATAACCAAGGAATATTTTTTTTCTAAAACCATATTAAAAAATAATTCATTCAATTAAAACAAAAGGAACATTTCATTTAAATCTCTTCACGCCGTTATAGTGGTTTTGTGGAAATATCATCATGTTGATCATGAATTCTAAAGAATTATAAAATGATATATCCTTTTTTCTGTGATCCCTAAGAAATTGATTCATAATGTATTATTTTTATTAGAGTTATGTGCAAGATATACCCATGATTGATAATAAATTTTACTCTGGAATGGAAGTTAATGGATTCTAAGGTCTTCTACGTTAAAATTGTAAATTTTCAAATTCCGATTGGTAGAAAGAACATTTTCGTGCTTGAATTATATACTAAATATTTACAATTTATAAAACTCAGAAGGTAAACTTCATCTCCTAATTTACTTTTTTATATAATGTTATTCTTAATACCTTTAAAAAACAAGACATTTGAAATTAAATATTTACTAAGAAGAAGAATATTACCTATACTGATAATCTATCCATGATCATTATCTCTAAAAGAAACATTTATACCTTTAATCATGATATTAATTTAAATGAAATATTTGTTACCAATCATATTTCTAGAACCCCAAATATCCATGTATAAAATATTTTTTTGGTACTAATTTTATTATCCTAAAAATATTACAAGTTTATTTTTAGGACCCAAACCTTATTCGGTTTAAAAATGTTGGAAAACGAAACATTAGGAATCCACGTTTATTTTGAAAAATGGGATTTTTGAAATTATAAGGATTTAAATATATTCAGTTAATAATTTTGTAGGATCTAAATAAATATGTAGATGATCAATTAAAAGAGAGGGGGAATTTTATGTTTAAAACATTCATTTTCAACCTTAAGGAAAACTATTTTTAACAAATTTAAAGAAGGTAAATTCACAAGACCACTTTTAGTTCAACTAAACCAGAATTCTAGGTTCGGGAAATATGGTTCCCAAAATGAATCTTAATGAAATATTCCTTAGGAAAATATTATATCTTAAAGTATATAGAATCTTACTTATCAGAGTGTACAAAAATACAAGAATGTATAAGAAGGATATTCCCTCCTTCCATTGTCAAAATATAGTATAAATAAACATGAAACAAAACATGTAACAAGTATGAAATAATTTAACAACAAGAGTAGGTTATTAAATAACCATGTAAAAAGATACCTTGATTTATACTTTCAAGAAAGTATAACTTACCCACACTAGGGTAATCCATCGATAGGTATATTGAAACATGCCTTGCTATCCCCACAGCCTTCGATCTTTAAGGTAGTCGACACGTCTATCTTTCTATCCTCGGAAGTCATTAGATATTAAGGTATTAAGCACCTCTATCTTCCTATACCAACAATCCCATGATTGTACTCAGAAAAATTTAGAGTCACATGAAGCTATCTAAAAAATATGTTCAGAACTGCACAATGAATTAGAGTCATTATCTCTAGAACACACTCAACAACATGTAATCCCTAGAGTGATAGAACAGTTTTTGATATCATTCAAATGAGATTCTATTTGTTGGAACTTCCCTAATGGTTGGAACCCCTCCTCTAATGGTCATATTTTTCCTTGAATACCCTAAAGACCTGTACATGTGTCACATAAGAAACAGTTAGTTAGAAAAATATTATATGACATCTGTTAAAAATAATTTTATAAAAAAAGAATTTACATAACCACATCTATTGTTTGGATTCTAAAGAAAAATGAATTTCTGATTCTAACCAAATAAAAATTAAGAATCTATAAGACATGAATATTCGGATATTTTTATAATGAATTCAGAAACATAATTTTATAGGTTTTAGTGTCTGAATTATCATTAATTTGGAATCAAAATTCAATAGATTTCGAAGTCTGAATTCTCATGAATTCAGAATCTAAATTCAATAGATTTTAGAGTCTGAATTCTGAATAATTTAGATTCTAAATTATGAGAAATTCAGAGTTTGAATTTAGAGGAATTCAGAGTCTGAATTATGATGAATTGAGAGTCTGAATTCTGAGGAAATCAGAGTTTGAATTTGGAAGAATTCAGTGTCTCAATTATATGGAATTCCGAGTCTGAATATGATAATTCGAAACCCAAATTTCAAAGAATTCAGAGCCTGAATATTTGAAAATTTTGTGTCTTAATTTCATACAATTCAGAAGCTGAATTTTAGAGAATATTGAGAATAAATTTCAAAGAATTTTGATCCTAAAATTTAGAGAATTCGAAACCAAAATTTCAGAGAATTCAGAACCTGAAAATAGAATACTATATATCCAAGGATTTATAGGATTATGTGATTTTAGATATGAAAAAAATTTTCCTTAGTAATAAAATGTGTTAGATTTTTAAAGACTATAAAATAAAAAATTATAACATGAGTAATGATATAAATTTCCTTATAGAATAAAAAATATATTTATGAAAATAATCCGTAGGGAAAATATAATTTGACTTAAGATAAACTGTTTGTGATTTTCAATATATAAAGAAATGGAAATTATATAAGGATACCTTATTAAATCAACACAATTTTAATATAATGACCACCATGTCAACATTTTGTTGAAAATGGTGCATTCATTGGAACGAAATAATTGTTACTAAAAATAGGTTTTTTATAATTGAAACTCATTCTGACACTAGTACCATGAGAACATATTTATTGGTATGTTTTAAAAAAAGTTCTTTTACATGTAGTAATGTTAGACAAGAGTTTCTTGAAAAGTGAAATTCCATATTTTAGATTGATAACTAAATTCGTATCCACACATGTATT
Source organism: Viscum album (assembly GCA_963277665.1). Taxonomy (NCBI): domain Eukaryota; kingdom Viridiplantae; phylum Streptophyta; class Magnoliopsida; order Santalales; family Viscaceae; genus Viscum; species Viscum album. Next base: position 195,973 of record CAUJRU010000504.1, read on the forward strand.
TGTTTTGGATGTTCTTTTTTTCATAAATATTTTTCTCTTAAAATACTAGTTCAAAATTTTAATAAAGATATTCCCTTTAAAAATGAATTTTTCTTGTTTTTCAGAAATTGTATCCTTTTAAGGGATTTATTATCAAAATATTTAGAAATATCTGATTTTTATTTAGTTAAAATAATTATCCTTGAATTATCATTATCATTTTATTTATTATAATTGCAATTTATATTTTCAAGGAGTTTGAAAAACTAGATACTTCGTTATAATAATTTAATGAATTATATTATACAGAGGATGATTATTCATCCAACGATAGAAAAACATTCTCAATGGGTTAATTGGAATTTAAGGACTTATTAATAAGTTTTTCATCTATTCATTCCATATCCATAAAAATTATTTTCATGAGGTATTTTGGATAGAAGACCAATGTTCCTCTGATCTGAACATTAATTTTCGAATGATTTTTCTGAAGAATCACTACCACAGTAACTCCAAGTGTTGACATCATTGACAAAAATCCTTTCCATTTTATTTATAAAACTTCTTATAATTATAATTAGAATATCATTCTTTTTATCATTTCTTTTCAACTAGGGATAATAAAGACAAATATGTACAACTCTTTTTCACTCATAACATGTAACTTCAGAATCATTATTTTCATTACTAACCTTATTAATTTTCTTTTATTAGTATTGAAAATCCTTTTTACCCAAAATCCTATTCATTCTTTGAGGAGTATTTTCATGTCCATACATAGAGAGGTCATAATTACTTGAATCAGTTTGAATAACTATGTTCCCATTATTTTTTTACCTAATAACCTTTTCAAAATTCATAACTTTTATCAGATATGATGTATTAGTAAGAGAAACTCCACCATTTTTCTTTTTTTCATTCTCATAATCACTTTTTTCCTACCTTGATATTGAAAAAATATTCCAAATAAATCATCAAGAGTGAGATTTTCTATTTTCCTTCATTCATCAACTGTTGTTCTCTTAAATTATCATTCATTGGGAATTATATCAATTATATTTTCTATGAAAATTTCACGATCTTATACATTTTCTCTCATAGGTTTTATATTAATTATAATATTTATAGACCATTGTTGTACCTTTTCAATAGGTTCACCATGTATAAATTAAAATACTTGAGAGTTATATCTATGTATTCCTTTACTAGTAAAAATTACTTTTGATGTTCCGAAATATTTAATCTCTACCTTCTTCCAAAATTTGTTAAAGGATTCAAATGTTGAAACATGAATATAAATGATTCTTGTCATAGGGCATAATAATGTTTTTCTAACTCTAAAAATCACTTGATTTTACTATTTTTATTGATTTGTAAAAGCAGAATCCTCCTTGTCTAGTATCTTTTAATCTTCATTTAACATGACAAAATTTTCTAATGTAGTATTATAATACATTTATTCATTCTATCTCTTCAATACTCATAATAAGCTCCATAAAAAATAGGGCATCTATTTGGATTGAATTTATCTATTAAACCCTCATTTTATCAAACCATCTTATAAAATAAACAATTATTTCTCCATAATACACATTTGTTTTAAAAAATAATTTAATACAAAATGTTTTATATCAAAATTTTAAAACCCCATAGAATTAATGTTGATAAATGTTCAAAAAGTAATTGAGTATTTGAAAAATGCTCTGATGCTAATTATTTGATTTTAATGTATGTTATAGATTGATAGATATAAGAGAGGGTGAATTGTATGTATTAAAAACAGTTTTTATCCTTAACCGAATTTACATTAAAAGTATTAAAAAAATCATATTCTTAAAAACTTTTTCGTATTTAAACTTTAATAGACATGGTCCGGTGGTCTGATTAAAAGAATATCATAATCATAGTAGTTATGATAATATCATTATATATAAAAAAATTATGATTCTATCTTCAAACCATATAGAATCATAATTATATTAATATTTTATTATCAAATAAATTAATCAAAATAATAAACTTATATCATAATCAAAGTTGTTATGATAAAAAAGATATTTATGGAAAGATGAATATAAAATAATCACTTTATATTACATAAAGAAAAAATAAAATACATATAAGAAACTATTAAATGAATATGAATTGGATTTTATTATCCCAAATAGAAGGGTATTCAATAAACATGGATTTGATCCCTTGTTTTATTCTTACATGAAGTTAAATCTTTCATTAATAAGGAATGCCCTCAATACGATTATCAAATTATTTTTCTTCCTATACTTGGAAACACTCGATATGATGATTGACATACCTATCTTATGATACCCACAACCCTTGATATGATGATCTTCTTTTATCAAACTATACATTTGTTCCCTCAATCAAGAAGATCTGATTTCTGTCTTCCTATCCTCAGAGCCCTTAATAGTAATCACACAATTAGACACACAAAGAAATTACAACAAAATCATATTGATACTACATGATAATGTTTCCTTAAGAATGAATCTCCTTAAATAAATATAAACGCAATGAAAAATGTGTTCATGCTTTATAAAATTCAAAAAAATTAAGTGTGATATGGAATCGTCTGCCACAAACTCTTCAAATGGCTTCATATTTATCAGAATTAATCCAATAATAATATTGAGCCTCTAACATTCATATGTCTCTAAGTATTCTATAAAAAATTAGATATATGGTTCTTCAATAGAAAAATCATAACAGAAAGTCTAAAGTAATTTTGTTTTACACCATTATAGTGTAAAAGGTATTCCATTACAACATAAAGATGTTTTCCATATTCATAATTCAAAATCTAGTCAATCAAATGTATTTCCATACTTATTTCATTAATTTGACATTTATAAGTTTGAGTCGGATGCACATAAGTTCAGATTTTAGTCCTTGTATGAAGACTTTTTCAGTATGAAAATAATGTAGAAATTATTGAAAGGTATCTAATAAGGTGGATCTGATTGGTATCATCCTCATACTTATTATTATAATTTCAATGAAGACGGTAAGCATAAATTCATTAATAAATTGAAATTATTTATATGTATGGTAAAGGTATATGATTTCTAGAGAAGAATTCTAAAACACTTTGGACATAAAAAGATAGTCATTATGTAATTAAGAAATAGTTTGTGATTTTCAAAAAAACATTAATGGAATAGTCATAAGTATAAATTCTGACTTAACACATGTGGCACACAAAAAAATGAGAATGAAATGAATTTGATTCATACACCTAGAATTATATTTCACTCTAATGCATTGTTTATTTTTTTAGTATCATGATATGTCATGTTGGGAAAGGGAGTGAACCTGATTCCTTTAAAGGATTTTGTCTATTGGGATATCTTGTATGTTAGGCAAAACCTATGTTTATTATTGGGAAAAAATATTTCACGGAAACATTGAATCATTTTTGGTAAGATTATGTTTGTTTAAAAAGTGATTTTTTTGTGGTCAAAGAATCGTGACAAATGAATGGATATTTTGAAGGTAGTATGAAAAGAACAGATATAAGGTGTCACTATTTTCTAGTTTATTCCAATTATTTGGGCCTCAAAATCGGAAAATAGAGATAATTTTTTTTTGTAAAAGGATTTTGTGCGCAATATTTAAGGTGGTTTGTAAACATTCTTGCAAAGTATGTTTCGAGATAAGAATAGAAAAAATGGAAAATTCATGAAGTGCACAAATTATATAAATTTTTTTGTGAAATGTTAGGTCGCGAAAAAGTATCTTGTGTGCCCAATGCGACGTAAAATGGGGTTTTGCACAATTGAGAAGTATCTTGTGAAACATGTCTAATATTCTGTGCATGGGTTAGTGATGCCTACAAATAAGAGGTTACCCCCTCATCCGCAGTATCTCAACACTTAAAGTTAATATGAGCACCTGATCAGGTAATATTTTTAAGAAAAGGGATATGTGTGAGAGATTTTGAGTTACGCACTAACTATGAAATTTGAACATAAGATTTGAGTTGTTTATAATATTGAAGTTTTACGTAAGAGGTGTTTTGAAAAAAAATTGGAATCTTTCACACATGGAATTAATGTTACGCAAAATATTTTTTAAGGGTTGCGTGAGATATTTGGAATTTCATTGAATATCGTTTGAAATGAGGTATTAATTAGTGGATAAAAGTTGTACATCAATAGATAATCTACATTATATGGGGTATTAATTAATTAGATATAATTAATGGACCAACAAGTCTACAAAATTTGAGTGGATATTCTCAAGTAGTAGTGAGCACATTAGTTGAGAGAGTAGCGAGTTTTCAAATTGTGACAGGTTGTAAACCATGAGGGACAGTGATTATTCTTCATACTTGTAAATAGGTGTTCCCTTTTAGTGGTTTTGGTATTTCATAACATTGTCATTGTATGATCCTAAGATGTAGCCCAGTGATGGTGAACCAAGTAATAATTATTGTGTATCATTCATGGTTTAATATCTATTCATACATTTCTATTTGAAAGACAGCGAAGAATGTTTTTTTTGAAATGAAACATGATCAAATGGGGATGTTGTGTTAATCATATATATCCTAATTCAAATCACTTCTTAGGTTATCTAGAATAGTTAACATAACATTTGGGATGTAGTTTTATAAGTTGTTCTCACATTTCCCATGTTTCTTTTATGATTTTGATGCTGTATCATGTCTTTTTGTTCATATTTATGATTGCTACCCCTTATATTACCAGTTTGTTTAATTGTTTCCTAACATGAGTTATTATATTCATATTATTCCATGTTTATTCTTTTATTGAGATTAATATCCCTACTATTTCTTTTGGTTTTCCTCAGGTTATCCCATGTTGTTCTATGATCAAGCATGTTAAATTAGTTTTCAATAAAGAAGTATTATTTCATGTTTTATTTTGTTATATAATGTATCTAATTCTAAAAAAAACTAGAATTAAAAATATTTCAAGATGTATTATGTGTAACATTATGTAATAAATCATTTATTAAAATGTAATAATTATACGTGTAGTTATAGTTGGTATCAGATGAAAAGATTATTTATTTTTCGGATTAGGATTAAAAAATTAATGTGTAATCCTTAGCGATAAGACTATGTATTAGAAAACATCCCTAAATTTTGTTAAGTATAGAGTAATTTGTGTATCAAAAAACATACCCCTATCTAGATACTACAATACATAGTTTTATCACAGATGTACATTGGGGTAACAACCCTAAAAATATGTGTTAGGCCTGACTCGGTGTAACCTAATACATGATAATTGGAATTACTACACTGATAGTTAGTCACTCATTTTGGAAATGATTTTGTACATTCATAATCTCATTATGATCCACTATTAAGGAAATTAAAAAATTTATTATGAATATATGTTATGAAATAGATCATGGATAATTTGGTTTGGAGACTATAAATTCATAAGAATTGTAAATTCATTAATTTATAATTTTTCCCTTTAATTTCATTGGATTCCTCTTTATGCGTTTAATAGTTTGAAAACACTCATGCATAATTTTCTTTTTATTCCCATAAATAGACAAAAAAATGAGGAATTATATAAAGAACCAATGCAATGGGATACGTTATGAATTCCCCAACAAGATGTCCAACCTGTTTGGAGTGGGAATCGAATATTTTATGGTGATAGTCTCTCCACTGAATTAGGTTCTAAATAGTGACCTAGATCCATATAAGTGTCCAAAACCCCATAAGATAATACACATTGTGATTGAAGCCTTTATGCAACAAATAGATCTGACATTTAATGGATCATTTGATCCCCTAATTGTTTTACAATGGATCAACTCCATTGATAAGGCCATCTCCATCATTGAATGCAATGGACAAGATATGGTTCTACTAGATATATATCATATATAGGGTGAATTTGATCAAAAGTGGACACTGATAAAAAAATACGATGTTTGAGGAAGAGATTGAGGCAATGGTGTGGACGGAATTCTGGAATATTGTTTTCAATTAAAATCTTTCTTCCACTCTCCGAATTAAAATTATAAGGGATTTCCTAGAACTTAATAAAAAATATGATAAATATATTGAGGTGTATGAGAAAAAATCACAAGACATGCACCATACGCCTTCATCTTTTTTATTTCCCAAGAATGCAATGTTGGCCGCTTCTTTACCGGGATACAACGTTCCCTACCAACATCCTTAGTGATCCAAGACATAGATATCTATAAAGAAAATTATCTTATGTTCCCTCTAATTCGAAATTGTGATCGAGTAATCTCATGATTATCTTTGATATAAGAATCACAAATTGAATTTTAATTCCTATGGTTTGATTGTGAAATCTAATAGTGCGAAGAAATATCAACATCCCACTTCTAAAAGGTCCAGAATGAAGAACCCCAAAAATTTCCTAAGGGAGAGAGGAAATTCTCCAGGTGTGGGAATGGAGGGAAATTAGCCTGTGATTTAGGATAATAGAAACCCACTAATGCATCTAAATAAAGGAATGCTCCAGTCAACAGACATTATACTTTTCATTAATACAACAATAGGGAACTAGGAAATTTTTTAAACCAATTCACTAAGACTAGGGTTTTTAGAGACAACCAATAACCTCCAAGGAAGAAAAGATGACTGTTTACTATCATAAACACTAAGGTAGATCCCGAAAATAATGTGGTGACATGTACGCTAGATATTCATTCAATAATCGAGAGAATACATTTTGATTCTAGTTCTATTTATTACTCTATATCATGAACATTCAAGAGAATTATTCAAGAACCATCACAATGCATGGATGTATAGTTATCTGTGAAAATGGGTATTGGGGAAATTATTTCATCCCAAGAGTATAAATCCCTGCTATCACAATTTTTGGGTTGAACAATCCAGTGAATCTTTTCATACTCTCTTTGATATAATTTTATGCAATTACGAGCATCTATTAGATTTCCCCATATAGATATTACATAAATTTCCATGATAAGGAAATCACTCCCCACATCACGAATCGTCTACTTATTCTGTACAAATTCATGGAGATTGATGAATCATATTTTTCACCAAAATCTATATAATTGATATTATTTCCCTATGATCATGTGTATCTAGATCAAATGATTGAGTCTAAATAAATAATCATCCATGAATACATGCCCATTGTTAGTGAGTATATTGATGTGTTTCTTGAGGAATTGTCTAATCTTACTCCTATCCAAGGGGTTTAATTTTCAGATGTGTTAATTCCTAGGGCATTGCCATTATACAAGAATCTTTATATACTTTCTATTGTGGACCATGATGTGCTAAACAAACAAATATTGGAGAATCTAGATTATTATTTCATACACCAAAGTGATTCACATTGGGGTGCACTAGTCCTCTTCGTTAAGAAGAAAGATGGATCAATGTTCCTTTTCATTGATGATCTTGATCTCAATAAGATCACGATAAAGAACCTGTATCTCCTTCCCCAAATTCATGATTTTTTCAGTTAGTTACATGGATCATAATACTTCTCCATGGAGTATCAATGGTCAAGATATAATAATGTTAGGGTGATGAAGGAGGATATCCCCAAGACTGAATTTCGTGCAAGGTATGGGAACTATGAGTTCATAATAATGTCATTCAGACTAACTAATGCCCCATAAAATCATAAAGTACATTATGAATAATGTCTTTTGAGATTATAAAGAAATTTATTTGGTAGTATTTATAGATGATATTCTAATAAAATCCAAATGAAATATGGATCAAGTAGAGTATTTGAGTACTATGTTATAGACCATGTGAAAGGTGACGCTTTATAAAAATTATCGAAAATGGGAGTTCTGGTTGTAGGATGTATCATTCATGGGGAATATCATTGCGTGTAATAGGATATTTGTGGACCATTCAAGAATTGAATCAATTAATGGTTACTCAATCCCAACATCTGTGACATATATCCATAGTTTCCTATTATTATCTGGGTATTAACATCGATTTGTGAGAAATTTCACATGATTATCAAACACTCTAACCAAGATAAATATTAATGGATTCATGTTTTCATAGAATTATTTATGCGAAGACAGATTCAAGGATATGAAAATGATTTTTATGACTCCAATTGTTCTCATACTACCATCAAGTGTATATATTTTATTGATATTCAAAAATCCTATGAAGAAGTGATTTGGTTGTGTAGTAATGGAAAATGACAATTTGATAGCCAATGATTCAAGGTAGTTGAATGTTCACAAAATAAACTTCCCAAACCATGATATAGAGTTGTCTACAGTGATTTTAACTTTAAAAATATAGTGTCTTTATCTCTTCTGGGAGAAGTGTGAAATATATACAAATCAAAGAATCATAAAATATATATTCATATAGAAAGAGATTAATGTGTTCCAATGAAGATGATTATATATTATCATGGACTATGACTACTCAATTCAATACCATCCTAGGAAAGTTAATAAAGTGGTGGATGATGTATGTCAAATGGACTAATTATTTCTATCATTGATGATAATTGAGAGGGATCAGATATTTTTATATTTAGAAAGGATAAATATGGGAATCATAAAGGAAGGAACATTATCAATACTTTCAAAAAATTTTGTTCAATAATATCTTCTAGAGAGGATAAAGGATGCTCAAATAAATAATATCATAATTTATAAGGACATGGAAACTATATGAAATTATAAATCCATGGAGTTCAATGTTATGGATGAAGATGTTGTATGATTTGAAACTATACTATGTGTACAGTCAAATCGTAAGGTAAAGAAGGTGTTACTGGATGATGCACATAACTCAACCTTATCCATCCAACCTGGTAGCACAAAAATGTATCAAGCTATCTAAGAGCACAATTGGTGGTACAATATGAAGAAGGAGATAATGGAATATACATCAATATTTCATTTATGTTAGCATGTGAAGGAGGAATGGAAAAAAATCTTAGGGGATGAGGCAGCCATTACCCATACCTATATAGAAATGGGAAAACATAACCACAGACATTATAACCAAAATTATAAATATATCTAGGGGAAATAATAATATAAGGGTTATAGTGGATCGTATTAAAAATACCACAAAATTAATTTTGATTTGAGTGGATTTCTCACTGGATAAACTTGTAGGTATATTCAATAGATATGCCGTGAGGATTCATAGATTACTACTATCGATTGTATCCGATCGAGATATGAGATTCACCTCCATGTCCTGGAAGCATATTAAAACTTCTATAAATACTATGTTGAACTTCAATATGACTTATTATCCTCAAAATGATGGTCATTATGGATATACTATCTAGACACTTGAGAACATGTTGAAATCATGATCAATGGACTTAAAAGAGGATGTGAACATCTTCCTCTGGTCATGTTCCCTTACAACAACAATTTCAACTCAAGAATCCAAATTGATCTATATGAATCTGTTTATTGGAATAGGTGTAGAACATATTCATTTTGGGATGGATTTGGTGAATGAAAACTTATAGTTCCTGAAATGGTTGGGAAAATGGTGAAAAAGGTCAAGACCATTTAGCAACACATCAATGATGCTCAGAGTCGATAGAAGAGAAACACTGAGAATGATCAGGGAAACCTAGAGTTAGATGTTTCAGAAATGGTATTCGTATTATTAAATCCATGGAATATAGTGATGGTATTTGAGAATAATGGAAAACATAGTCCAAGACACATCGAACACTTTGAGATCATTTATTGCATCGTAGTGGTGGACTACCGACTTGCACTCCCACATAATCTATCACTTATGCATGATTTATTCCATGAATCCCTCTTAAAAAAGTACATACCAGGCCCCTCACATGTACTCAATATAGTTGAAGAACTATTGGAGATGGAACATTCTTATGAGCATTAGTCGATAAAGTTCTTAGATATTAGAGACAATGTTTTACAGAATATTACTATTCACTTGGTAAATGTGTTATGGATAAACATAAGTTTAAATAATAAACATGGGAACTAGATGTGGTGATTAAATAGAGTTACCCACATATATTTTAATGTTGGAAATGGATGTTTTGGGGGTGAAATTCATTAAGGGGGAATATTTTACCAACCCAAACTGTTATTTATGAAATTCCCCTTTTGATTTAATTTAATGTCTTATTTTGTAATATGGTTATAGAAAATAGATGTACTTCCTTGGTAATGTATTATTCAATTTAAATGACAGTTAAATTTTGTTATCGTTGATAGTATAACCATTTAATAGTGATGACATGATTATTATAAATATAAGACTTTAACAAATCCAATTGACATAGACAAAGGAATTGATAACCTCAACCAATGGGATCATACCCTACGAAGCCCATTTATCAGAGCTTCTGAGGGAGATAAATTATATTGTATTTCCCTTCAACCAAACACTATATGAGATTTAACAACTTATGCATGATAGAAACTATTGAAAGGAGAAGTTCAAGTTCATCGAGATCAGGAACCAAACCATGTATGTTTAACCACCCAATGATAGTCTCACTGCCGCGCACCTTACTCTTAGTGGATTGATTGGTTTATTTAATAGGTTTGTATCATGACCTTGTAATATAAATATGTATATTTTATATAATAAATAATATATTTTCATTTTATTTTTTATAAATTGTTTTGATTTGTATTCAATAAAATGGAAATTGTATTTTGGGAAAAATTTAAATTTAATTAATGAATTTGTTTTGATGAATTAATTGAATTTCTAAATAAATACTATTTTAATAAAATGTTATAATTACGTTATGTTTATAAACTTTTTTATAATTATATGAAGTTAAATGTACTCTTTATAAGGGTTAAAAACCAGTTATTTTCAAAACAAACCATCTTTTTTCGATATATGTGGAATGATATTTCAAAAGTTGAAATGGAAATATTTAGAAATTTATTTTCATAAAATGAATATTATTTTTGGAATCATAACGTAGAAATTATATCATGGTTAATTTTTTATAATTATATGTGATAGTCATATTTGAAGATAAATATTAAAAACAATATAATTACACCCTATTTTTATGAAATCATAATGACACAAAAATTATTTTATAAATTCTATAATGGGTATCCACATCCATAAATAAATTTCCCCCTAAAATAATTTGATATAATGTTTATTTTATTAATTTTATAAATGCTTTATGAATCCACTAAAAACTATAATATATTTTGATTTTTTAAATTCATTTCATGAAGAGTGTCACTCACCAACACATTAACAAGGAAAATATTTTAATATGTTTATCCCTTTCCCTAAGAAATTAATAATAATCACCCCACTATCAAAACTCATAGGATGGTTTTTGGTTTTGGTTATTTTATTATATAGTGTCCAAAACCTAAGTTTGAGAAATATTAAAAAATTCCTAACTCTTTTCCTATATAAAACCCACCATGATCTCATTTCAATTCACAGAAAATCCTTTGATAACATCCCTAATATTATCCACTCAAACTTCATCAATGATCTCAATAAGTCTCTTTCATGTTTTTGATGTTATACTCTCATGGTAAGGGTTCTTTCCTTTATATTTTTTATTCAAGATTTTTTATTATATTATGTATTCTATATCAAATTACTAATGTTGGTATATGTATTTTCATGTCCCTATTACTACCCATTTTATGTCTAAATAATGATATGACACTATTTCTCACATTGACTCATTTTATGAATTTTTATGTGACGTCATTATACTGCCAGAATTTAATTGAGATTTTTCATGACAACCCAATTGTGTTGTCAATACCATGCTAATTTCTTATCAAGATAGTTCATCTTTATGCACATATACTTTTTGATTAGGGACATACATGTATTTATTCTAAACTCCATGGTCATGGAATAATTTATGATGATGGATTGAACCAAATTTTATGATCTATGTTGCACACATAAGAATGAGAATAAAATGAATAAAATTGGTGCACCCAAAATTATAATGTGCTCAAATGAATTAGAAAATTTTTAGTATCATGATATATCAGGATGTGATATGGAGTGAACCTGGTTCTTTTATGGGAGTTTTTCCACTATCATGTATTGGCAGTTACCCTTTACCCATGATTATGATGCAATTATTTAAGTTGTTGTCACATTTTCCATGTTGCCTATATGATTATCAAGCTATATCATGTCTTATTATTAATTTTTAGGATTTCTACCCCTTTAATGGATCATTTATATTCTTATTTTCCAACATGTGTTATTCACATCATCCTATTCTAGGTTTATTCCCTCTTTAGGATTTATAGAAAACCCATTTCTTATGTTTTTCCCTTAGGTTATCCCCTGCATTTTTATGTTCAAACATTTTAAAGTAGTTCTCAATAGAGATGTTTTATTTAATGTTTTATGTAATTAGGTAATGTACCTAATTCTAAAATAAAAGATAATTATTTGTCTTTAGGGTTGTGATAAGTGTAACTTTATTTAATAAATCATGTATCAATATATAATAAAAAATGGTTTTTTGAAGCATTCTTTTAATTAGGATTGGTTTTGAATCTCTAAAGAAAGAATCCTTTGATATGTATCTAATGTAATAGCTTTTTTCATCACAAAACATTAATTAACCAATTTATTTGGTTAGAATTTTCTTGGATGAGGTCTCAGATAGAGGAGTTGGATCTACGGTTGTGAAATAATAGAGATATTGACATTGTTAAAAATGGATTTACGACATGAATGTGTGTTTTCAATGTTGTGTTGTTTTTAGCTTACGTATGGCTTCTGGTAAGGGAATATGTGTAAAATATATTTATGATTAATAAATGGATATTAATCATATGTAAATTCTTGCTTGAGGTGTAATGTTTATTGATATAAAAAGGGTTTATGACATAAATATAGGTTTACATATTGTGTTCCATAGAGCCTATATAGTTTACTCTATAAATGTAGTGATTTGCAGATTATATACAAGTTCGCTCTCTAATTTTACTCATATGATTAATCAATAATCTCTCTCATATTGTGGAAGAACCCGAGCCAATATTGGAAGAACCTCCTGCCTAGCTTCTCTCACCTTGGTCCTCAGGTTCTGATGGTGGAGTTTTAGCATTTGATGTTAAGTGATTGATCCATTTTCCATTGTTTCCCTCATTTTTCTCTGTGAGATCCACTTCAACATTGTGGATTTGGTTTGGGGTGAGAGGTGTTGTGTTTTGTTGAGCCTTTGATGCACAATTTAGGCTGATCAACAGTTTCCTTGTGCATTTGTGAGATGTGGATTGTTTCCTCTTCTCCCTCAGGTGTGCATCGAGATCAGAAATATTATTCGAGGTGGGAGATCATTGTTCTCTCCTTTATACACTCTATGTGTGGTTTATTGCATGGTTTTTCATTCTTTTTGGATGATATTAATGATTGGCATAATAATTTAATAAATTGACATAACTAAATTGATGGTTGTGGAGGTGGGATATCGTGTGTTGTATTGAATTAATGCTTCTATTGATGTGGTTATGAAATCATGATGCCAATATGAAATGTGACGGTAGTGGGGATCCTTTTTTGTGTGGTCAATGATATGTTCTAAGACCCTTATTTTGTCGTTATGCTATCACATCCTAAATAAATGGGTAAAGAACAAATATTAAGACTCATAATTGGTTACCCATGGAATATAATTTGTCTGAAAATACCTTTTGTTAAATGAATAATCAAAGTGATCAAAACCCCAGAACAGATTGTAAAAGTCGGGATATGTTGCGATTATGTACGATTGATTTGATATGCTTCCATGTCTGTTATGGGATATTATGCAGTAATGGAGGTGACTATCTGGGATGTGTTTGGCATAGGGTTGTGATGAAGTGGTTGGTCATCATTGATGTGATGTGAAATGGTTGTGGTGTTTAATAGCAATTATGTGAAGAGGTTTTTTGTGGTAGTGGTGTGTGGTGGATGATACATGTGGTTGTTGATATGGCATGGTTTGGTTCATGCGGTGTGGTGATGAATTAATATGTGAGATAGGCAATTTATTTTTCCATGGAATAAATGATGATGCTGAAAGTAATGAAAAAATGAAAAGGTTCATTTTATTTTGTGGTAAAAAACATTAATGAATTCATCAAAAAATGAAAATATTGTGAAAAAGGGAATGAATTTTATTAGTAATTGAAAATTAATGCAACGTGATTAATATGAGAATGGGTAGAACATGTAAACAATGGTGGAGATAAGTGTGCCTTGTGTGGTGGTTGTCTGGTGTGTCGATCCTAGTTGTTGCAGTGTTTGTAACGGTTGATGTGTGGTACATTGGTGGTGATGTGGTGTTCTCTAGTGTTGTTGATGTGACCCATAGTTTGGGTATCATGTGGTGTCTATATATCATGTATTTTTATGTTATTTCTATATGTTAAACACATGAGTTTAATAACCATACCAATACTTAGAGTATCTAGTTGTTTCTCTCAATATCTAGGATGGTGGTGATACAGATGGCTGGTTAGCCCATATTCCCCACTCTTCCTTGAGTAGTGATGGTCCAGGTGTCTTCAGGGAAAATGTGATATGATGATACATGATGATATAACTAGATACCAGACCATGCGATGGGGGGATAGGTAGGGTTCCATCCCGACCCACATCACAGATGTCCAGTATAATATGTGATGTAATTATGGTATGTATGAAATGATGAGAGCACAAGACATTAGATGTTGGAAAATGAGAACAAAGCAGTAGGACACCTTGTTATCATTATAATACTATGTTATTTTGTGATTCAGTAAACAAAATATGGTGATGATGAAATTAATTTTTTGAACAATATATATGATCGTTGGTTATAATTTTTGTTCCATGGCATATTAGTATTTAGTTATCATATACACTTGGTAGCTTTTATATTTTTTTACTAAGTATAAAAATATGTTTACCCTATATATATAAACTATTTTTCAAGTTTCCAAGAGGACATTGAAATTCGAGATGGACATTGCTAACTTTTGAGGGAGAGGTTCATGATGATAATCAATAACGCTTGGAAAACAACCGTACTGATCAATATTCTTCAACTATTTCCTTTCATTAAATTCCAAATGATTCTATGAATCAAATGGGCCTTTATGAAAAAAAATCCATTGCAACGTAAAAGATATATGTGTATGATGAGATATACAGGGTTGAAAGGAGTCAGAAATGAAAAAAAGATCAATGAGACGATAGGAATAAAATTGAATTTCATTTTTCAAAATCAATTGATTTATGGAAATGTAATTGAAGTAAAAAATTTATCAAATTTGGGATGCCCAATTTGGCATTTGTTAATTTATTACAATTAAGTTGATAATTTTGTTTGTATATTTTATACATACTTACAACACACCTTGACCATAACATTCATTAATTAATCAATAAAATATGATATAATTTACCATGAATATAACAATTGATGGAATGAAAATTGGGGTATGGACTATATAGCCAACCATAAAACAAAACCATTACATAATTAAATGAGCATAATTTCCTAAAAACATGAATGTCTGATTCCATCAATTTTTCATTTTTTTTTGTGGTCATCTCACCTTTTGATGCCAGGTGAAGTATCCATGGGAACAATAATTTATTAACTTACCATTTGGCACTGTATACTGATGTTTCATGAAAATATAAAGTAGTGAAGATTGAGAGGCATTGTAAAAATCATGTAATTTATTAATCTAATGTTTTTCTATTTAAAATATTTAGATATGGGTTTAACTAGGTCTCTTATACCTCTATTCCTCTGAATGTTTTATTACATATCTATCTTATATCCTCTATCTCATATCTGTCTCTTAAAATAAAGGGGTTTTTACACATTCAAGAGGAATGATTACATGGTGCTCTCTTTCTCCACGATAAAATAGATTATATAGAGATATTCAACCACTCCTCTACACATTATTTAAGAAAAAGTTTTTTGTGATCTAAAATATAATACATAATAGTGAATTTAATTATTATTTTGGAAAATCACCAACATCAATTATGAGAGATAATATAGTGTAAATGTTTAACAAAATATATTTTTGAGAATACATTATAATTTATGATGAATTCAATGCACCTAATCATCTTTAACCCATTACTTAATTGTTGGAAAACAATTAATTTTTGTATATATTGATGGTTGAGGATAATATATTATTTTGTCCCACTAAGTCTTATTTACTATTTTACCACATTCTAATCTATATGGTTATTTCCTAGGGAAACTAACAAGGGACTAGATTATTCTATTAAAGGACTCTACCTCCTTTATTGGGATAAACCCAGTATTGATCCTAGTTTTCAGTTTTTTTTTCAATAACAGGATTATAACAGGCAACCAAATGGAAAATACATATAACATACCCACCTACTGAAAGGCCTAAGATCACATTTTTCAAAATCAATTTTGGACTGTACACATTTAGACATATTTTATGGTAGAAAACCCATGGTAAAATAATAATAATAAATAAATGGATTTACTATATACATAAATTATAGAATTTATTTATAATGTTTCACACCTCAAGATTTCAAAATGTTTTCCATTAAATCTGCCAAATGGTTGATTATGTTGATAGGATTAGGTTTATTTGAGAAACTAGTTAAATGGATTCCAATGAGATGTTTTGTTTAAAATCCACTGAATATATCCTGATCCTTTGGACAGAGAAAACAAAAACTTCTTTAGATAATTAAAAAAAACTAAAAACAATTACAGCAAATTGTAGTATCTTGTATAATAGTAATGATTAAGTGTCTTTCTCCCTGAATACATTTAGAGTTCAGACATTGTTACAGATTTACCACAACACTATTTTGACTCTTTTCCAATCTGATCAATTCTAGGGTTCCGGTACAAAAGTCATTTGAGACTCAAACTGAGGCACCATAAGAAACCATAAATCCTCATGTTTTTTTTTCATAAACACGCCTTGATGGGTCATTCATTCATTATGATAAAAATGAATTGTATATATGTAATTATCAAATGTTAAATTTTATCTATACTTAATGACTTAACCATCAACCCTCACATGCACCAATGAACCGTACCGATGATGTTGATTTAACTAGCCACCGCAGCTCGATTCCCCTCACGTGTCAGTGACCAGTATGCACACTGCTTTCTCCATTAGAGAAACTTTCATATTTTTTCACTCTTACATTTATTTTTCATTCGAAATGTGCAAACAATGAACTGATTTCAACAACAGAACTCTATGAAATAGAACCATCACATTGGAACTGAAATTCCCCACTATATACGTAACTTGTTGACAATTCTTGATGTTTTAATTTATTTCTCCTTTTTCAACTTTTTGAACCTAACTTATTCTCAGTTCACTAGAATATTTTCCACAGTGGTTTCAAATTATTGATTATTTATCCCCCCACTGTTTTTGTAAACATCATAGGGGTTTTCATTCATGGTTTTATTTCAGTCCATGTTCTAATTGTTGGAAGAAGTTATTGGGAGAGAAAACATTAATGACGGTCCCCACAATTATTTGTACATGTTGTGGTGACACGTCATGGTGACACCCAACCATTTTCCCCCAATTTTAATTGGTAATATAAATTTAATATAGGGGAGGAAAAATAAGGATGAATGTAGGCTATAATATGGGATCTCCTCCACCAGTTTATATCATGGGATTTATAAGATACACATCTTCATCTTTGAGTGTAGTATTTTGTGAGGTGTTTCTATATATATTCAAGAGAGAATTTATTATGTTTTTTCTCCTTGTAATTGAGATAGAGAGATAATTAGAGTTTTACACAAATTTTACCACAGTAAAATCCTCCTATTTTCCTATGGTTTTTACCTCATTCATTTGTGGGTTTTCCACATTACATAAGGTGTTCATTTAATTTCACTCATTTCACCTTATTTATATCTGGAAATAAATATGGATTTGATCGGACAATTTT
Source organism: Viscum album (assembly GCA_963277665.1). Taxonomy (NCBI): domain Eukaryota; kingdom Viridiplantae; phylum Streptophyta; class Magnoliopsida; order Santalales; family Viscaceae; genus Viscum; species Viscum album. Next base: position 213,911 of record CAUJRU010000504.1, read on the forward strand.
TTATAATCCTAAAAAGTCATATCAGAGGGAGGTTTTGTCCTAAAGAAAAGTTAAACCAATGAAATGTCCAAATAGTAGTGAAATACATGATCAAAATATTCAATATAAATAATTTTTCATTGTGATGACATGAAGATGAAATTGGTGTAGTAGAAATATAATTACCTATAGGTGATTTGAGAGATTACAGCAGGTGTGATATAGGAGAAATGTATTAACTTGGATGTGAATGTAATTGCAATAATTTATTTGTCTTTGGTAGATGAGATCATGTAATTCATTTTGGAGATGAAGATAGGAAAAACATTAGGGATACTCTGACAAAGCAGTACGAGGAAATGCAACATCAAAACTACATATTCATGAAAAGAAAATTATACACTATTCGAGTGGAGGAGTCTTCATTGGTGACCAACCACATTAACAGCCTCCACACCCTTTGGGCACATCTTATATCATTGGGCTATAAAATTATAGATATAAATGTGAGAATATTACACTCCAATGTTATCCATATTTGTATGATCAAATTATCATCAACATTTCCAAAAATATTCTGATGGATATGTTACCATTCAACTATGTTGAAAATGTGGTTTGTGAAGAAGATATTTTGTTAAAGAACATGGATGATAGGTAGAGAACATCCCACCCAGTGGAAGCTCTGTCAATGGGATGAAAAAGAATGAGGAAGTGTGGTTCTAGTGGGATCTATAATCATGGCATGTCCAATTCACAGAGTAAGAAGAAAACTACAAATTTCACAATTTCCTTTAGAGGGTTCATTTCAACAAAGACTATTTGAATAAGAAGGGAGGTGAGAATAACTCTTCCAGAAATGAGGAAACTACATCTATAAATGGATACATACTATTTTATGATGAAAAAATGACTACTAATGGAAGAAAATATCTTAGTGATGCATGGATTGTTGACCTCGGAGAATCATGGCACATGAAATCTTGATGGAAATGGTTTGAACAATATGAACTATCTCAAATGGACTTTTGTTCATGGTTAATAATAATATATTCAATATAATTGGAGTCAGAACCATAAAAATAAAGATCTATAATAAAATTTTCCAAACAATCCATAGAGTACTCCATGTGGAGGGTCTCCAAAAGAACATTTTTTCCATTGGAGAATTTGATGATATCAGATGAGAGACTTGGACCGAGAAAGAGATGATGAATATTGTGAAGGGAGAAATTTTTTTATGAAGTAAGATATGATATCAATGAACATTTACATGCTTATGGGTTAAACGTAGAAGGATGTGATGATAATTTTCGCATCAACTACCTTAATTGAAGTCATAACGACGTCATGGCGTCAGAATCTTGTTCTTATGTCCAAATGAGGCCTAAAGATTCTTGAGGATCAGAAGATGTTTTTGAGGATTAGGAAGGTATCCAAAAAAATGTTAAGAATTGAATTTTAGTAAGAAACGAATTTTAATGTTTGGAATGTCAATGAAAAGGAAAAATGATATCTTCGAGTTGATTCATTACGAGGTTTGGAAAGCACCAGTTGTGTCCCTTGGAGGAGAAATGTACTTTTTATTTTTCATTGATGACTATTCTAGGAGATGTTGGGTTTTTCCAGTCAAGAGGAAATCATATGTATTTGATGCCTTCAAAACATTTAATGTGGAAAAGTAGATTGAATCTGAGAATAAGATCAAGTGTTTTAGGACTAACAACAATGAAGAATATACATGTGAGGAGTTTTATTATTTCTTTCTATATGAAGACATCTAGAGCCAGTTCACGATGGAATACACTCCTTATTATAATGGAGTGCCAATGCATATGGATAGAACCTTGTTGGATAGATCGAGGGATATGATTAAGACTGAAGGAGTTACCAAGATGTTCTAGGAAGATGCAGTAAATAACGCCTGCTATGTGATCAATAGATCCCCTTCAGTGGAAATTGTTCCAAAGAGGCTGATGGATATGTGGACTGGTAAACCTACATATTATTCTCAGTTTCATATTTTGGAAGTCCTATATATGGAATGATTCTTGACTAGAAAATATCTAAGTTTGGTTCGTGATCCAGGGAATGTATATTCTTGGAATACGCTGATGGTGTGAAGGGGTATCCTTTGTGGGATCCCACTTCCCTCAAAATTATCATTAGTATAGATTCCATATTTGACGAAGGAAAATAGAAAATGATTATTGATAAATAGAAAGAGAAAGAGAGTATATAAACTATATGATTCTAGGTGAATTATTAAACAATGTAAGAACTAGTTTCCTATTGGGCATTGGTAGAGTATGATGATCAAGTACCAGAACATCATGAACTACAATAGTCAAATTGAGAGAAAATAGAACCAATATCGAACTAAGATTAAGTAATTAATAAAATGATTCATATTACTTATCGATTAAAGATGGAGATCCATCATATCATTTGGAGGTGACCTAGTGTTTTGATATATCTTAGTCGAGGGAGGTGATATAGGAGGAAAATATATCCATGCACACTAATAGAACATGGGATCTGGTTCCATTACCTCATTGAAGGAAGTCCATTTAGAAAAAATGGGTCTTAATGATCATTATAGATGATATAAACCACCTGAATATATATCATTTTAGACTAGTGGTCAAAGGATAAGCTTAGAAGGAAGGTTTCAATTTCAATGAAATATTTTCACTTGTAGTTAGACGAATGACTATTTGTGTAGTTTGGGAGAAGTGTGATACATAAAATCTACATCTAGAGTAGATAAATGTGAAAACATCTTTTCTCCATGGTGATATTTATGAAGAAAACTATATTCATTAACTAGATGATTTTTTTTGAAGAAGGTAATGTGAACATGGTTTGTAGGGTTCTAATGTGTTGGTACAAGAGATTTGATTCCAATATCATGAGATGTTGAGACAGTATAATTAATTCATATTCAAGTTCATATTTCAATGGTATAGATGGAAATGATTTAATTATTATACTATTTTCTGGGGATGACATGATGGTTTCAGGCCCCAATAATGATCAAAACTAGAAGATGAATGCACAGTTTTCTAGGGAGATTGATTTGAAGGACATGGGACACAAAAATGATTCTTGGGATGAATGTTTACTAAGACCTCAATAATTGATATATTTGGTGATCATAGAATAATTAATAAGGTATTTGTTGAAACACTTAAACATGCCAGACTTAATCCAATTTCTATCCCTATTCAAATTAATTCCTAGTTATAGTACATGTTGAGTCCTAGAAGTGAAGAAGAGATGATGGAAATGTCTCAATTTTCATGTACCTTAGTCATTGGGATTATAATGTTCATCATAGTTTGTACTATATCAGAAATTGCACATGAAGTTGGATAATTTATTCGGTACCTAGAAAATATTGGAAGGGAGCATATAAGAATGGTTAAGAGGATCTTAAGATACATAACGAAATCCTCAATTATTACATAATCTTTTGGAGGATCAGATTCCAATATCATAGACTATGTTGATTAAGATTTTTATGTGATTTTGGATTAAAAAAATCCACTACTTTTTTTGTGATTTATCTTTTAGGATGACCTATGAGCTAGATTTCAATTTTATAGATAGTTGTGTCTTTATCCATGATGTTGGTGAAGTACATGGTAGCTATACAGTCATGAAAATAAGTGATTAGGATGAAAATGGTGTTTTAGGAGCTCACAAACTAAATAGATCATATTTAAATGTTTTTTGATGATTGTAGTTCCATTAAAATTTCTATAAACCCATCGTTTCATTCCATGATGAAGCACATTTCCATACAATGTCATTTTGTACGTGTTGTGGTGGATGAATGAAGCGTGGACATGCATAAAATTTAGAATAACAAAAATCTAGATGATTAAATGATAAAGGTGATTGGTTTTTATAAATATTGATGTTGTAGATCCTCTAGAGGACTTACAAAGATATGAGAAGTAGGTTTTTCATATTGAAAGGATGTGTGGATATGTGATTGGCAGATAATAAAATATCCAAGTGAGAGATATATTGGAAGATGTTACAGAGAGAGAAAATATTAATGATGGTTTCCAGATTCATTTGGACACATCGTAGTGAAAGGTCATAGTGACATGCTACCATCGATTCCCCATTTGATTTGGTTATTGATATTTAATTAAGTGAGACGAAAAGAGGGTGCAGGCGGGCTATAAAGGGGGATCTCCTCCACCAGTATTTATCACCGGATTCAAAAGAAACACGTATTCAACACTGTGTGCAATATTTTATGAGTTGTTTTTTCATATATTAATGAGAGAATTTCTTTTTTGTTTTCAACATTTAATTGAGAGATAGAGAGAGAGTCTATACTGACATATTACCATAGTTAAATCCTTATATTTCCCCATGGGATTTTACCGCTTTCATTTATTGGGTTTTCAAAGATACATATGGTGTTATTTTCATTCCACACTTTTCTGTTTATTTATATCTCACAATTATCATTGACTCAATTGTAGAATATTTTGTAATATTAACAATGATAAGGGTTACAATAATTGATTTTGGAGATCAAATGGTGATTCTTTTACTTGGAGAGAGAATCAGGTAATGTATAGGTATCGATCATCTGTAGGGAATTAAATGTTGGGTTCAGACCATGTAGGGTGAATCATGAAGCTATGGTGCCATCCACTTGAGGCGATCAGTGAATCCCCTTTTATTATGGATAAAGATATTAGAATTACTTTGATATAAACTAGAAAAACTATTATAGAATTATCATATGAAATGATATGTTTTCAAGATAACAGACTCACAGTAATGCAATTACTAGAATCTTATTACATCGCTTATTTTAGAATAAAAAAACCTTATTAGAAAAATATAATATTTTTAGTTTATTTTATATGGATTTTTTTCTTTTTCTATTAAAGATTCACTGAATTTATAAATTAATAATCTTGAAAACTTTCTGTTTGGAATTTGGTGGGATGCCTTAATAAAACTATTGTATGTGATGGGACACCTGTTCATCCTAGTAACATTGGAATTGAGCTAAATTCAATTGTAGAAACAAATAATCAAAATTTTTCAGGTTTAAAATTTAATTGGTGATGGTAAATATGTATGGCAATTTCATTTTCAGAACATTCTTTTTATGTTTTTTCCTGAATAAATGCATCCTTTAGGAGTTAAAATTCATGGTTTTTGGAAATTTTGTATAAGAAAACCCATACAGTTGTATTAACTGAACTCATAGATCATGGAATTTATATTCTCCTTAATATTTCATTAATTTGCCACATCATTTTATTTTATATCAATTTTTATTTACATGAAGAGGTAAATAGCTAGGAAACACTGATGTTTTCATGTATTCATATTTGGGAGGATCATAAAATCATTTTCATGCCCGGACTTCCTTATGTTATTGATGAACATGGAAGTCAGTCTGTTATATATTCCTCAAATGATTCATTTATATGTATTATAAAATAAATTAAAAATTTTGAATTCCACAAATTATCAATAACTTTTACTGAGAAGAACTTGTATTCTATACAGTTCTTCAATAATCTTTATCTATATAACATCAAAATAAAAAAATAAAAAAACCTGAGATTTACATTAATGTTATGATTCTCTTGTTGAAAAAATTTCTGAAAATGTATATCAGAAATATGCCTAAATATAGATCCTATTTTTAGAATTCTTTAATAATTAAAATCATTCCCTACTTGATCTTGAGGTAGATATGCTTGTAAATTTCCACTTATTTTATAGTTTAGAGTTATTCAAAGTGATTTATGGAGGAATACCCCCCCAACACATACTAATAATTCATTCACTTATGGTATGTGCTTTAAAAGGTCCACAATCTAGATGCCCTCAATTATGTAAATCCATGAAAAGAGATGGAACAATCTCAAAGTGTACGAATCATGTTAAATGTGTATGATTTTATAAAAAAAGTTTCATATGTTACATTATTCATTTATCATGATTTAAGTTATCCATGAGATGATGAATTCCTAGAAGAAGTTCATAAATCATTTATAAATGAGTTTTATTTTTATAATTACAAAAATTGTTGAATTTTCGGTTGTTATAAATTTATTCAAATCAAGAGTTAGTCAAATGTAAAAAGATAAATTTATTGGGATCTTTATTCTTTCATTTAATGGGATTTAGAGTTCCCTTTAATTATGGTGAAGAATGATTTAAATACCCTTGAGAATAAAAAATAGTGGAAGAACATAATTCATGTTTTAACATCTTACTGAACCCTTTTTTTGATATTAGTATATAGTTGGATACATTTATTGGTTGATTTAATCACATTATATCTGGTGATTTTTTTGATAAAGTGGATGTTGAAATGTCTAATTAAAAACAACGGGAACTTATTATTCTTTGATAAACGCTCTAGAAGATGATGGAAGACATAGTGTGGGTGAAGATATTTAATAATAATTTTTTGATAAAAACAGAGAATTCGTGCCTCATATTTTCTTTAATGATTTATATATACCCTAGTAGGGAGATGTGTGGTGAAATGTTTTATGTACAATATTTCATCATTTATTTTGTGTTTATTTATTCTTATATTTTTAGAAATTTTTGACATGATATCATACATTGTTAGCGGTTAATTGTGATTATGAAAAGTTAATGTCTTTTAGCATACCAAAAGGTTGATTGTAACATACCTCCCTTCACCCATTGCATATGAAAGTACTGTTTGTGTCACTAACCTTAGGTAACATACCCAATATACAAAATTACAAAAATAATTTTCATGGGTTTAGTAGTATGTTTGGGGATGATTTTACTTGAGGAACCAATACAACCAAATGGGGTAAAATATAAACAACCAAGACAACCATATGATGAATGAGTAATAAAAATACAACTCAACGGAATCCAAAAAAAACGAAAACATTATATTAGGAATGACAATAATAAAAAAGGACCCCAAGATACCTATATGAAATAAAACACTGTAACACTGATGTTTCATTACACCAAAGACACCAATTGAGATCTCCATGCTCCAAACACCGAGGAAGAGATCATCAAGATTCCCCACTAGAGAAATGAAACACACTTACTTTATATTTTTTTGGATATAAAATATCTTCAAACACATCGAAGTGTCTATGCTAGGGGTGAGTGAGTAGGCATTCCCCCAAATACATCATAACTCATACCACTAGGACAAGAATATTTTATCTTTGTTTATATAAAACATAAGTGTACGAGATAAACAATTTATTGCAGTGTCATAATGATGTTCTATGTATGAAAAAAATTATAAAAAGATTTATTATGATTTCTTAACACTTTTCATAATCATCCCAATCTCCCCACCCACACACATATGAATATAAAAAATGAACTTCGCGATACATGAAAGTGGTGAGTCACCCTTTTCACCAAGAATTCCCTTATTGAACCCTTTAACGGTGGCATTTATGACTAGATCTGTGTCATTTTTTTCATATTGACACTGGAACTTCTAACCATGACATGTCCCCAAATTCACATAAACACATGGAATGATGTATACAATGTTCTTATATCATTTATTTAACATAAAAAAAATTTCTTTTCAATACCAGATTCTTTCATGAATTTTATCAAACACCTTGTGAGTATCATTAAAAAAACCAAGGATTTATGTTACAAAACCAAGAGATAATTCCCAAAAATTAGAGAGGAATGAATTTAAACACCAAGTCTTCATGTTCTAGAATGGTCAGAATGAAAAAAAAGTCACCTACATTGTGGAAGTTAAAGAAATTATGGCATAAAACAAAAAATATATAGATTAGGACATGAATATTATTCAAATAAATAGATCCAATAAGATCTCATCATGATTCAAAATATAGAATATATATATTTTAATGATATAATATATCATACGATCTGGGTGAGAGAAGACGAGAGAATCTAAATATAAATAGAGGAAATGATGTCAGACCATTGATTCCAGTTCTCCAACACACATATATTTTCCAAATGTTGCTTCTAAATCAAAGATAATATCCAAGGAAACATATGAGATGAGAGGGGTTCATGTTCCTGAGAGAATAGGTAGAAAAACAAGGGTTATAATTAATTATTCCAAATAAAATCCTATTTTTAATTTCATTAAATACAGGTATTATGGTTAGGCTGTATGATTTTTCAAAGTTTGTATCAACCATGCACATGCTATTGGACACCATCCAAGTAGCAGCATCGTTTTGTCATACTGTTTGACAAAATGTTCTCCAATTGTGCATTGCTACTGTCTCATGGATATCCCATAAAGTAATTAGCTCATATATTTTTTCAAACTATGTATTAACTTAGTTTTTTCACTCCTTCCCCTTCCACAGTTTCTCCAGGGCACCTACATATTTTTACCAAACTGTTTGCCCACCCAGTGACTCCAAAAAATCTTGAACAGTTTCTTGTAGTTGGTTCATGGTTTCCACTAACCGTCCCCAATATGTAAACCCATTATTTTTTTTAAATTCCAATATAATTCATAAACTCCAAAAAAAATAACCTTGACATTAGATATCATGAAATAACATGATACAAGGGGGTAGTATCTGAAACTGAGGGTGTTACATTCTCTCCGCCATTGTTCTTTCGATCCATGGAATGTCAGGGACCAGCATTGTTTTGAAAGAGCTCAGGTCACTAATCTGACATTTCATTTTCACATTCCCACAACTCATCTTGAATTTGACCATGCTTCTATAAATATTGTACACAACAAATACTTTTACCACACAAATTCTTCTATGGCATATTCTGAATTCATGGGTTCATGGGAATCAACACATGGTTTTGATCAACATGGTCTCACTAAATCATATGTTCTGGATCAGACTAATACTTATTCAATTGAGACACATGAAACCCATTTTTCAAAAAAAAACCTTGATTGTAATGTCAAATTATATGAAAATCACCCAATCCTTCATGAATCTAAATACATTCAATGTACTGTGGAGACAATTTTCATTGCATAAAAAATGATGATACCTTAGCTTAGTGATTCTGAAAAAAAAAAAATGATCAACCACATCAAATGATAAATGTTATTGATTATAATCCAAATATGATTTCTGATTACTCGTTTTAATGACCCAAACATTTTGAATATTATATTAAATTACTCTTAACGATTTAATAGAGATGTTAATGGTTAATGCAGAAAGTGGAGTCGATCGATTCATCAGGTTGACTCGAACCTTATGAAGCCCACTTATCAGATCTTGGGAAGGAGGTGGCATCTTTGGGCTTCGCTTTGGACCAAGCCCAATCCAAACTCCAGCATGTCAAGATGAACTGAAACGCTTGTGGGAGAAGTTCAAGTTAGAAGAGATTACTACTAGGGCAATGTTATTTGAGCCTCTCTCAAATTCTCTCTCTCCATATCACACCTTACACTTTGGTCATATGCTGGTGTTATAAGGGGATATGTGACAAGACCGTAGCTTCTTTGTGTAATTCATTGGGATGAATAAATTGAGATTTCATCATTTAGTGATGTTTGTGAAATTTGAAATGTACGGATAAGTGTAGGATGTATTTTATTGATGAATTTTGAAAAAAAGGATATTTAAAAATATTTAGAAAATTATTTTTATAAAATGGACTTTAACATTGAATTCAGAACATCGATATTATGCTAAGGTAAATTTTAGAGATTTTTCTGAAAAAAATGAATTTTTGGTGAATAATGTATTTATTTAAAAATTAAATTAAAAATATTTAGAAAAATATTTTGATAAAATTGAGTTCATTTTTGAAATAAGAGCATTTATATTTGGTTAAGGTGAAATTTTGGTATTTTTCTGAGAAAGTTGAATTTTCGATGAATAGTGAAAATACAGTTTTTAAGTTACGGGCGTTTAATGACATCATTAAATGATGTATTAAGTATGTATTCAATATGGTCAACTTATGAATAGTAAGATAAGGTATTACGTGTCCCAAGTGGCCAATACCATGGGAAAATACCATGGGAAAGCCCATGGTTTTGCTAAAACCATTAATTAGGTGTCCCTTGGCCATTAATGTCTTGTCCCCTCACTTCCCCTATAAATACCATACCATCATCTCATCCATTCTACTCCAAAATCATCCACAACGATGTTATGGTCTCCTTACCTGCCAAGGAGTCCTTCCAAGGTTCCCCCAATCCCTCAAGGTCCAATCCTTTGAGTTTTAAGAGTTACGTTTTAAGGTAAGGGATCCAACCTCTCTCTTTCTTTTCAAATACTATCTTTTAAGTCCTTTTCTTATGTTCGATGTTATAATGTTGGATGATGTTCTGTTATATTTCTCTTACTTCCCTTTTCATTTTCATATGATGAGAGACCCCCACTTTCTCTCATCAATTCGTTTTAAGAATGTTTAAGTGGCACCATTAGGCTGCTTAATTTTTAAGGGATTCTTTCACCTTTTTCATTTTTCAAAGTTCTACTTTCATGTCATGTCTTTGAATTTACTTTTTATTATTTTAGGGTATGATATCTATATCTATAATACTTAAATCTTATTTTAATATTATGAGAGAACCTATTTGATATCATCAATTCATTTTTGTTGATGTTTAAGTGACGTCGTTTCGCTGCCGAATTTTCATAAGAGAAATCTAATTTTTGTCTTCCTTCCATGTTTTTCTTTTCAAATAATATGTCCTTAAAATTTCATTACCATATTCATATGTAATTAATATTATTTCACTATACTGTTTTATGGTTCATTTATTAATGTTTTACCCATGTCCCCTCTCTTTTCAATGTTCTCTAAAACAGCGAAACATAGTCGTTATGCTGCAGAATTTCTGTCTCAAAATGTCTCTCTATTTTTATAATGTTATTTTATTTTATTAAGTGAATAATCAAAGATATTTATTCTATATGGTTATTAACATATATACCAAAATGTTTTATTTAAATTCTTGGATTTACATACATGAGACCCACCTTCCTTTTCTATGGGTTTTAAAGTGACACAAAGATCATCTCTATAAAGCAGTTTTTAAAATGTTATGATTATGAAGTGAAACCCATTTCATTTATGCTATATGGGTTGTTTATGAAATTATTGATGTTGATATATTTGGATCACATGATAATGATGATTAATTTAAGGGTGCGCCCTGATAGTGCTCCAATGAATTGGGTAAAGACATAATCTCTAGAGATGACCATTTTGACTGATACCTAGGTGAATAACCTTAGTAATTTTTATCGACACATTGGGGATGGACCTTGGTGAAACGAAAATGTTGTCTTTGTTAAATGTTGTTGACACATCTTCATGTTATGAAAACGTTATTTTTATTATGATATGCCTCATGATTTCCTTCTCACGCCTTAAATTTCTTTTCATGACCTTATTGAATTATCTCAAGTTCACATGTAAATTGTTTCCCTTGTTTCCCTTACTAGGCCTTCTACTCACCCTTTCTTTTGATGTATGTCCCTAGGTTATGAGATGCAGTAATGAACATAAGATTAACTTATGTAGAAGCCTTTCAAGTGTTTAATAAGAATGTTTTATGTTTTTTTTCATGTATTATGTTCCTGGTTTCCAAGACACTAAGCCTTAAAGATCCTCAGTTTTGTGTAATGTAATGAAAGTTTATGTTATAAAATGCCGGATGTTATAGTTGGAATCAAAGGATTGTTTAGTTATTTGTGGAAATTAGGATATAAAAACATTAGGAATAACCCTAGAGAAACTTTTAAATATAGGAAAACTTCCTGGTATTCTGGTAAGTATCGAGTAAGTTGTTTATCAAACAAATACATCCCTGTCTGGATACGAGCAGGTAGAGGCGGCTCTGGCACAGATGTACATAGGGGTAAAACCCGAAAACACCGCTTTGAGCTAGGCATGAACATGAACTAGTGCATGATAATGGGCTTTTATGCACTCTTGGTTACGACACTCCCAGGGGATATGTTTGGATAATTACAAGCTTTTTATGAATCATTATGAAGGAATTATAGAGAAATGTAATTTTATAAGCATGAAGTCTTAGTTAAAAGATTCATAAATGAAATAAGTTCTCACTAAAGTTTTATTCTTTTAGAAAATGGCGGGCAATAGGAGGAACCGAACAGATGGTGACTGCAATGTACCATGTGCTGAAGGCCCTCTGATGGAAGTCGGAATAGAAACAATCATGCAAATGATGAACCAACTGAATCATGTTATGATTAATAACTTGAATCAAGTTGAGTGGCCAATCTCACCATTAAGGGAACAACATTCTATTGAGTCCTTCATGAATCAATGACCACCAACATTCAGTGGATATACTGACCCATTGGTTGTGGAACAATGGATAAGCTCCATTGAAAATATATTTTATGTACATCATTGTTCAGAACAACAAAAAGTCACCCTTGCTGTTTACCGCCTAGAGGGAGAAGCTGATTAGTGGTGGTCACTGATCAAAAACATGAAGCCATGAGGAGAGATGGAAGATATGGAGTAGGAAGAGTTCTGGGGAATATTCATTATTAAGTATTTCCCTCGTTCCATGAGAACGAGAATGGAAAAAGAGTTTCTCGAACTGAAGCAGAAGGTGAACGAATCTGTCGGAAGCTATGAGATGAACTTCACCCAATATTCATAATATACCTCTAGCTTTGTCATGGATCGAAGTGGGAAGGTTGACAGATTTTTTAGTGGACTGAGACCTTATATGCCGAAGAATCTAGCCAACCAGGACTATGATAGCTATGAAGATATTGTACGGAGTGAAATGAAAGTCGAGCAAGAGTTTGGTGAGACACAATGGTCGCATAAATCAAATGAAAAAAAGAGATATTTGGAGCCTAGTCTAGGGAAAAATTTTGATCAGGGAATAGGTGGAAAGCAAATGCAACTTAACAAATGCAATAAATGTGGGAAGAAGCATCTGGGGCACTACTTTATTGGAAGTGGATAGTTCTACAAGTGTGGAAGAGAAGGCTATATTGCTCGGAATTGACATAGTGAGGTGAAGACTCAACTTCCCAACACTAAAGACAGAGGAAAGATGGTTCCGACCCTACCCGAAGTCAAATTCTTCATGTATGGACAGCTTGGGCACTTTTCCAATCACTGTCCAAATCCAAGGGCAGTGGAGGGGAATCACCATCAACCTTATAAAAGGCCAAGGGAGAAAGGTCATGATTTTGCAATCACAACAACTGAAGTTGAAGTTCCGAACGATGTGGTAGCAGGTACTCTTGTTGTCCTCTCAAAACTAGCTAGTACTTTGTCTGATTCTGGTTCTACGCATTCCTTTATTTCCTCCATGTTCGCAAATAATATAGAATCAATCCCAGAACTGATTGAGGTAGAATTGTCAGTCAAGACTCCAAGTGGGATTATCCATGCATCAACAGTGTCTAGAGACTCTAGTGTTCACTTCAGTGAGAACAATCTTATCTCAAATCTAGTAGTCATTACCATATTGGAATTCGATATTAAACTAGGGATGGACTAGCTCTAAAAGTATAATGCTAAGATCAAATTCAAAAGTAAGGAAATCTCATTAGTCTTGAATGAACGACCTATAATTATCTTCCAAGGAGAGATATCCCGAACTGATCCCTATCTTGAAGCGCCTCCAATATCTTTCTTTATGGAGTTAATCAGTGATGATGAAGAAGGAAAAGGGAGTATACAAATATAATATGTTCCGATTGTTCTGGAATACATGAATGTATTTCCGAATGAGTTACCTAGACCTCCCCCATGAAGAGATGTAGAGTTCTCCATTGAACTCGTACCTCGATCTCAACCGATATCAAAGACCCCATATAGAATGGAAAATTTGGACCTAGAAGAGTTAAAGAAACAACTCCAAGACTTGTTGGAGAAGGGGTTTATCCGACCAAGTGTGTCTCCTTGGGGAGCACCAGTTCTCTTTGTGAAGAAGAAGGATGGATCAATGTGGCTATGCATTGATTATAGAGAATTGAACGTGATCACAATGAATAAAAGATACCCTCTTCCAACAATTGATTATTTATTTGACCAAATTCATGGTTCTCAATTCTTATCCAAGATTGACTTTTTATCTGGTTATCATCAACTAAGGGTGAAGAAAGAAGATATTCCAATGGCTGCCTTCCGATCACGATATGGGAATTATGATTTTACTGTTATGCCCTTCGTCTTGACTAATGCTCAGGATATTTTCATGGATTTGATGAATAGAGTCTTTAAGGACTACCTTTATAACTTTGTGGTAGTTTTTATTGATGATATTTTGATATATTCAAAATGTTGTGAGTAGCATGAAGATAATCTGATGGTTATTTTAAAAACTCTGTGGAAGGAGAGGCTATTTGGAATGTTCATCAAGTGTGAGTTATGGATACAACATGTGGGTTTATTGGGGCACATCGTAACCAATGAAGGAATCTCGGTTGACCCTGCAAAGATAATGGTTGTGGAGGAGTGTCCTCAACCCACAACAGTAACTCAGATTTGAAGTTTCCTTGGTTTAGAAGGATATTATCAGAGGTTTGTGAAAAACTTTTCATGACTTTCTAATCCACTAACCAAGTTGACTCGAAAAGGGGTTAAGTTCATCTGGGAAAAGGAATGCGAGGAAAGATTCCAAGAGCTGAAGATGAGATTGGTTACTGAACCTGTGTTAACACTACCCTCTATCAGAGAAGGATTCATTATTTTTAGCGATGCATCTCTGAAAGGGCTTGGGTGCGTCCTCATGAAAAATGACAAGGTAATTGCTTATGCATATCGACAGTTGGAGATTCATGAGAAAAATTATCCGACTCATGATCTAGAGCTAGCGGCAGTTGTTTTTGCTCTAAAGATATGGAGGCACTATATTTATGGGGAGAAATGTGATATATACACTGACCACCAATGTTTAAAGTATATTTTCACGGAGAAATAAATGAACATGAGACAAAGGAGATGGTTAGAGCTTATTAAAGACTATGATTGTTCAATTCATTATCATCCTGGAAGAGCAAAAAAAGTCGTGGATGCGTTAAGTAGGAAAGATCCCGTTGTTCTGGAAAAAATGGGGATCCTAGGAGATCCCTTGTTTAATGATATAATAAAACTAGACATGGGAATTTTAAGGGAAGGGACATCATCAACCTTATCCCAAATGATTTCTCAACCTTCATTACTAGAGAAGATCAAGAAGGCTAAAAATGAAGATCATTTTCTGCATGAGAAGTTTGAGGCTGTAAAGGATGGGAAGTTCCCTGATTTCAATATTGATCAAGAGGGTGTATTGAAATTTCGTACAAGACTATGTGTTCCATCTATTCTGGAGATAAAGAAAGACCTAATGGATGAATCTCATAGCTCTACTTTCTCTATACATCCGGGAAGCAATAAAATATATAGAGACCTTCGTGATCATTATTGGGGAGATAACATGAAGGGGGATATTGCTGATTACATTACAAGGTGCCTGCTGTGTCAACAAGTAAAGGCATAACAACAACTTCCTAAGGGGGTATTACAACCGCTACCCATACCAGTATGGAAGTTGGATAATATCACTATGGAATTTGTAACTGGTCTCCCAAAAACATCCAAAGGAAATAATGCGATATGGGTTATTGTGGACCATCTCACCAGGACCGCCCATTTTATCTCTATTCGGGAAGATTTCTCTCTAGATCAACTTTCCATGATATACGTAATGGAAGTGTTAAGGTTGCATGGGGTACCATTATCCATTGGGTTTGATCTTGATCCAAGATTCACATCAAAATTCTAGAGAAGTCTTCAACATGCTCTGAATACTGAATTGAATTTTAGTATGGCCTATCATCCTCAAACCGATGGCCAATCTGAAAGGACTATTTAGACACTCGAAGACATGCTGAGATTATGATCAATGGAATTTAAAGGTGGATGGGATCAACACCTCCCATTAGTTGAGTTCTCCTATAACAACAGCTTCCAATCGAGTATTCAGATGGCACCCTATGAAGCTCTATATGGAATGCGATGTAGAACTCTTACTTGTTGGGATGAAACTGGTGATAGAAATCTTCTTGGGCATGATCTTGTGCAAGAGATGACAGAAAAGGTTCATTCCATCCCACAACATATAAAGGCTGCTCAGAGTCGGCAGAAGAGCTACGCTGACAACCGTCGAAGGGACTTGGAGTTTAGTGTTTGCAACAAAGTATTACTTCGAATTTCTCCATAGAAGAGAGTCATGCGGTTTGGGAAGAAAGGGAATCTCAGCCCTAGGTACATTGGCCCCTATGAAATCCTTGATCGCATAAAAGCAGTGTCATTTCGTTTAGAACTTCCACCGAACCTAGATCAATTTCACGATTTCTTCCATGTATCTATCTTGAGGAAGTACATACCCGACCCTTCGCATGTACTGAACCCTGAGGTAGTAAACTGGAACATGACCTCTCTTATGAGGAGTAGCCAGTGGAGATCTTAGACCGTAGAGACAAGGTTCTACGAAACAAGACTACCCACCTTGTGAAAGTGTTGTGGAGGAATCATAAGTATGAAGAAGAGACTTGGGAGCCTGAGGAAACAATGAAGCAAAAGTACCCTCACCTTTTCGACTAGGCCTCAAGTATAAAATTTCGAGGACGAAATTTCTTAAGGGGGGATGAATGTAACGACCTGAACATTTTGAATAGTATATTAACATACTCTTAATGATTTAATAGAAATGTTAATGGTTAATGAATAAAGAGGAGTCGATGTCTTCATTCGGTAGACTCGAACCTTATAAAGCCCAATTATCAGAGCTTGGGAAGGAGGTGGCATCTTTGGGTTTCGATTTAGACCAAGCCCAAGCCAAACTTCTGCGTGTCAGCTTGAACGGAAACACGTGCAGGAGAAGATCAAGTTAGTAGAGATTACTTCCAGAGCAATGTTATTTGAGCCTCCCTCAGATTATCACACCATAGCACACCTTACACTTAGGGCATATGCTGGTGTTATAAGTGGCTATGTGACGAGACCGTAGCTTCTTTGTGTAATTCCTTGGGATGAATAAATTGAGATTTCTTCTTTTAGTGATGTTTTTGAAATTTCAAATGTCCGGATAATTTTAGGATGTATTTTATTGATGAATTTTGAAAAAATGTTATTTTAAAATACTTCGAAAATTATTTTTATAAAATTGACTTTATTTTTGAATTCAAAACATCAATATTATGCTAAGGTAAATTTTGGGGATTTTTCTGAAAAAATGAATTTTTAGTGAATAGTGTATTTATTTAAAAATTAAATTTAAAATATTTAGAAAAATATTTTTATAAAATGGAGTTCATTTTTGAAATCAGAGCATCGATATTTGGTTAAGGTGAAATTTTGGAATTTTCCTAAGAAAGTTGAATTTTCGATGAATAGTGAAAATATAGTTTTTAAGTTACGGTTGTTTAATGACATCATTAAATGATGTATTAAAAATGTAATAAATATGTTCAAAATATGAATAGTAAGATAATTTATGATGTTTCACATGTGGTCAATACCATGGGAAAATACCACGGGCAAGACCATGGTTTTGCCAAAACCACCAATGAGGTGTCCCTTGGCCATTAATGCCTTGTCCCCTCACATTACTTATAAATATCAAGCCATACTCTCATCCATTAGACTCCAAAATCATACACAA
Source organism: Viscum album (assembly GCA_963277665.1). Lineage (NCBI taxonomy): Eukaryota > Viridiplantae > Streptophyta > Magnoliopsida > Santalales > Viscaceae > Viscum > Viscum album. The sequence continues at coordinate 231,546 of CAUJRU010000504.1, forward strand.
CAAAGTTCTGGTCTCCTTACCTCACAGGGAGTCCTCCCAAGGTTCCCCCAAGCCCTCAAGGTCCAATGATTTGAGTTTTAAGAGTTACGTTTTAAGGTAAGGGATCCAACCTCTCCCTTTCTTTTCAAATACTCTGTTTTAAGTCATTTATTTTATGCTCCATGTTCTTATGTTGGAGGATGTTCGTTTATATTCCTGTTAATTCCATTTTCATATTCATATGATGAGATAACCCATGTTTCTCTCATCACTTCGTTTTAAGAATGTTTAAGTGGCGATGTTAGGCTGCCGAATTTTTAAGGGATTCTTTAACCTTTCTCATTTTTCAAAGTTCTACTTTCATGTCAAGTCTTTCAAGTTCCTTTTTATTATGTTGGGGTATGATCTATATATCTATCATACTGAACTTTTATGTTCATATGATGAGATACCCTATTTGATCTCTTCAATTCATTTTTGTTGAAGTTTAAGTGATGTCGTTAGGCTGCTGAATTTTCATAAGAGAAATCTAGTTTTTGTCTTCCTTCCATGTTTTTCATTTCAAATGGTATGTCCCTCAAATTTAATCACCATGTTAATATGTCCTTACTATTCTGTCCCTATACTGTTTTATGGGTTATTTATTAATTTTTGACCCACGTCCCCTCTCTTTTCAATGTTTTCTAAAACCCCGAAACATAGTCGTTCTGCTGTAGAATTTCCATCTCAAAATGTCTCTTTATTTTTCTAAAGTTCTTTTATTTTATTAAGTAAACACTCAAATACCTAACTTCTATATGGGTATTCACATATATAAAAAATTGTTCTATTTTAAATCCTGGTATTTACATACATGAGACCCACCTTCCTTTTCTGTGGGTTTCAAAGTGACACAAAGATCATGTCCTTAAAGTAGTTTTTAAAAAGGTGTGATTATGAAATGAAACCCATTTATTTTATTCTATATGGGTTGTTTATGAAATTATTTATGATGATATATGTTTCTCACATGATAATGAATGTGAATATAAGGGTGCGCCCTGATAGCGCTCCAATGCATTGTGTAAAGACTTAATCTCTAGATATGACCATTTTGACTGATACCCTGGTGAATAACCTTGGTAATTTTTATTGACACCTTGAGGGTGGAACTTGGTGAAACGGAAATGATTGTCTTTGTTAAATGTTGTAGCCAAATGTTCAAGTTATAAAAAAAAATATTTTTATTATGATATGCCTCATGATTTCTTTCTCATGCCTTAATGTTTTTTTCATGACCTTATGGAAGTATCTCAAGTTAACATGTAAAACATTTATCTTGTTTCCCATATTGGGCCTTCTGCTCACCCTTTCTTTTGATGTATGTCTCCAGGTTATGAGATGCAGTAATGAACCTAGGATGAACTTAAGGAGAAGCCTTTCAAGTGTTTAAGAAGAATGTTTTATGTAATTTTCATGTATTCTGTTCCTGGTTTCCAAGACACTAATCCTTAAAGATCCTCAGTTTTGTGTAATGTAATGAATGTTTTTGTTATAAAATGTGGGATGTTACACTTGGAGTCATTGAAATCATATTTACAATCTTCTAAATCCTCTTCATTTCCATTTTCACAATTTTTTGTCAATAAAGTGAAGTCTTTCAACTTTCCACCTAACAATGTTGAGAATCATAATGATGACCATACAATTCATCCAAATGATCAATATCTATTAATGTCTGAAAATATTAATTTTATGAGAACTCCACTAATGGTATATGCTCTTCTCGTGAGCCTCCAAAATCTATTACAAAAACTCTAATAATTTATTCCTACATTTGGATTTCCCACTCAAACTAACTATCCTTTTGAGGAAAATATATTGTGCTCACGGTCAACTGGATTATGTGATTTCAGTATGTACATTAAAAAATGAGTTGTAAACCTGGGGTCCATGTCACAAATAATTGAAACTAGAATTTCATGCATCTTTACAACTTCCCGAATATAGTTTTTGAACAAGTATTCCCCCTTACTAGATTCGTAAATATGGATTAAGTAGCCAACTCCATGACCCGATCCACAATCACCCTAATGAAATTGTGTTTGCAAATTGTTTTTTGAAGAACTTTTAAAAAATCCTTATCTATTTTCTCTCATTTCCACTTGAGAATATGTAAAGAATGCATTATATCATCCAGTCATTGGTTCTCCACCTTGACTTTCAGAAATGTGAGTCACCTCAAGAAACAATTCTTCACTTTCCTATTCATGTAAATGGAAAAAAAATAAGCACTCAACTCTGTATAAATCTTCTAAATTTTGTGGTGAAAAACACATCATTAGTGTTTGTAGGTTTAAAGGATTTGTTCCTAATAAGTTTTAAGAGCCACTGTCAGATCTCTAAAATGAATCATAGATCTCCCTTATAGAATTCACCCCTTAATGGTCTCTACACCACTGAGTTTTTCTCTCATGGTTAGACATTCATGATCAGATTTCTGGGAATATTTAACCCACTCTATCAAATAATGAACAAGATAAATGGGAAAAAACTACAACATCACTATAACAGACTCATTATGCATATCAACTATAACCAACATTGGCAATCATTGATCCAAATCCTTTCAATCCAACTAATTATATGACTTTTCTAATCATGTATTCCTCAGTGTAATTTAATTTTAATGGGTTATACATCAATTAAAAGTTATACATCTAAAGTTATTTTGTCCTTCTATGTTGCCTTATATTTTAATCCCTTTGTGGAAAAATGTGCCTCAAAATCATATGATTCATGAACACCATTAATTTCTTACGAAATTGGAAGTGACACCTTATTTTCAAGTCATGGTCTACATCTAATACTTTCAAATAATGTGTCGGGTAATTATTCTCTTGAACCCAAAATTGTCTCGAGCCATATGTTACAACATTATCTCCCTGTATGAGAACACATCCCTACCTAGAACTAAATACATTACAACAGAGAACATGGGACTTTACCAATTCCAAGAACGTAAGGAGGGGTGACTATGTTAGCAAAACATTACTCTATTAAAATTAATTTTGACCCTTGTAAATTCATTTAAAAGGAACCCCTTTCCTTGTTAAAGATTTCATCGGTGAGAAAAGTCATAAAAATTGATGAACATAGCATCAGTAATATCTAACTAAGTAAAGGAAACTATATATCTTAATAAAATTCTAGTAGGTTTGGAACCCGATAACCAAAATCTGTGTAGTTTTTTATAATCAATATTTATAGTTGTGAATAATAATAAACTCTTTATCACATCATGATTGTTAATTTTTCTAACATAGTATGTGATCATGTCATAAGATTAGTTTGTACACAAAAAAAGATTATAATAGATCCCAGATATGATGAGATCCCAGAAGTGATATGACACTATTCATAAATTTATGTTCTATAGCTAGATGATATCATTTGAGGGACATAAATTACACAAGATATCAGAGGTAGAGAATCATATGACATGAAGATACTTTTCTCCCTATGTAATATCCAGCGTATGATATTATGAGAATGAGACCCACCAGTAAGAAATTCACATTTATATCTGTCATTTCATGTTCCTATCTACAAGGGTGTGTATTGATCATTATACTTTAATATTATTGTTAACGAATTTTTTGAGTCGTGTACATTGATGTATTGCTGAAAATCAAAATGATATATTTTTAGGGTGTGGTGGGATATATTGGTTCCGTCATGGGTAATATTACATTAATTATTACAATGAGAAAATATTTTCCCCTTTTGTTATTTAACAGAATTTAATATTTCATTCTCTTTTATGGAAATGATATAGCCTAAATAAATCTATGTCCATGGTGTTTTATGAACAAGTTTGATTTACAAAAATCCAATTAAATAGACATTGAACACACAGGTTGATGACACAAATATGAAACATTATTGATAAGTGGTATTTTGATTGAAGGATTATATTACACAATGGGAATCATTATGATTTTTTATGTCATTGTGGCATTACATTTTTTCTCTACGGGTGCCTTGGAATATTGCTAGATACCATCTTTAGACATTAGGATGCTACACCTAATACCACTAAAAAATATACCTATAGTGTCAGAAAACAAGTGTATCCAGAATCTCAGTTAAAAGATATATTATTATTAATTATTTAACAATTTGAATAAATATTATTCTTACACATGGTTTAATAATTATTCATGTTTTTATCACATATATTTTGTCACCCACTATTTAATAGAATAATATGGGAATTAAATACTTAATAAATATTTTTTAATGTTTAATAAATATAATATATATATTTTTATTGTAGAATAATGCGATGTTATTTATTAATTAAATTGAGTCTTTATTCAGCACCAGATAAATATTATGGTTGAATGGTGGACCAATTTTTTAGGTCCACTGAGTATTAATATATATTTGATATTATTTTATTAAATAATATTTAATTCAATTTGCATGTTACGTTCATCTTGAGGAAATATTATTATTATTATTATTATTATTATTTTAGACTTGAGGTTCTGTAACAGATTAAATAAATATTATAGGTACTTTTAAAAATATATATTTCTAAAAACTAGCGGTATTAAAACCCAGTTATATTATTTTTTCAGAACCAATTAATTTTTTGTGTATAATGACATCCAGAGACAGCCCCCTCAATCCTTGGAGATCCCCCTTTTGAATAATGATCTTACTACACCTCCTAGTCTCGTTTTTTAGAGATCAAGGGGAAGGATTTGGAAGCTATTCTCATGAATATTACGTGAGAACAACGCAAACGATGGGTCCGGTAATTCTAGCACCAAAATATTCCTATGATGAAATTTTGATATTTATGGAACTTGTGTGGATCACAGTAAGAGGGAATATAATCCAAATTCCTAAAACACAATGACGTTACAACATAGATCAGTTGTAAGATCCCAAAATGAAGGAAAAATTCCGGAATGGGAATTTTTTTTATTTATTAAATTAATTAGAATTAATATTTGATGATCCAGTGCTTAATTTCAGCATTCTATATCTTGTATTTTTTCATTAATTAAATTACATTGATCAGGATGTTCATTATCCTATAAATCTCATAATTTTCATCAATTATGACAAAATATATTGTTGGACACGACCTATCGTATGCATTGGTTATTCCCAAAAGCTACTAGTTGTAATATTTATAATTACATAAATATATTTTCTTAATTTATGAATTTTTTATTTATTTATCAATTCAAATTTAATAATTATTAAAATTTTATTGTGAGATCATCTTATTCCTCTATCATTTCTCGTATATCTAATCAAAGAAAAAAACATTATAAACAAAATATAATAGAATAAATCATCTAAATTTGTCGAGGATTCTAGCCAAATATTGCCATTGTACATGTCATGTGATAATGTTCAAATAATTATGAATTAATTTAGAAATAATTCAAACTTTGTGCATTGAATACATACAATTCATTTAATTATAAATTGTGTGTTGACCAGGCTCGTCTAGATCATGGTCAGCTAGAGTACGTGCCTTGTGGCCCACATACATGACGTATAGTTCTATATTCATATATGGTTCATGTATCTTCATACATAGACTACTAGACTGGTGACTGTGTTACATGGGGACCACAAACCATGTAGCCCTTTTACATGGTGTACTATATTTCTCTAAGGCGTTGTTTACATGTTGAGTCCCTTGGCGTGTGCCTCAGATAGACAGGGAGAAACCTACATACCATGTAGATCAAATATACATGTCATATACTTATACAATATAAAGAAAAATTAAAATTATTTTAATATACCATATAATACTTATTTACATGTAAATTTATGTATTCATTATGTTCATAGGACACATCATGTGATTAGTTATAATATATATAAAAGTGTTTAATTGTTTTTTGCATAATTTTTGGACCTTCATATCATGTATGATTTGTATTACATTTATTACTTTATGTGAATTGATGAATGTTCCAAGATATAAAAGTCATATAATATATGTAATTGTGAAGTTGGTAGCACAGATCATAAAAGTTTGTGATAATTTTGTTGAGAAAAGTATTGCTTTCAACAATACATGTTAATGTTATTTAAAGGGAGAGATTATTAAATATAATACTCTGTCTCTTTATGATAATTTTGTTGCCCACAAATACCCATAGTTATTTTCTAATGATTTTATTTAGTATTGTGCAGTAATTTATTAATTTATTTTACTCTTGAAATAACGAGAATATATTACTTATGCGGAATCTGCTTCAGCGCATTCTGGAATCACTGTTCACATCTTACGTAGATAAATATAGTGCAGAATCTGCTTTAGCGTGTTCTGAAATCACTGTTCATACCTTACATGGATAAACATAGCGTAAGGATGAAAAGCGTGTATACTTTTTGATATAAGAGAAAAGTATGGTTAAACAACCCTACGTTTTCAGAAATGTATGGAAGAAGAACCTTACGTTAGGAAGGAACCTTACGTTTTGGTTATCAGAAATGTATGGAAGGAGAAACGTATGTAAATTCTAAGCAATACATTTGTTTCTCAAAAGTACGGTTCATCAACCTTACTTTTGTAAACAACCATACGTTATTGAAAAGTATGGATCAGGAAAATGTATGGATCTTTTAACGTACATTTGAGTGTTGATGAAAAATTATGGAAGATCAACCCTGTTTTTGTGTTCAACCTTACGTTATTAACCTTTCTTTTGAAGGCTATATTATTAAGCCTAAGTTTGGAGGCCACATCATCAACCTTACGTTTGGCGTCGGAAATTTTGATAGACGATATTTATGTGTAGCGATCAGTAAGCTGATTTCTGGCCAGATTTCAAGCCGTATTTAAAGTCTATTTTAAAGTAAAACATTGACTGATTCAAAGCCTTTTTATTAATGGATTTAAGATCGAATTAAATGGATATTTTTATGCCGAGTCTTAAGGGAAGTTACGACTTCTCTGTAAATTAAAATTTTTGAATATCACGAATCAGAAGGTGACTTTTATGGATCTAAATATGCAGGAGATATGATTTATTATATATGTTCTCTCTGAAACACAAGGAACATGAGGATGTGATCGATCTATTATTGAAAAAGGTCAAAAACAGATATTGAAACTATTCACGATTAATCTGCTAATTCAAATGGAGCGTAAAAGCTCTATTTGTTCAAGAAGAAGGAACTCGATAGAAGATTCACATATTCTACATCGAATATCTACTGTGGATCTACTACTGCAGAAGTTGTGTACTATAAATCTATATCTACTGCAACTGGATCAACTCAGAACTGCTTTAACTTAAAGATCAATATTTCTAGAGACTTCGATCCATATGCTGTCAATTCCATTCTGTTGCAATTGTGAAGATCAACTGGAAATTTCTTTCTGAAATTATTTTTATTCATGAGTAACCAGTTTCTCATTCTAAGCTGTGTAGGTTCGTGTTTGAACCAAACGGCTTTGTTTTACCTTGGATTGTAAAGGTGTAAACTGCATGTACTCAGTTGTGAACCGGTCTGTGGAAAAGAGAACCAGATAGTGAAAATCATCAAGATCATGGAGTTGAGCATTGGTGGAGTGGACTTGGGGCCTTCTGTTCCTCGAAAAACTATACATCTTTGTGTTCTTGAATTTACTTTTTCCGTTGCTCGATCAAATCTGATAAATTATAAAGGACATATCTCGTTCAAAAAAAGAATTATTAAAAAATTACAAAATACACAATTCACCCCCCTCTTGTGTATAATCTATAGATTCAGATCCAACAATTGGTATCAAAGGAGGAGCTTCGGATAGAGCCTTAGAAAGCTAGAAGCATTTAAGAATTATACAACAGAGCATCATGACTGATACAAGAGAAGGGATGTTGATGGACAAAGAACCATATTTTAATGGAGACAACTATGGTTGCTGGAAATCACGCATGATAATATATCTGAAAAACCTCGGATATAGAGTCTATTCAATGTTTCTGACTCCTTATGAATTTCTTGAAAATCCTGAGACAAGGAGTGCTGCTATAGAAGCAGAGTACGACATGAACATGAAGCCTATGAATGCAATTATTTGTGGTCTAGGACCAGATGAATTTAATAGTGTATCTCAGTGCCTGACAGCATATGAGAAGTGGCAAACAATATCTGTGGCATATGAAGGAATAGACAATGTAAGAAAAATGAGATATGCTACTGCAAAACTGAAATTTGATACTTTCAGAATGGTTGAAGGTTAGAGAATTACTCAAATGAATGGGAGATTGAAATAAATTTTCAATAACATAACAACTATAGGATAAACTATCAAGGAGGCTAATAAAGTATTAAAAGTACTAAGAGTACTTCCACCTTGATGGGATGGTATTTCTGCTACAATCAGACAATCAACACCTGTCAATGATCTAACTATGAGAGAGATGATTGGTACACTGATGATGTATGAAGATGAAATGCAAGATGAGGCTAATGAGCATAAAGTTCTTATCAAAAGAGAATATACTTCCTTGAAGGTAACTTCACAACAAAATAATAGAAAGATGAAGAGAAAAGAAGTCAAAGCTAAATCAGAAAGCTCTGACTCATCCAAATCAGTTGTAGAACTGGCTCAACTAGACAGAAAATTTATAAAATTCTACAGCAAGAAAAGAGGCTTCAAAAAATCCTTTAAGGGAGATAATAAGGAAATAAGATCTTATGAATGCAAAAATATGGGAAATATCATACCAGATTGCCCACAATTGAATGATGCAATGAATAAGAAATTCTTCAAAAGAAATTACTTTGAGTAGAATGACAAGAAAGCTATGAAATATATTTGGAGTGTATCTGAAGACTCTAGTAGCTCTTCTAAGTCAAGCTCAGAGAAAGAAAAAGTCAATCTAAAGGAAAACATGTGTTTTATGATAGAAACTGATGAGGTACACTCATATTACTCCTCTGAATCAAATTCTAAATCAAGCTACACAAATGAAAAACATGCAGCATACTGCAAAATGATTGAAGAAAGTTATGACTAACTATTTAAGAAATATAAGTCACTAACAAATATACAGAAATCCATTTCAGATGAAAGAGATACAATTCTGAAACAACATAACAAATTAATTGATAAATACAATTCCATTAACACTAACTATATTAATTTTTAATCAAGAATAGAAACATTATAGGATGAAGTAGAAGCATACAAACAGGCTGCATTGGTTTTTACAAAAGGAGAGAATTCATTAAATTAAATTCTTGGAAAAACTGTCATTAAAAATGAGATATTTGGAATTGGAAGTAAAGGAGAAAAACCAAAGCTATATAAAAATTATATTGTTCCAAGCTCTAAAAAGGTTAATTGTAATTTTTGTGGGACAAAGGGACATGTAGCTAAAAACTATTTCATAAGAAAACCTCAAATTTTTTGTATTAAAAAATCCTATGTTTCAAAAAACTTATATGATTCAGCTAATTTTAAAAGAACAAAGAAAATATGGATACCTAGATCATTGCTAGATAACACCCCTGGACCAAACAAAATATGGGTACCAATTTTTTTTTTTGAATGTCTTTGCAGGTATCAGGTCACCAGAGAAGAATAGATATATGGTACATGGACACTGGCTACTCAAGACATATGAGTGGAAACTCATTGAATTTTTCTTCACTCACTCAAAAGGAAGGAGGACTTGTCACATTTGGTGACAATGCCAAAGGAAATATCATTGGCATTGGAACTGTTGGTGACCCAAAAACTGTCTCAATCAACAAAGTACATTATGTACAAGGACTAAAACAAAATCTTATAAGTATCTCTCAACATTGTGATGATGGATATACTATTTATTTTACTATCAATTGCTGTACTGTTTCTAAATATAAACTGTTTAAATTTAAAGCACCAAAAACTTAAAATGTCTATAATTTGGATTTAAATTCCTTATGTAAACAACAAGTAAATTTCTTGACTGCTAAATTAAGTGAATCCTGGATCTGGCATAGAAGACTTGGTCATTACAATGTATATGTTTTACATAAGTTATCTAAGAAACATTTAGTTTCTGATTTACCTTGTCTCAAATTTAAAAGTGACAGATTTTGTGATGCATGTCAACTTTGCAAGCAACACAAATCATCCTTCAAATCTATTAATAAGGTTGCAACATAAAAACCTCTAGAACTTATTCATATGTATTAGTTTGGACCTTCAAGAGTAGCAAGCTTAGCTGGTATATTATATTATATATATGTTGTAGTTAATGACTATTTAATATTTACATGTATTTTCTTCTTGAAATTTAAAAATGAAGCTTTTACTTTATTTGAACTTTTTGGAAAATCTGTTCAAAATGAAAAAGGGTTCAATATAATCTCATTGAGAAGTGATCATGGTGGAGAATTTGAGAATCTGGAATTTGATTCCTTTTTCTCAAATATGGGTATTAAACATACCTTTTCTGCACCCAGAACACCTCAACAGAATGGGATTGTAGAAAGAAGAAATAGAACAATTCAAGAAATGGCTAGAACTATGTTAAATGAATATGCCCTACCTATATATTTCTAGTCAGAAACTGTGAATACAACTTGTTATATAATTAATAGAGTTTTAATTAGACCTATTTTAAAAAAATACAACCTATGAACTATGGAATAACAAAAAACCTAAAGTAAATTACTTTAATGTTTTTGGATGCGAGGTTTATATCATAAACACCAAGGATAATCTTGGTAAGTTCGATCCAAAATCTGATTAAGGTATTTTCTTAGGATATTTTGCTACCTCCAAAGCTTATAAAGTTTATAATAAGAAGTCAAATATTTTTGAAGAATTAGTTAATGTGAAATTTGGTGAATCTTATCCTTTTGATAAAATGACAGAACAAATGGATGAACTTGAGTCTAATGATAACACGAGATTTGAGAATTTAAAGAATTATTTTGAAAATGATATAAAATAAATTCAGTCCAGTTCGTAGGAACATGATACTGAAGAACATTTAATTATATTACTTAGACAGTCTATAACCCTAAATAATCATCCTTTAAAAACTATAATATGTAACCTAGAAACTGGTGTTCAAACTAGAAGAAACTTAGGAAACCTAGTGGAATTCCTTGCCTTCCTATCTCAACAAGAACCCAAGACTATAGAAGAATCTTTAGATGATGAAATCTGGGTAATAGCAATGCAAGATGAATTAAACCAGTTTTAATGAAATGATGTTTGGGAATTAGTGGAAAGACCTAAGAATTATCATATAATAGGAACCAAATTGGTCTTTAGAAATAAATAGGATGACCAAGGCACAATAACTATAAATGAAGCAAGATTAGTAGCTAAAGTATATAATCAAGAATAAGGAATAGATTATATTGAGGCTTTTTCACCTGTAGATAAGTAAGAAGCCATTATAATCCTTTTAGCCTATGCATCTTATATGAGTTTTAAATTATTTCAGATGGATGTTAAATCTGCTTTTTAAAATGGTTATTTAATGGAGGAAGTTTATGTTGAGCAACCTCTTAGTTTTGAAAACTCTCAAAAACCTAATTGTTTTTATTAATCAAAATAAAGATCTTTATGGCCTTAAACAAGAACCTAGGGCCTGGTAAGAAAGATTAAGTTCTTTTCTTTTGAAAAATGATTTTACTGTTGGTATGGCAGACCCAACACTCTTTAAGAAAACTATGAAAAATAATGTTTTATTGGTTCAAATTTATGTTGATGATGTAATCTTTGGATCAAATTATCAAACTCTTTGTCATAAATTTTTAAAATTAATGCAAGAAGAATTCGAATTGAGTATGATGGGAGAATTAAATTTCTTTTTGGGTCTTCAAATATTTCAAAAAGATTTTGGAAATGTTTTAAATCAAAACAAATACATTACTGATTTACTTAAGAAATGTGGTATTGAAAACAATAATCCATTTACAACTCCTATGTGTACTAATATAAAACATGATTTGGATGAAACTAGGAAATCAGTTGACAACAAGTTATATAGAGTTATGATTGGTAGCTTGTTATGTCTTACTTCTAGCAGACCAGATATAATGTATTCAATATGTCTTTGTGCTAGATTTCAATCAAATATTAATGAATCCCATCTAACTGCTGTTAAGAGAATTTTTAGATATTTAAAAGGAACTGTTTTTCAATATCTTCTATATCTTAAAACTTATGATTTTAATTTTATTTCATATTCAGAAGCTGACTTTGATAGTTGTAGAATAGATAGACAAAGTACATCAGGTACATGTCACATTTTAAGAATGTTCTTAGTATCATGGTCAAGTAAGAAACAACATTAAGTTGCCTTGTCAAAAGCTGATACAGAATATGTTTCTACTTGCAGTTGTTGTGTACAAGTGTTGTGGATGAAAAACACTCTTATAGACATTGGATTAAATTTTAATAATACACCTATTTTATGTGATAATACGAGTGCAATTAATATTTCAAAAAAAATCCTATCAGTTATTCTAGAACTAAGCACATTTATATAAGGCATCACATTTTAAGAGATCATGTTATTAAAGAAGATATGTTTTTAGAATTTATAAATACTGAAATTCAATTAGCAAATATTTTTACTAAACCACTTCCACTGCAAGGTTTGATTTTATTCAGGGGGAGCTAGGTTTATTTAATTTTAAATAATTTTAATTTTATTTTTATTTACTTTTATTTATTTATGTAAATTTTGTTGAATACTGTTTAAGTTATTCTTTCTTTCATCATATGAAAAATTTATTTGTTTTTAAATATATGTAATGATAAGTGATTACATGGGAATCAAGGCTGTCAAAGCCTTTTCGACTTCTAAACCCTCTCACTTCTATCAAAACCCACTCAAAATCCGAAAATCACACTTCCTCTTCCGAAACCCTAACCTTCGAACTTCTGAAACCCTAACCTTCAGAGACTCTCGCAGAAATGGTAAGGAATCAAAGAGCCAGTGAAGCAGAACCAAGAAATGCCAAGAGACAACATACCAGGGGAATAAAAATCTTACAGGGTAAGGTAATCGATCTCGATTGGTTATTTCAGACAAATCTGTTATTGAAGCAAGCACTGTCATTTCAGAATCTTGAACAGATGTTCTATAGTGAAAATATGGAATTTTTGAATGAAGTAGAACGTAGATACTTCTTCAAATATTTAGAGTTTATTCTGGGAGATACAAAGGACAATATGATGGCTAAAATAAGGGATAGGGATTTCTCAATCTCTTCAGTAGAGATTTTTCAGATTCTCAACTGCCCTCATGAGGGAGTTTTTCATTTCGACTTAAAGAATATTGGAGATTCTGTGCATAAATCTGAAGACATCATGTCTTTTCTTTTTGGTACCAAGACAATAAAGAAAATGTTTGTCAAGTATTTGGAGCCTGATCAGAAGATTTTGGTCAAATGTACTTAGACTGGAAGAGCTCCATGAATGGCAGAAATGGAGAAGATTTTGTACCCAGATATGTATAAAATGTTTTTTATGTTAAGTGATATTAAGTTAAACTTTCCAAGATACATGATAAGGTATCTTAGTTACTGCTGTCAATGTGAGGCCAGGATGAATTTGTACCCTTTTGGTAGATTTATTTATAAATTGTTGTTTAAGAAAGACATGGTGAAATTAGTGGATGCTAGAGTTAACTGTCATCATAGTAATACGTTTAATGTTGGAACATTGAGGAAAAATGTATATTTCTGGAGCACAATTAAAGGAAAACTTTTGCCAGTAGGAGCTGAGGAAGACTCAGAGAGGGTTCAGGCTCAACCTACTAAGTCCAAGTAGGGATAAGCTGAATCTAGAGTCAGCAATGTAGAAAGAAGAATTCACTTTGAAGTGGCAGATGATGAGGATGATATAACTCAGGAGGGACTTTAATCAAAAACAAAAAGACCAGTAAATGAGGAAGTCACTTCCAATGCTTTGGAAACAACAACATAAGATTTATTTTCTTATTCTTTTGTAAGGGAAGATGTTGTTTATAAGACCATGGAAGATGTTTCTGAAAGATCAGCACCAGTAGAGGGATTAGGATATCAAGAAGAAACTCAAAGGGAAAATCAGGAATAGATTGTAACTGATGTTGAAGTTTCACTTCAACAAGAACATGATATAGAGGCAGTGCCTGGGGAAGAAGTGTCCAGACCTCGGGAGACTTCTGAAAATATTGTTATTGAAATTACAATGGAAGACAAAGATGAAGATGAATGTGATGATCATGCTTCTGAATCTCAAATAGAGGTACTTCTTGAGGATTTTTCTGTGGAGGAGTTTGAAAACTCTATGGAAAAATCTGTGGACCAACCTTCTCAGGACAGAGAAAAAGAGAAATTTGATGATGAATCATTGCCTTTGGTAATGATGAATCAACCTGAGAATTGGAATGAAGCACATGGTACATCTGATTCAAGAAAATAAGAAGTTGAAGAACCGTACCGAAAGGTATCTCAGTTGGAAACTGAGAATGTTTCTCTGAGAAATGCCTTATATTTAGAAAATATAAAGCTTCAAAAACTGAAGGAGTGTACAGTTTCAAGGAAAGAAGTTGAAATGTTTAAAGAGGTTATGCTGACTGCTGTTAGACAATTGAAATATGAAATGGTTATGATGTTAGATTTATCAGATCTGAAGTTGTTTATGGAGAACCAATTTTCATCAGTTGCAAATAGTGCTGTTAGTGGATCAGGAACTTCACCTGATTTAATTAGAAGGTTTCAGGCTATCATAGCTGTGTTGAGCAACATGAATGATAGGATACAAGATCTTCAATGTAACAGTGCTCCTTTGTCAGTGTTTCTAGACAATCAGAAGTTCTTAGTGGATCAACTGACATCTAGTGAGCCATCGATCAGAATTCTGTTAGATCAATTATCAGAGAAGATGTATGTATTTGTTGAAAAAGAGGAAAGGATGCATGAGTTTTTAGAGTAAATATAATTGAGGATATTCATATGAATCAAGAGAACAATGAGCTTATTATCTATCTTAGAGATGGGATGATGAAGAGACTTCGGGAATAGTATACAGAAATCAAGTCTGCAATCCAGAGGAGATAGACCCTGTTGCCTATCTTACCCATACCTTGATTCCTGTGTATATCATTGTCATGTATATACTACTGTTTTTGGAATGAAAATTTCCTTCATTGTTTATTTGTTTCTTTATTTATTTGTTTTACTAACATTTTTTTAATATTCCAGTACTCCGGATTTAATTATTGATAAATAGTTCATAATAGCATTTACTAACAGTTCAGTGCAATATTAAGTGTTAAAATTCATGATTTTTCATTCTTTTTTATATCACAAAAGAGGGAGAATTTGGATAAACACAACATCAAAATCTACATTTTATTTAGGGGGAGAAATCATTTTATTGAAAAAATTAAATGAGATATTTTGATTTATAATTATCTTTTTGGCTGAGAAGTTTTTATTTAAAACTTTATAACTAATTTTGAAAGTTATTTTTTTTGTTTAAATAATTTTAATTTTTTATGGGTTTTGTGATCATCAAAAAGGGGGAGATTGTTGAGAAAAGTATTTTTTTCAACAATACATGTAAATGTTATTTAAAGGGGGAGATTATTGAAAATAATACTCTGTCTCTTTATGATAATTTTTATGCTCACAAATACCCTTAGTTATTTTCTAATGATTTTATTTAGTATTGTGCATGAATTTATTAATTTATTTTACTCTTGAAATAACAAGAATTTATTACTTATGCGGAATCTACTTTAGCACGTTCTGGAATCACTGTTCAAATCTTACGTAGATAAATATAGCACGGAATTTTATTTAGCGCGTTCTGAAATCACTATTAATACCCTATGTGGATAAATGTAGCGTAAGGATGAAAAGCGTGCATACTTTTTGATATAAGAGAAAATTATTGTTAAACAACCATATGTTTTCAACAAAGTATGGAAGAAGAACATTACGTTAGGAAGGAATCTTACATTTTGTTTATCTACAAAGTATGGAAGGAGAACCATACGTAAATTCTTAGCGATACATTTGTTTCTCAAAAGAATGGTTCATCAACCTTACATTTGTAGACAACCATACGTTCTTGAAAAGTATGGATATTTTAACGTACGTTTGAGTGTTTAAGACAAAGTATGGATGATCAACCCTACATGTGTGTTTAACCATACGTTATTATCCTTTCATTTGAAGTCTATATTATTAACCCTACATTTGTAGGCCACGTCATCAAACTTAAGTTTGGCGTCTGAAATTTTGACAGATGATATTTATGTGCAGCAATCATTAAGCTGATTTCTGGGCGGATTTCAAGCTGGATTTAAAGTCTTTTTTTAAAGTACGACTTTGACTGATTCAAAGCCTTTTTATTAATGGATTTAAGATCTAAGTAAAAGGATATTTTTATGCCGAGTCTTAAGGGAAGTTACGACTTCTCTATAAATTCAAATTTTTGAATATCACGAATCAGAAGGCGACTTTTATGGATCTAAATATGCCGGAGATATTCTTTATTATAGATGTTCTCTCTGAAACACCAAGAACATGAGGATGTGATCGATCTATTGTTGAAAAAGGTGGAAAACATATATTGCAACTATTCACGATTGATCTGCTGATTCAAAAGGAGCGTAAAAGCTCTATTTGTTCAAGAAGAATGAACTTGATAGAAGATTCACCTATTCTACATCGAATATCTACTGTGGATCTACTACTGCTGAAGTTGTGAACTATATATATATATCTACTACAATTGGATCATCTCATAACTACTTCGTCTTCAAGATCAATATTTCTAGAGACTTCGACAATCTGCTATCAAGTGCATTCTGTTGCAATTGTGAAGATCAACTAGAAATTTGTTTCGGAAATTATTTGTAGTCCAGAGTAACCAGTTTCTCATTCTATGCTGTGTAGGTTCGTGTTTGAACCAGAAGAATTTTTTTTTCCTTGGATTGTAATGGTGTCAGCTTCCTATACTCAGTGGTGAATCAGTCTGTGGAAAAGAGGAACAAATAGTTAAAATCATCAAGCTCGTGGAGTTGAGTGTTGGTGGAGTGGACTAGGGGCCTTCTGTTCCCCGAACCACTATACATCTTTGTGTTCTTGATTTTACTTTTTGCACTGCTTGATCAAATCTGATAATGTATAAAGGACAGAACTCGTTCAAGAAAAGAATTATCACAAAATTGCAAAAGACACAATTCACCCCCCTATTGTGTATAATTTGTAGATTTAGATCCAAAAAATTTGTGTATGTCCTAGGTCGAAAAAGTATAAAGTATATGAGTATGATTTATGTTGGTTAAATTTGGATGGGTATTCATTGTGTTTTCTCTAAGGTACATTTATGTGAACAATTAATTTTATTTAAATTCAATTATTTTTTTTAAAAAATTATTATGTATTAGAATCTCAATGAAATTCGGATGAAAATCTCAAAGAAATTCTGAAGATAATATCAAAGAAAATCATATGAAAATTCATAAAAAATAACTGATTAATGAAGGAATATAATTGATTCTAGAAAAACATACCTTAAATATGAATGGTTATAAATGAATTAAAATTTTATTAAATACATAGTTTTTTGAATTCATGTGCAAGATCATGAGCATCGACTATACCTTCGAATGTGATTGGTATTATTTAATTTATAATTAAATTAAATTATAGGCCTACATATCATATCTCATTAAATTATGTACGGGTCTGTGTGCCCAGGATTTCTTTTAGGTAAATTGTTTCCCCCTCACATGTGTGTGAGTAAAATCATATGTAATAGATAAAGCTCATATTCTAGTGAAGGTAGTTCAAGATTGAAGCATAGAAAATTCAAGAGAGACACATAGGTTGAAAGATGAAACATGATTCTTAATTGGTTCAAGGTATTTTACCCTAGGTTGATGGTTAGTTTATTATCCTCTATATTAACAAACAATTATAAAAAACTCATGACCATACTACTTTATTATTTTATTTCTATCAATTTTAATGGTTATTTGATTATGGATATTTTTTCTCAATCACATGAATTAATGAAATAAAAAGAATGAATGAAAAAATTAAAATAAATTGGATTATGCGTAAATATTATTTAATATAGGGTTAATCACTTCTGTTAATATATTTAATATTAACAATCATGTATTAAATATAGTTATTATACGATAATTTACCATTACATATTGTGTTGAATTGAATTAGTTCAAATTAAGGGTTTTCTATTAATGTAGGTCCTGGTTTAATGGGGAGATAAGAGTTCAGGAAATACATTTTAAGGATTTCAAAATTGGGGAGTCCACTCAACAGATCAGTAACTATGGATAAATGCATTTGAAATTTGAAATTCTTAACAAAAACAATTCTAGATGCTTGACGAAACAATATTGAGGTAATATGAAGGAGAATATGGATCATTTCCATTAAAATGTTCAAGAAATAGAATATTCCAATCACAATGGTGATACCTATTAGGTTTCAATAAAATAGTGGTATATTAATAAATATAATATTTATTTGTCTGTCAAAATTTTATCAAATAAAGTAATGAAATTCTGCCCATCAAATTTATAAAAACAGCTATAAAACTGAGTTCAAATATATCATTGTAATCCATATAAGGGAAGGATATCCTTCTCACTGGTTTAAATATTCAAGAGTAGAAGAAGCATTTAATCATCATCCTTGAGCATGAATAGAAATTGTATAAGGCGGAAGAACAAATTTTTCAAGAACCTTGAAATGAGGCTAGTGATAATGATTTCCATCAATAAGATATATTTGGACAATGCTACTGTTGTTCAGTGTTTCATGCTATGATCTATGACTAATGAGATTTTGAAGATACATGAGGACATCGATTCATATTTCATGTTGTATCATCATCGAGATTCCAATCAAGAGAAGGTGAGACAGGACATATATGATATCTTTAAAGAATTGATTAAAGATAATCATAAAGAGTGTGTCAAGTGGGCCTCATGTAGTCATGTTTATTGTCTATATAGAACTCTTGGACATCTTATGGATTAAATTCATAGATGATTTGGGCATAGATCTCATACATTCATCATTTCTCACATCCTCCTCTAAATTTATTATTAATTAAAATATAAGAAAAAAATACAAAGAGTCATTCAAATATACGAACTATAATTCTATAAGTGCATAAGGACATGATATGTGGAAAACTTTTAGTTTATATGGTGAATAAGAAAAGGATGAACAAGGAAAAGTGTGTTAAGCCCACAAAAAGTCTCAAGCCCCTGAGAACCATCCCTCTATGAGGAGGAATATTCAGAGGTAGGATAGGGTAAAAGAGAAAGTATGTTTTGATTGTGGAAATCAATACCACTACATTAAGAACTTCACCCAGAAGCGACTATAAAGTTAATGGTATGTTCTTTATGAAGTTTAATCTTTTAATATCTATCCATTGGGAATTAGATACAACTTTTGATGATCACATATATATCCAAATGTACATACCATGTAGATTCCAAATGATTTATAGAGTAGAGGTGGATTTGTGAGCTTCCAACAGTGTGAGACAGACATCTCTATCCATTAGTGACTACCACCATTCATTGTCAACAATAATGATTTTGGTTTTAATGGAATTATGTTATGTACCAATGGTTTCCAAAAACATAACCTCTGCATCATTCCTAAATGCAGATTCTTTTTTTTAGGTTAGGAAATAAAAATTGTTTCTTTTATAAAGGCAACATATGTTGTGATATTCCACATTTAAATAGCCCTCATTCTGTATTATATTATAAAAACCACGTATTGATAATTGATAAGGAATCATGTTAACATGACTGTAATAACCCTTAGCTACGAAATCACCATCATGGTCCTATTAATAAGTTGTGATTGAAACATATCTAACATGATGATTATTTAGAGTCATTTAGAGAAATGACTTCGGAAATATTTCATTCTTATTTACAAGAAAAAATAATAAAACATTCATTATGTAGAAAGAGTGAATGTCTATAGATATTATAGGATGGGTACACACTGTTGTGGGGTGACCATTTTCTATAGAATCTGGAGGTGGATATTCTTAGTTAATATATTTTACTAATGAGTTGAGTAGATATGGTTATGCCTATGTGATTAGGTACATGTCTGAGTCCGTTGATGAAATTTAAGAATTCAGGAATGAATTCAAAAATCAACATAGAAATAAGATAAAGAATCTTCGATCAGATCGAGGTGGTGAATATCTTAACAAAGCGTTTATCAGCCTTTTATGGAAGTTTGGGATACTCTATCAACTCACCCCACCTTATACACCATGGTATAATGAAGTTAGATAAAATTTAAACTATACCATGTCAGACATGGTAAGATATATGATAATTCATGCAGATATTCCATTATCCTTTTGGGGATATGCATTACAAAGTGCTGCATATACATTAAACGTAGTACCAAATAATTTGTACAATAGAATTATATTTGAATTATGGAGTGGAAGGAACCCAGTTTTGTCACATAAACATGTATGGGTATGTGAGGAAATTGTTAAGGCCATCTCAAGAAACAAACTAGCATCAAGAGACACAATGTGAACCTTTATAGGTTATCCCTAGGAAACAAAGCGATACAGCCTACAACACCCCTTAGACAAGAATGTGATTGTTTCCAGACAAGTCATATTTGTAGAGAAGGATTACATCCTCAAAAAGGATTGTGAGAGAATGATTTTATTTGATGATATTTATGCTCAAGATACCAAAGAGTTGTTACAAGAAAAAATTCTTCAGGTCCCTAAGGAATAAATGTTCCTTAACATACATGTACTATGTAAGGGAAGAAGAGAGGTAAGAGAACCATAGATATATGGTTTTCTAATCATAGAAGATGGTTACTCATTATTGGTCGACACTACTGAAGCTCTTTTATAGTGAGGTAGTATAGATCTCAGTATCTACAAGATGGCAAGAAGTCATGAAGTATGAAATGGATTCCACCTATCAGAACCATGTTTGGGTTCTGGTCAATGCACACTTTTATGTGAATCCCATTGGATGAAAATGGTTATTCAAAAGAAAAATGGACATGGAATGTAAATAAAATACCTATAATACAATGTTAGTGGCTAAAATGTTTAAACATCATCATGGAATTGACTAAAATGAACCCTTTTCGCCAATTTCAATGATTTAATCCATCAAAATTATACTTGTTATTGAATTTTACCATAACTATAAAATTTGGAAGATCGATGTAAAAACTACGTACCTTAGTGACAATCTTATTAAAAATGTTTATATAACCCAGATCATCACCCCATAAGCATGGAAACTTCACATATCTCCCAATAGCACCTAGGATACCACCCTACAAGCGTGATCAAATCACTCCTGAAATCTCCTGGTCCACTACATCACACCTGAATACTCCTAGACTATCACAAACAACATCTAATCAAAGAACATACCTCCATCCATCCTGGCCTATGCAATACATTCCTCTCCTGGAAGAGAGGGAATGAAAGAGTAGGTGCCCACCATCCTTAAGCCTCACTAGATATCCGGAAAAACTCCCCTGCATTACTATGTGGGTGTCATAACAATGTGATCGACATGGGTTTGGTGTGTATAGAAATCAAAAGTATATAAAAGTAGATATATATAGTATCAAACACTCAACACCTACCCATGAGATCACAGTCCAACAAAATCACAACACAATATCTTTTTTTCAACTATAAATTAATAACACCACACAACAAGCCACAACCCCATTCCCCATTTCCATCCAATTTCATTTAATCACACAATATTTTCGTTATTTAGAATCCGTCAAATTTTATCTAAGAAACCATAATTTATTTATTCATTATCCATTCTCATCTCATTAACCAAACCAATATATTCCATTTCAAATATTATAAGACAATTATTTATTTATTCAATCAATAGCTGGGAATCTAGCACAACCCAACCACATATCACAAATAGATCAACTTGCCATCACCTTGCCATCCCAAAAGCACTGCTAACCAAACCACCTCCTAACCACCCCAAATTCATGGCCAAACAAACCACATCATCTCCACTCTAAAATCATGTCAAAACAAACCACCTCCTCACCTCCCCAAAATAAATGGAAAACAAACCACCAATTACTCACCACCCCAGAATTATGTCCAAAACCCCCCTCCTCACCACTGCAAAAATCACGACCAAATACTCCACATTCTCGCCACCCTAAAATCATAAAAAAACCAAATCATCACCATCCAAAACCACAACCAAAAAACCACCTTCTTACCTACCAAAAATCATGAACAAACAAACCATCTAATTACCACCCAAAAAGCATGGAAAAAAAATCCATTGACCACTCATTCCCCAACCACACATCACCACCCCAAAATCATGACCACACATCGCATCATTCTCATTTTAAAGATTAATGAAGGGGATGTTATCCCATTAACCATTATTATATTGAGGTTATCATAGAAGAAAAAATCATGGGGCCACCATTTCATTTTCCAAGTATAAGTAACTTACCAATTACAGTTGTGTGTGATATCAAAACTATTATAACAATAGAAAAAATCATAACACATATATCCATCACAATCAACACCCCAAATGACCATGATTCTAACTGGATCATCAAGATCAGACAATCCAAAATATCACAATCATATCAAAGCTAAAAAAGAATGTGAATAAAACCCCACATGATATTTTAAATTTCAATTAACCTAATATTTTTCTTTCATCAATCTAGAACAACTATAAACCATAGATAAAATAATGAAAACCCCTGCAACATAAAACACAATAAAAACAAATGAAGGAAACACTATCTCAAGGAATATTTTTAACTCAATGTGCACTACAGGGCGAAGACAGGTTCCGTCAAAATATAACATCACCATGAGAAACCACATATCAAACTATATCAAACCAAAATATCATCAATACAAATTTCAATCAAAATAACCAAACCAAAAAATACCACTATAGTGAAATCGTGAATAATTATGGAAGAAAATGATTGAGAACGAGGGGAGAACTCACTAAGGATTGGCCACTGGATGATAGAAATAAATCACCATCCAATGGAAAATAAAAACTCCTCAAGGGGTATCTGTTGGCCACCTAGAATGAGAGAGATCATAGGGTTTGATAAAAACCTAAGGAACCTGCAGCCTTATAACAACATTACATTAGGTATTTGTATGACAACCCTGCTCTTTATTCCATACTTAAACATGATTTATTACATACACTTCACATGTTACAACATAGAATATCGAGAGTTCTAGTGTCTTTGGGGATTACGATAATTACATAACATCTTAAAACATTAAATACAACATCTTTTTTAAAAACATCATTTACATGACCACTACATTCCCTCATACATAGCACTTTTTGGGATTACCTGAGGACATGCGTAAGAA
This sequence comes from Viscum album, assembly GCA_963277665.1. Lineage (NCBI taxonomy): Eukaryota > Viridiplantae > Streptophyta > Magnoliopsida > Santalales > Viscaceae > Viscum > Viscum album. The sequence continues at coordinate 254,971 of CAUJRU010000504.1, forward strand.
AAGGGTGAGATATAATTCCCAGTAAGGGAATAAAAATTGAATAAAATGAGGAAAGCAATACATGTAAGACAATAGGAATATAAAAGTAGAAAAAGAGAAACATGAACCTAAAGGCATAATAAAGCAAGATAATCATATCATGGAAATGTTGAAACAACACTTAACATGGAATTATCATGAGTCAAGGCTCATTGGACATGGAACATTAGTAAAACATCATTGCACATAAAGCATGAGTAAAACCTAATTGCACATTAATCAACATGAGCCAAAACTCATTTCACATGATGTATTATGATAGTATACTTTACCCAATTCATTGGAGCACTATCAGGGTTCACCCATTCTTAATCATTTTATTTCATTCATAAGTGTGCCACATGGATCATATAACACTGAATCATTCAACATCATAAGTTATTACATGACTAATTAATGTGGAATAAATACATGAATGTACCATTAAGTATTTATATGTTCATAATGGTGAATACCCTTGATGGATACATGTGTATGGTATTCACTACACAATGATTTTGGCTAGGAAAAACGTAGTGCAATTTCAGCAGCATAACGACGTGAAATAAGAACTAATAAAAAATGATTGATTAAGGAGAAAGTGTGGTCCCCTAATATTTACATGAATTTTAAATTATTGGGGTCATATAGATACTTTTCCCAATTAATGTAATGGAATTTAGATGCATAATACAAATAGTTACTTGGATGTAAAAGATGAGAGAGAAATCCCTCACAGAATTTCAGAATGGTAATGGGTGTACATGGGAGAAATTAATGAGTGAGGAAGGGGTATCACATAATCCAAACAAATAGATGGATGTTTTTGGGAGTTTCAAAATAATACCCCTACATTTTTAATTGAAAACAAAAGGGAATAACAACTTAAAGATAATTGAACAAAATGAGAAAGGAAGAAATCCCTTACTTGGAAGTGTGATCTCCAAGGCATGGGAGAGGCTTGAGAGAGGCTTCTTGGAAGCATGAGTTACCTTGGGTGGATTATACATAAATGAGGTAATAGGTTTGATTATCTCCAATGAATTTGAGAGTAGAGAAAGTGGGTGCTTGGGTGGGTTTATATATGAAAGGAGAGGAAATTCTATATTATTTAGGTTTGGGACACCTCACATTAAACTAAGAAAAAACACAAACCAGCCAATGATTTTATCCCATGGTTTCATAAAAATATGAGTGTAAAACAATATTTTATATGGCCAGTGGCCGATATTATTAAAATAATAGGATGGCTTATGTGGAGGTGAGTCACACACTCAAGGAAAACAATTTTAAAAGACAAAATTTTTTATAAGCCTTGAAGGGTCCACCAAATCATTGTAAAATTAATAAAACAGACCCAAAAAGACATTATTTAAATGATAAAACATATATTGTCTGAATATAATGTTTATCATATTTTAATACAACACTATTGGGTCATTATGATGTAATAAAACACATTATAAATTTAAATAGTATATAATTTTTACCCAAATATTCGATTGTCTTAGATAATTATGAAAAATTCCCCATTGGATAATTTTGAAATCTTGATTCAAAAAATAATATTAATTTTATATAAATAATTTTCTTAATGTGTGAATTTTAACTTTGGTAATAAAACTGACATTTATCAAAAATCCTTGGGTTTTGACAAAAACAGCTTTCAAAAATTAATAAAAATTAAAATTGCATTCATAAAATTATATTATTATTTATTTTCAATAAAAATAAATTTAATAAAATATTAATAAATATTATTTAATTAATATATCCATTAATTCATCAAAATAGATTTCTTAGTTGAATAATAAATAAAAATAGTATATGTTCTTTAAAAACTATTTATGAAGTAACAATAATAAAATAAATGTATATTCATTATTATATACAAAAAATAAGTCACATAATAATAGTTCTAATGTCATGTTACATGAACCCTTATAACACCCGCATAAGGATGAAAGGTTATGTGTGAAATGGTGATAGAATATTGGAGTGGCTCAGATAAAATCGATCGGGTGGTAATCTGTATTAACTTAAACTTCTCCCATAGTTGGTTCTTCTCAAGCTTAACATCATAAAGCTCAGCTTGGGCTGGATCAAGAGTGAATCCCAATGACGTGATCTCCGTTCTAAGCTCTGAAAAAGGGGCTACATATGAGACAAGTCTACTGGATGAGGTCATCACTTCCTTAGTTTGTGAAAAATGGATTTGTTAAAGCCCTATATTTATACTAATCATGTGATAACTGATCAACGAATATATTAGATATGATCACAATTCTTAATGGTATTTTAAAATACAAAGCAAAAAACCAATTTTGGTCACACTTTATATAACCATGATACATAATTTAATTATATTAAGAAGAATTTTCATTATTGAAATTTTGGATCATTACAATCATACCCCCTAACGAAATTTCTCCCTAGAAATTTCCTTTTCCCAAAATAAACAAATGTGGGTAACTCTGCTTCATCACTTCCTCGGATTCCCATGTCTCATCTTAAAACATGTGGTTTTTCCACTACACCTTGATTAGGGGAATTATCTTATTTCGTAGAACCGTTTCTCTATAATCTAAGATCTTCACAGATTCCTCCTCATAAGAAAGACCATCCTATAACTGTACTACCTCTGAATAGAGTATGTGTGAAGGGTTTGGTCTTTACATACTTAAGTGGGATACATGAAACACATCATGTACATTGTCCATGGTAGCATGAAGTTCTAATCGATAGGCCATATCCCCAAACTGATCAAGAATCTCGAAGGGGTTGATGTACCTTGGACTTAACTTCCATTTATGACCTTCTTCCATGGAGATATGCCTAGAAATAACATGTCTCTGTCTTTAAACTCAAGGTCTCATCGACGATTATATGTATAACTCTTCTACTAACTATGTGCTGCCTTTATATATTACTGAATGGTTTTTATTTTATCCACCATTTCTTCAACAATTTATGGTTCTATAAGCTTACGCTCACTGAACTCATCCCAACACGCCGGTGTTCTGCACCTATTTCCATACAGGGCTTCATAAGGTTCCATTAGGATGCCCAATTGGAAACTGTTATTATAGGATAATTCAACTAGTGGAAGATGTTGATCCCATCCTTCTACAAATCCATTGAGAATGCTCTCTACATATCCTAAAGAGTTTTGATGGTCTGCTCATATTTTCTATTAGTTTGAGGATGACAAGCAGTACTGAAGTTCAATTTATTATCCAAAGTATGTTGAAGACTTAACCAAACATAGTTGTGAATATTGGATCCCAATAGGATATAATAGATAGTGGTACTCCATGATTCCTTACCACTTCCCTTATATATATCTGTAGCATTTGATCCAATGAGAAATCCTCCCTATTCTCACGGAATTGTGCTGACATTGTAAGGCAATCCACAACTACCCAAATTGCAGTGTTTCCATTGGATGTAATCAAAATTCCGGTGATAATATCCATGGTGATGTTCTCCCATTTCCATGCAGGTATGAGCAATGGTTGCATCATCCCCTTAGACTTCTACCTCTCATCATTTACTTTCTGATACACCAAGCACTTTGAAGTATAATCTTAAATCTCCTTCTTCATATTATCCCACCAATAATTCTCTCCTAGATCTGAATACATCATTTTGTTTTTTGGGAGAATTGGGACATTTGAACTATGTGAATCATCCAAAAGATACTTCTTCAACTCTGAACTTTATGGAACACATAGTCTTTTCCCAAATCTCACAATTCCTTCTTCATTAACATTGAACTCTAAGTAATTCCTACTTCTGATAGCTTCCACTTTATTCTGAAATCCCACATCATCCCTTTGAGCATCCTTTAACCATTCCAAAAGAGACGGTTGAGAAATCATTTGTGAAAGGATTAGTGATGTTCCCTTCTATATGATTCCCAGGTATGTATTCATCAAATATGAGAATATTGAATCCTTATAAATTATGATCAGGGGTAGAATCATTGGATCCTTTCTACTTAGAGAATTTGACAACTTTTTCACTTTCCCAGGGTAGTAATTGATTGAGCAGTTATTGTCATTGATCAGCTCTAACCATCTTAGTTGGCGCATGGTCAACTCGTTTTGTGTGAATATATACTTGAGTCTTTTGTGGTCCGTATATATCTCACACTTCTCCACAAAGAGATAACGCCGCCAATATTTAAAGGTGAAGATCATTGCAGCCAACTCGAGATCATGTGTTGGATAATTCTTCTCATGAACATTCCATTTCCTTGAATAAAAAGAAATGCCTTTGTCATTTTGCATCAACACACAACCTATTACCTTCTTTTAAGCATTACATAATACCAAAAAACGTTCTCCTTTTGTTGATAAAGTGAGCACATGCATAGTATTAGGCCTCCTTTTTAACTCCTTTAATATTTATTCATATTTCTAACTCCGAGAAAACATTACTCCCTTCCTAATTAGCTTCGTAAATGGGTTGTACAATTGTGTTAAATTTCTCACAAATCGTCGATAATATCTAGCTAACCCCAAGAAGCTATGGATATCTGTTACGGATGTTACCATCGGTCATCCCTCTATTAGAGCTACCTTGGAGGGATCCATAGATATCCCATTGCATGTGATGATATGGCCCAATAATTAGACCTCCTTCAACCAGAACTCACATTTGTTGTTCATTGCATAGAGCTTCTTCTTTTACTAGGTCTCTAGTACAATTTTTAGATTCTCCTCATGATCATCCTTGGTTTTGGAGTATATGAGAATATTATATATAAAGACTACCACAAATTTTTCAAGGTAATATTGAATGACTCTATTCATCAAGTCCTTGATGATTGTTGGAGCATTAGTGAGTCTGAATGGAATTTCTTTGAATTTATAGTTCTCATATTTGTACCAAAAGAAATCTTGGGGATATCTTCCTTCTTCACCTATACATGATAATATATCGACCACAAATCCACCTTGGAGAAGTATTGTGCTTTACACAGCTGATCGAACAAATCAAAAATTAATGGGAAAGGATACTTTTTCATTATTGTGATTTTGTTAAGCTCCTGAGAATCTATGAAAAGGTGCATTGACCCATATTTCTTCTCAACGGAGAGGACTGGTTCGCCCCATGGTGATGCACTAGGGTGTATAAACTTTTTATCCAAATTCTCCTATAGTGTTTTCTTCAGCTCCTCATGTTATATAATAGCAATTCTATATGGAGTCATTGATATTGGCAATGCCCTAGGTATAAGATCCATTGAGAATTCGACATCTCTTCAAGGAGGAAGACCGGGAAATTTCTTCGGAAATTGTTCAGAAAATTATCTCACAACAGGCTTCTCTTCAAATATGGTTTCCTCGTTAACCTCAATCATCTGAGCCAGATACGCATGCATATAGAGAAGTAATATCCATGCTTGAGATGATGGTGCTAAAGAAGATTCATCTTTCTCCTTTCACTTGTATATAATCGAGGGTCTATTCTCCACATGGAGATTGATTTAACTCTCACAAAAATTTACGTTGGATCTATATAATGAAATCCAATCAATGCCAAGAATTTCATCAAATTCCACCAAAGGGTGAATGATGTGGTTACTCGGGAAATCCAATCCCCAGATTATGATAGGGGAGAAGTTATATTCATGGGATGCAATGATTTCCTCATTTGTCGTACTCACTTACATCTTCATTTCCATGATTTGTGGTGGTGCTGGGATTGTTCTACTAAACATTCATGATATAAATGATTGTGTAGAACAAGAATAAAAAATTACGTTCTCTATTCCAGAATGTATAACTAAGGTACATGTCATTACTTCGTTGTTGGGGTTTACTTTTTTAGTAGTGATGGAAAAATCTCTCCCTTTCTTCCTTGGAGGTTGTTGGTTGCCTCCGAAAACCCTTGGCTTAAGGAACTGATTTGAACGATGCCCTCATTATTTTAAGTTAAATAAATGGACAATGTTTTGAGAGTCAAATGGAGTGCTCCTCTACTATGTCATAGATACAGGTTTTTCTTGTCGACTGGTAGTATCCAGGTGCCCTTCTCTTTTACACCTGAAGCATTTCCTCGTCCCATTCATGCAATATCTGGGGTGATTCTTTTCGAGCCTTTGGAAAGTGGGGTGCTGGGTCTTCTTATCACCATTGGATTTATCCATCATTCCACCAGCATTGGATTCCCCCTTATGATTCTTATCCTATTAATAACCTTGAGATTCTCTGATCTCCATTTTGACCTTGAGGTCACATCAGACAATTTCCTCATAGCTTTCAAAATCACAAATCGCTAGAGCTTTCCGCATGCTAGGTTTTAGCCCACTAAAGAAGTGATCAACCTTGCATTCGGGGGTAATGAAAAAGTCGGAGGCGTATTTTTCAAGGCTTTTGATATTATCCACATACACTCTGACAGATTCTTTATCTTTTTTCTTGTGGGCTCAAAAGTCACTTTATATATTAATCCGGAGGGAGTGTGGAAAATTTTTATTGAAAAACATCATTCGGAAATACTTCCATTCCAACGCCTTGATCTCCTCCGCAGGATTTGTATTTTTCATCAACATCCACCATTGATCAGCTTCACCCTCTATATGATAAACATCCAGAAGAACCTTCTATTTTTGAAAACATTGATGTATGAAGATGATATTTTCAATGGAGATTATCCATTGTTTTGTGATTGACGGATCAGATGATCCATTAAAAGTAGTAGGCCTTTGTCTCATAAATCTCTTGAAAGAGACTTGTTATTTCATAGGGGTTGAACATTATCTTGACCCATGTTTCTTTTCAAATAATGAGTTAACTGAGAGAGAATTGTGACAAAGTTCGTGATTCCCGCTCCCATCAGATTGGGAATCTCATTAGAACAGTCATCACATTGATCTTCGCATCAGTTGTGAGCCGAGTCCTCCTATTACCGGCCACTGTCTTGAAAAAAAAGGAAATTTAGGGTTACCACATAAAGGGTAATCCATGGACAAAACTAATGACATATAAATAACATTTATTTCCTTAACTTATTATTCAATAGGATTCATAAATACTTTCTATCATATATTCTTGTGGGAGTTTTTTTATTCCCCTAATAATGGTTTATTTTTCAAAGGTTGGGGCCGATGCCTCATTTTATTATTTAATGAAAAGACCTCTTTAGACTGGGTAGAGGGATACCCATTACATAGCCCGAAGTCCCAAGGACAAGTGGCCTAAATACAAGGCTTTAATGCCCATTTTTTTGCCCAAAGAGCCCCTTGGTGAATAGTACTCCTACAATACCTGGGCTACTACAGTACCTGCTATAGTACCGCCAATTCAATAGTGCTTCTACAGTTCCCCTAGAAATTAGTCCCTTCTCGGATTTGATCCTGGGTCTTTTGGATGCCAAGAAGGAGAATGTACCACTAGGGTACATGCTCGTTGACTTTAATAATGGTTTATAATATGCTTGTGAATTTAGCAATGAGTATCCCTGATGAGGGTTATAACCAAGAGTGTATAAAGTCTCGTTGTTGTGTACCAGGATACCCTGGGTCAAGCTCGAAACACTTTTTCGGGGTTTTCACCCCTAGGTACATCTGTGCCAGAGCCGCCCCTTCCTGCTCGTATCCAGACATGGATGCATTTTCTAGATAAACAAATTACTCAATACCCAACAAATATTAGGGAAGTTTTTATTTTACATAGTATTTTCTATAAGGAGTCACTAGGGTTTTCAAATCCTAGTCCCAATAATTACTAAACCTATCCTCTAATACCAACTATGACAACTCTACTATTTATTTCATACATAAACATGATTTATTACATAAATTAACTTATTACAACATAGAAGATTGAGAGTTCAAGTGTCTTTGTGGATTAGTATCAATATATAACAACATAAAAAATTAAATACTACATCTTTATTGAATAATTCTTTTAGATGACCACTACATTTCCTCGTTCTTAGCATTGCATGGGATTACCTGAGGACATGCATAAGAAAAGGGTGTTCTATAATTCCCAGAAAGGGAATAAACATGGAAAAACATGAGGAGTAAATTACATGTTAGACCATAGGTATATCAATGTAGAACAAGAGAAACATGAACATAAAGGAATAACAAAGCCAGATAGTCATAACATGGAAATGTGGAAACAACACTTAACACGGGATTAGCAAGATCCAAGGCTCATTGCACATGGAGTATGAGTAAACCCTCATTGCACATGAAGAATGAGTAAACCCTCATTGCACTCAAATTATCATGAGTCAACACTCATTTCACATGATGTATCATGATAGTATACTTTACCCAATGCATTAGAGCGCTATCAGGGCACATTCTTCCTTAAACATTTAATTTCTGGAATAAGGGTTCTATATGGATCATATAACATGGAATCAATCAACATCTTAAGTTATTGAATGATTAATTAATTTTGAATAAATACATTAAAGTATCATAAAATATTTATATGATCATAAAGGTGAATACCCTTGATAGAGACATGGGTATGGTATTCACGACACAATTGTATTGGCTTGAAAAAATACGGTCCAATTTTAGCAACATAACAACGTTAAATAATAACTCATAAAAAATGGTTAATGAGAGAGAAAGAGGAGTCCTATCATATTTACATGAATAAGACATTAAGGGGGTCATATAGATACATGTCTCAATGAACATAATGGAATTTATATGTTTAATAAAAAAGAGTTACTTGGATGTAAAAAAGGAGAGAAAAATCACTCATATAATTTTGGCATGGTAACAGGTGTACATGGGAGGCATTAATGATAGAGAAATGAGTCTCACATCATCCTAACATAAATAGGGATGCATGTGGGAGGTGAGAAAGCTTACCCCAACATTTTTAATTGAAATAAAAATGGAATAATAACTTAAATAAAATTGGAAAATTTGAGAAAGGAATTAATCCCTTACTTGGAAGTGATATCCCCAAGGCTTGTGAGAGGATTGAGAGAGGCATCATGGGAGGATGGGGAACCTTGGGAGGATTCTAGAGAGAATAGGGCAGAGGTTGGAAGAACATCAAAGGCTTTGTTTGATGAAGAAGTGGGATCTTTGGTGGGTTTATATAGGAAATGAGTGGACTCCAAAAGCCCAGGACTTGGTAGAAACCAGTCATAAAAAAAGTTATTAAATAAAAATAAAAATGAGTTAAAAAAACAATGGATCATTACAAAACCAAGATTTCATGACACCCAAAATATCCGCCTCCACCATTGAAGTAGAATAATCGGGGTCCATAAAGGACCACATCATATCCATCTCCAAAATTTCCTACATAGACAAAGAATCTGCCACCTCATTGGCTTCCCTATAAGCATGTGGTACCACTACATGTAAATTAGCTTCCTTGTGAAGACATTCAACCCAGTGAGGTAAAAATATCAAGGGGAAATTTCACATTCTTGATTCTAAGACATAAACCACAAGGCGAGATTCTAATTCAATCCATAACATGCTTCAACTATACCGGACAACAAACCTACTTGGATGAATTATCTCCCATAATTTAGCCACGTAGGCAACCCCAATATTAGTAAAGTGACAGAAGCACCCCTTGACAAAGAAATAGTATGTTTGAAAGACTCCACTACATCCTGATAGTCCTAGAGCACCAGAAGCGGCACCATCCACGTTGACCTTGAGCCTTGGGCTGATTGGAGGTATCCATCGTATGTATTTAAGAACTCAGGACTTCCGAGGCCGTCCGGAAACTCCAAGATGTCTACAAATATGCAAATCAGAAAAAAAGTTGTGCATTGTACCTATTTGAATCCGTGAAGCGGCATGAACCATGGAATGTATCATGTCTATGCCACATTGAATAGGGACACACATGCCGTCAAAGAGTAGGGTGTTGTGAGCAGCCCATGTGGCAATGATCAAAGCTGCAATGGCCACAAGAAGGAGATTCCCAATATGTGTACTACAGTGCACCTTGGATATCCCTATTAACAAATCATAGAGCAGTAGATTTGTATCAACTACAAGCCCCAAAAGGATTCCAACATAATCATATAGCCTCCTCACATAGGTGCATTCCACAAAAAATATGCCGAGCATTCTCCTCGGCAGCCATGCATATATGAAAATCCAACGAAAATTGAAAACCATCCCGTTTGTGCTGGACATGAGTAGGTAGTTGATTTTTCCATATTCTCTAGATTAAAAGAAATATAGAAGGCTGAGTAAAATTATTCCTAAATTTTATGAGCCAAGAAGGTACACGGTCGGACCCTCCACAAATCATCTAATAAAAATCCTTACTCATGAACGGCCCATCACGGTTATTCATCCTTATCACTATATGACGGTCCATGAAAGTGTAACTTTGAACTTCTAGCTCCACCTGCTATGGAAAAATGATGGCAGGACATTGCATGTATAAAAGAAAATCATTTATTGAAAATTGACCTCCACCAGGGGGAACATCCATGCTTTCTTTCAAAGGCCTCTCGAGCCATGTTGTACTCTAGAAATTTAGATGAGAGTGCCTACAAACCATCTACTAAGTGTCATGACTGATTTGCATGAACGATTGTTTGAGATATTCCCAAACAGATGACGCAATATAATACTTATATCCATTAAGCATCATTCCTCTGAATCTGTTTGATAAAAAGTCACTAGACCCATCCATAGAGATCTGAACCCATGTGAACTGTCTGATCAGACCATCATTGAATGTTTGTAGGTCCTCGACTCCAAGGCCTCCCAATTCAACCATCTTGATAAACTCTTTCCAGAAAAAAGTGACAATTTTCCTCTTATGAACTGACCCCATCCTAATGAAGTTCCGTATCATACCTTGTAAATCATTTATGAGACCCCTAGGCCATCGATAAAGAGAAAATGAGTAAACAAACTTAGAGGTCATCACTGAGTTGACAAGACAAACCCTCCCAACCATGAACATCACCATCCTCTTCAAGCTAGAAAGTTGGTCCACAATTCTAGAGGACATTCCTTCCATATGCTACCTCCTCTCCCTTCCCCAAAATAAAGGGACCCCTAGATAATTGAAGGGTAAATATCCCTTTTTTGACACCAAGACGTTTAACTATCCTAAACGTGTTGTTGGGTAACAAGGTATTGGGTTGGCCTGCCCACCTACGCGCTGCACATCCCCAGCGAGGCCCAAGGTGGAAAAAAATATTCTATAATTCCAATGGTCGATCTTCATAAAATAATATGGATGCTTATGTTGAGGTGAGTCACACTCTCAGGTAAAACAATTTAAAAATACCAAATGTTTTAAAATCCTTGAAGGGCCCACCAAAGCTCATTAAAATAAATAAAACATCCCCAAAATCACATTATTTTAGTCGTAAAACACATATTTTCTAAGTATAATGTATATATTATTTCATTAAATCACTATTGTGTCATTATGATGTCATAAGACACATTATATTTTTAAACGGTATTTAATTTTTACCCAAAAATTCAACTGTCTCAAAAAATTATGAAAAATTAACCATTGTATAATTTTGATGTCCTTATTCCTAAAATAATATTCATTTTATCTAAATATTTTTCTAAATATGTGAATTTTTAATTTAAAAATAAAACTGACATTTATAAACAATTCATGGTTTTTGACAAAAACAGATTTCAAACATTAATAAAAATTACAATTGCATTAATAAATTTATATGATCATTTATATTTAATAAAAAGTAATTTAATAATATTTTATTAAAATATTATTTAATTAAAAAATCATTTATTTTACCAAAATATATTTCTTAGTTGAATATAATCTAAAAATACTATTTTCACTTTAAAAACTATTTACGAATTACAATAATGAATGTGTATTCATTATTATATACAAAAATTATGCACATAGTCATAGTACTAAGGCCTTGTTACATAAACCCTTATAAATCCCACATAAGACCAAAGGGTAAGGTGTGTGATGGTGACAGAATCATGGGGTGGCCTAGATAACATCGCTCTGGTGGAAATCTCTATTTACATCCACTTCTCTCATAGTCGGTTCCGCTCAAGATTAACGTGTTCAAGATCAGATTGGGCTTGGTCAAGAGTGAAGCCTAATTATTCCACCTCTTTTACAAGCTCTGGAAAATGAGCTTCATATGGGGAAAGTCTACTGTATGAGGTCATCACCCCCTTAGTCGGAGAAAATTGGATTTGTTAATGCCCTATATTTATACTAATCATGTGATCACTGTTCGATGAGTATATTAGAAACAATCAGAATTCTTAACGGTATTTGAAAATCAAAAACATAAAACCAATGAATGTTCACACTTTATATAACCATAATAAGACATTTAATTAGATCGGGAGGCATTTTCATTAATGAAATATTAGGTCATTACAATTTACATGACGTGTAATACCATTTCATGACATGTAATACTCAGGCATTGGTTTTTACAAAAAAATGGGTTTCTTCATATTTTATAACACCAAAAATCTACATGTCATTAACCAGCCCGGAAAAAAACATGGAACCAACTTTGATGTTGTGTAATAATATTAAACAATGTGTATTTCCCACACACTATAAAAATATAGGGCAAGGGAAGCACTTTCTTTTATCAACACAAACCAGAAAGTGATGATAAAGTGGTGGCCCTTTATCAACACTAGCTAAAAGAACTGATAAATGTTCCCCTTATCAGTGCTAAAACTAATGTTGATGAAGGTATACCCTTGATCAGTGCTTTTCTTAGTGATGATAAATGGTACATTTATCATCTCTATTATAATCGCTGATAAATGTTTTTATAAACAATTTATATAGAATTATTATATTTATTTTCAAAAATAATGATTATTTTTATAAATTAAAAACATTTATATAATTTGTATATATTTTCTAATAATTCAAAAATATATTTAATCTTTTAATTGAAAAATTATTTCTCAGTTTATAATTAAATAAATATATATATAATTAAATAATTATAAGATTATAATAAATTACAATAAATATTCAATTTATTTATTTGTTTTATTATATTCATTAGATATTTATTAGATTTAATGGACTAATTCATTTTATTTGTTATATTTTTTATATTTAGTATATTTAATATATTAATTTTATGTATTTTATTTATAAATTTATTAAAAAAATTATTTATATATTTATAAATAAAATTATTGAATATATGTGTGTTTTCCAATGAATTTGGTTAATGAAGATAATGAACATGAGTATATGTTATGTATCATATGCTTGAATTCATTTGTACATTACAAATCATTTTTCATTGATGTGGTATATTGATTAATTTATAATGTTACCCATATTAACTATATATTTTCTAAAACTTTACCTATAAAATTACATTAAATATATTTAAATAATAAATATATTTTATCATATTTTTAATGATATATATAAATAATTTTCAAATACATTTGTAATTACAATATTATTAATATATATATATTAAGAATTATATTCAAATATTTATAAATATATAATATTAATAGTTGTAATTATTAATAAATAAATATATATATATCTTATATATCATTTTAAGTAAATATATAAGAATATAAATAAATTATTATAATTATTCCTTCATCACCACTTTTTTATCATTGATAAGACTATTTTTATCAGCACTAAAAAAGAATTGATAAAATAATTCTTTGTGAGTTCTATAATGTTAGCATTGATATATATATTTATTTTTGTTGCACTTTTTTAGCTACAATAAAGTCCTATCTTTATCAGTGCTAATAAAGCCCTGATAAAATACCTATTTATCTGCACTTTAATTTTACTGCTGATAAATAGGTATTTTATCACTAGTTTTAATCAATGGTAAAGGAATATCTTTATCAGTGCTAATAAAGCACAGATAAAGGTATGTTTTATCAGCATTTCTTATTTTTTTCACTGATATAACATTCCTCTATTAGTGGTATAAAGTAGCACTAAAGAGGTTCCAGTAGTTTTTATAAAATAACACTATGAGGATCCTCCTCCCTCATACTCGTTCATGTTTTCACAGTAGCTATACCCTATGTTGTTGACCCCACCATCGCCGCTACCCCTCCTCCTCCTCTATCACCGCTTCATTTTCCACCTCCTCCTCCATGTCCTCCTCCTCTTCCTCCATTATCGTTTCCTTCTCCTCCACCACCACCGCAACTCTTCTTCTTCTCCTCCGCTTCAACCATCACTACCTCCTCCTCCACCACCACCACCTCTTCCACTTCCTCATCCTCCTCCTCCGGCTGACAACTAATCCTATTCTATTGTCACTGCCTCCACCTTCTTCATTTCCTCCTTCCCCTCCTCTTCATTCCACGGTCCTTGTTGTCCATGTGATGTTCTCCGGTGTGCCCTCATCATCCAAAAACCGTCCCAACAGCCTCCTCTACAGTGCATGGATTCTCCCACCCATGAGTCTCTTATGCAAATAATATTTACACTTCTTCATTAGAAATGAATTTGGTGTGAAAATATTGACTTTGGGTCACTTTGAAATCACTGTATGTCGGTTCACTTTTGTTTTTTTATTAAATTTGTATTCCTTTTGGAATAAAATAGGTTGATTTTGGTTTGTGATTATTAGAGCCTGAGGATATATTTTGAGCTAGAGACAGATGACGTTGTCTACGAAAGATTCTATTGGTTCCACGGTGGTTCATAGATGATAAGATAATGTCTAGTTTTATTTTGTTAGTGTTTGGTAGTAGAATCACATCATGGATCAGATTAGACTATGATGTATTATGATGAGCATTATATTCCCCCAACAAGCTCTGAATCATGATCTTGTGCTGACTAGAATATCAGTGGTGGTATATGAGAATTATTTAGTTCGGTTTTCTAGGGTCTTAATTGTAAAAGGACAATGATGTTTGGTTTGGACTATAATGTGTATTCTTGGTAGTTTTTTGTATTCCATCAGTGTTTGTAATTTAGATTAGAAAGTCAGATAACTTATTAGTGGATGCCAACCCTTTTGAGGTATTTTAGGTGGAGGATGTTCGATTTATGCTATCATGTGATGTTATATGTAATTATTTGACACATTCATTGATTATTTAATATTTTTTATGGGACGTTTTTAGATCTATGTAAGGATTAAAAAGAAAATATTTGTGTTTAGGTTTTACTTGGAAGGTGGAGGGGTATCTGTGGAGTTTAGAAATTGGTGAATTATAGAGAAGACCGACATTGAACATTAATTCTCATGTGGGGTTGGGTAAGCTTCATTGTAAGGGGCACTATTTGAGTCATTATAAACTTGAGAATGGATTTTGGTAAGATATTTTGTAGGTGGAAGGAACAATGGATCAAAAGTTTCTTTCATGAGACAAGTACTATGGTGGGATTAGAGCATCACGAGGATGCCAGATTAGAAGTTCAGACAAGATTCTATTGAAATAAGTAGTTAACCAATAGTTGTAATGTTTAGAAAGAATCATTATTTTTTATTAGATTATATCTAGACAAAATATACATTTTAGAAAAAGTAAAGGTAAAGTTACAATATAATATCTATATTTTAATGAAAAATTATAAAATTAAACATTTATTAGATTTTAAATATTCCTTGCAGGTTTCATTTATTTTAGAATATTTCTATCCATGTGACATGCCTTTGCAAGAAGAGCAATGACACAATATCTGCTCAATCACAGATGTAATCTTGATGTATGCACAGTAAAAGCATTGTTCATATAATTAATGCATTGTTTAATATTTAAGTTTAATTTATTTATTTTAATTAATTAGTGCTAATCTACTCATCTGTGATATCAATATATGAAATTATTAGGTCATTATAGTTGGTATTATTGTAACTAGCCTATTCAAAATAGAAAAAAAAACATTTAGTTGTTTTGATACTTTGGGGAGATGATCTATCAGTCCTGTATATGTTAACACAAGTCCAACAACACATCGAATAACAAATGATAAAGATAAATCACAAAAATAACTAATCCACGTCATTATAAACCTCGTGTGTCTTTGACCATGTCCCTATAATCCTGATGGTCAGCACCATTTCATATCTTCGGAGCCATGAACATGTCTTAACAACTTCGTCACCTCAAATACTGATGAAAGAGTCTCCTCAACATGGTGATCATCATCAATCCAAGTATCTATGATAAGACCCACCTAAAAAACCATATTGCCTTAGCCGAGATGATCAACACCCACCTGAAGCTTATGACCAAGCCAATTACATTTCCATGGAATCATGTAACCAATACAAAAATTCAATTTAATTCAAATTTAAACTCAGCCTAAACAATCATATATAGTAAAAACCTCTTACTAGGATTAACCAATAACATTTGAGAAATATCATTTCCATAGGAATCTCATATAATAATTAGAACAATTTAATAAGCATGTATTTAATCACATAGTTCCTCGCTCGAACCACAAACATTGTGTATTTAAACGCACCCCCAAGAAACACAAAAAATCAAGTAGAAAGTTAGGAAACACCTACCTTGAACTAGTATGAGCTCACTCATTTTATATCATTCTCAAAATTGATCTGAATCATAAGAAAATGGAGTTTTAGACGAATGCCCTAAAAATAGAAAAAATGGGTCTATATGGATTTACCGCTCCATATGGAAAGACAAATAGAAATGAGAACCTATAAAATTAAAGGTAATATTGAGATGAATCTATATACAATAATGGATCAAAGATCAATGTCTGGATGATGGAGTTCCCTCAAAGCCTTGTGAGAATGATGATGGAGGTGATCCTTCAGTTTTTCATTGTAAATGGGTGGAAAGGGATGATAATGAAGGAAATAGTGAATGAGTGAATAAAATTATTTTACCACATTTTCATGGGCTATATTGTTTTGTGGTATAGATTGGGTAATCGTGTTCCTATCAAACGGTGCCCACTATCTATGCACCACACTATGCACAATTAGTTTCACGATTTCACAAACTATGTGAATAATATGTAAATGTCTTCTATTAAAAACAAAAGTGGTTTCACTTGGTCGTTCATCCCCACCTGCATAGTTTTCCAAGACCCCTACGTATAGATAAATCCCAACATCCCACTCCTAGTACTGCTCTCAGTCTAACTCAAATCCATGAGTCTTCCCTATTCATAGGCTACCACCTGTCTGATAAGGATTCTTACAAAACCTGTCGAATAAGCTCCAAATGAATCATCCTATTGCACACATGACACTACATCAGAACCATGTCACATTGGTTCTGAACAAGCCCTAGATCTGTACACTAATATAACAATACTATAAAACCACTCCTCGAAAGTTTGTCTACCCTCGGTGTGTCTAGACAAAGTGCTCAAAGAATCTATCCTCAAAATCCTTCTGAGATAGTCCCTTATGTCTACCCACCTATACCTATAAATCTCACAAGCATTATGTTGTTCCTATGAGTACAAATGTCACCAGCCTCACCCAGGGTGTCTAAAGATTTTCAAAGATAGTTTGTACCAACCATATCATGTTCTCTATTGTTTAAGGTCCAAATTCACTCCGAAATAGTGAAGGGTGCTGATACTAGAACTCTCGAGTCAAGTATTCCATAGAAGTCACATCTCCCTAGGATCCCCTATCAATTCCATATATGAAACATACAAGTCTCACCCTGAGCTTATTATCAATACATGTCCAAAATATTTCCATCTTTAGATTTTACATCTGCAACATTCTCACCTTTACCACATCCAATAGCTGGAGATCATGATCATCCCGACCGATCAGAGACTCATCCCATGAACACTAAAGAAGCATCGTATTTCCACCCTCCTTACACTCCACCAAATCTCATCTAAGTGGAATCACACTGAATACCAATCATGATGGTCAAACAAACATATCATTGTGTATATACAAATATCTCTAATACAGATGGTTGTAACATGTAACACGCCTCACTACCCTTTCACTCCCTTACCACATCAAGGCACACAACATCTTGTCTCAAGGTCACTTACTGACCCATATCGAGGCAAGGTATCAAGTATCATCTTGTCTTATGGCCCCCTACCTACCCAAATTAGAGTCGGGAATCACATATAATTCGGCCTCATGGACCCTTGACTACACATGATATGTCTAGACATCAAATATCATGTATAAATTCTAGTAAGTTGAGTATAATTCCACAGAAGAGGCTATATAGAAAAAACACTTTTTAGTTTCTTTGAGGACACTTTAAAAAACTCACCTCCAACCATCATCTATGTCTACACTTATCAAGGTTAAGACTATATATCTAATATATATAAAGGAACATAGAAATATCATTGGAAACACATGTTTTGGTTGGATGAATATAATTCCACAAAAAAGTGGCTAAATAAAAATACACTATTTAGATTCTTTACTGACATTTTAAACAGTCCAACCCAACTTAGCTCAATCCTAGTTCCCAATGAAAATCAGAAGAAATCATACAACATATGAGCCTAAGTTCCTATCATGATTTGTAACAAAACCTCCCATTCCATATTGGTCCAAGACTCCGAATTCACAGAATAGATAAATGTCCCACCCAAGTGTGCCACCTGAGGTGGAAATCAAATCAAATTTAAATGAGAAAAATAAAATATCTATTTACTCCTGTTGGAAACATAATTTTTCCCCTATGAATAGGGATGAATGAACTCAATCATCAGATATGTTTCCAGTCCTTACATACTCAAAAGAACAAGTGACATACTCAAAACCATGATAAAACATTTGAATTTTCATAATATCTTAAAAAATGTTCTATGAATCTTTTGTGATATGTAGGAATCAACCCCAACTAAATACAATGCATGGTGTGACCGGTATAACTCCAAAGTGAATTATTTAATAAAAATTGACATTTTATTAATGTATTCTTTCAAATTAATGTTTAATTTATTTAATTATTGTATTACTACCATAATACTTATTTTCTTATATATGTGGATTTCATTCATGAGTTTGGATGTTTTGTTCAGAAACTAACTCCATGGTTGACAATTTTTGAGAGGGGATCAAATATGAAAAATGAATGAAACATTGATGTTTTAAACTATGTGTTGGATAGTAGTAATTTTAACCATATAAAATATTGTTTGAATTTTATATAGAAGTGTGTCTTTTGTATTCATGATGTCATGTAAATTTATATAGTATTGTTTGAGAAACTCTTGTGTGTGTTGTTTCGTACTTTAGTTCTTTGTTTGTGTGTATGTGCTTTTTTTTGAGCTGTTTGTGTACAAGTGCTGGTGTTGATTCTGTGAAAGTGAAAGTTCTAGGTGTGTAGTTAAATAAACATCACATCACATGTATGTCGTCCCTTTTCATTTCTATTTGGAGCGCTGATAAAGGTGGTCCTTTATCAGTTCTTTTTTATGGTTATTACTGGGGACCCCTATCTTTTTGGCGATTAACAGCGCAATTAAAGGGTGTATCTAGCGCTAATAATATCCTTATTTGTTGTAGTGGAAAAAAACCTGTTGCACCTCCAACTCCCAGGAATACTCCCGTAACCTCCTCCAAACACCTCCAACAACCAAAAATGGCAATGTAATAGACCAGGAAAAAACTGAACATTACATCAGATACCTATCAGTCAATTCTTTCCATTGAGAATAAAAAACCAAGGCCATAAGTAAGGGGGTTTGAACATCCACCTTTCATGATACCTCTCAATGATCTCGTCAAACCTAAAATGTTATTAACATCCAAACACACCAACCCAAATGACTACAAAATACACTACACAACAACATCAACACAACCACAAGCCACCTCCTCTAACACAAAAACACTTCCATACCACTACTAAACATCCAACAAAACACAATATCTCAAACAAGCTGACCAAGGAAATTCATCCTCTATGTAAATATACTATCTTCTATGTGTGGAATTGACTCACCAACATGGGTTTGATCGCATCTCAGTTAATACACCTCGAATAAAAATCCAGTCCTTCCCTATCCATATCTTAGGTCATAATCACATATTACAACACACAGATAAAAATCCATGGAATATAGCTCATCTTATGAAACAAGGTTCAAACAACACATCACAAAGAAGAAAAATAGAGAAAAGAAAAACTCAAAACAACTTCAGGTACTGGGGCTGAATTTTTTCTATTTCTCCCAAGTATGCTGCTCCGAGAAGACATGGCCCCCCAAAAAACATGAACCAATGAAATGGTTTTTCCATAAAGTGGCATCTCTCGGTGATCCTGGATGTCTACTGGACACTCCACAAATATCACTTCATCCTCGATATCTAAAAATTCTCAGTCAATGTCATGGGAGTCATCATGAAGATACAGATAATGCTGAGAGATGTAAAAGAAGTTGTGGACCTTCTATAACTGTGGTGTAAATTCAAACTAAAATTCCACCTCTCCAATATTCCCCAACAACTCAAAGGTTCCAAAAAACCTACTATAATGATTACTCCCACTTCCAAAACTCCACTTCCCATGTCGAGGAAAAACCTTCCAGAACATATGGTCCACAACCTCGAACTACAAGTGGCTCCTTCTATGATTGGAACATGATTTACATCATTCATGAAATTATTTTATCCTCTCATGAAAAAAAGAAATTTATCTATCATTCTTTACACCACATTGGGATCAATAACAATTGTCTCCCCATCCTCTATCCAGCACAATAGTGATTGACATGGTATTTCATACAAATACTCAAATAGATCCATACCAATGGAATATTTATAGCTATTATTATAAGAAAAATATACCAAAGGAAGGTGTAATTCCCAATATCCAGAAAATTACAAGATGTATGTCTGCAAAATATCCTCCAATGTATGAGTAATCTCTTTTATTTTCCCATTTTATGGGGGAAAAAGTACTAGGTGTAATTGGGTTCCAAAAGCATGCAGAAATACCCTCTAGACACATGAGGTAAACTATGCACCCTGATCTAGAACAATGGGTCTTATAAATCAATGAATACTCACCACCTCATCTACATAACTTTTAGTTAAACCATATACTCTGCCTATCTCCTTGATCACTAAGATGCAGGTTGTTTTCATCAATCAGTCCACGATCACCCAGATATCCTCACAACCTCCCAGAGCTATGGGAATCTTGGTGATGCAATCTATTGATATTTAATCCTATTTCTACTAGGTAACATCCAATGTTTTCAAAAACCACCAAAACATGATACTTGGCCATTTACTTCTATAAAATAAAGCACTTCACTATGAAATCCAATTCTACCCATTTCTTCCCATGAAAAAAAATTTCATTTTCAAACCAGAATACATCTGGGAATAACATTGTTGTACTTTAAAAGGTGAGTTATGAAACTGATTATGGACTCCATAATGCATCACTATGAGAATAAACAACCTCCCATTATACAACATCTATTTCATGAACATCCTCTAACCATCCTTGCAGAGCATCACCCTGGACAAAACGCTCGTGCATCACCTCTTCCTATGAGTGTTTCCACTAGGAAACCTCTACATACTAAATCAGAGAATATTTGATTGTCATCTGAAACAACCATCCACTACCCTAATCCATCCTTTCATCTAAGATTAATGAATAAAACTCCTCTATTGCTCTCTGGGAATCCCCATACACCCTAACAACACCCATCGACAACTTTTTTCTCAAAGTGTCTTCCAAAAAATTCTCCTTTGATGAGGTATAAGAGATATCAAAATAATAATCTTAATGAAACTCCATCCACATTTACTAAAGTATGTTCAGATCATTCTTGAAAAAATATACCTAAAGCTATGGTGATATGCGAAGACCAAAAAGTTCTCCCCAATGAGTTAATGATGACACAACTTTGCAGCAGAAACCCCTGATGCTTGATCTTGATCATGAGTTCATAGTTATGCTCATGGGGATATAACTTCATAGAAACAGAAGAGATTAATTCCTACTACTACATCAAAAAATATCCCATTCCCATATGGGAAGAATCACAAAACACCTCAAACATAACCCCTTCATCAGACAACCTCATCCCTGAAGCACTAAGAAACATCCCCCTCAGGTAACTGAATGTTCTCAGACGGTGATAACACCATACAAAAACATAGTATTTTCTGGTTAAATTTATCTGATGTGTTGAAACTCTAGATATATATGGTACCAACATTCATTAATATCCTGAATTTCAAAGAAAAATATGAACCTTTTACCAATTCTTCAGTTCTACCCAAGAAACAACTACTTCAACCTTCTACGGGTATACTACCACCCCCAAATGAATCCCCACATCCCCAATGAAATGAGCCTCTCATTTCAAGAACTTACACATGGAAAAATTTACATAGAGTTGATGGAGTCGAAGAACATGTAAGACTGTTATGAGATTATTAGCATTTTCCCCTTATAACTTCATGTAGATCAAGATATCACTCATGAACATGATGAGGAACCAATCTAAGAACTCAGGGAACACAGATTTCATAGGTCCCATGAATACACCTAGCATGAATGTAACATTAAATTTCATTACTACAAACACGAAGTTCCCATAAATTAACCTTAAGTTAGTATTCAATACATCTCCCTCCTTCACACTCAACTGGTGATATCTGGACCAAAGATAAAACTTAAAAGACCATCTCACCACTAACTGTTGAATGAAAAGATCATCTATACTTGGAAGAGGGTAACCATATTTTGACTGTCAGCTGATTCAACTTCTAGTAGTCTATACCCAACCATAGAATACCAATCACCTTCTTGGAGGACAATAGTAGATCACCCCAGAGTGACAAAGTTGTCCATATAGAACCCTTATAAATCATATCCTTTATCTAGATCCTCTACTCCAATAACATTGTAGGTCGCATCTGATGAGGTTCCATCAATGACATAGATGCACCAAGCTGTAAGCCTATCCCAAACTCAACATTACTTCAAGGTGGTAGTGTCAAAAACTCCTCTGAAAAAATATAAAGTAACTCACCCAATGAACCTATGAATCTCTACCATCATAGAATCCTTTTATTCCACTTAAAACATAGTTAATAATGAAATAAGTGGTTCCAAATACTGAATTCCCACCTGACAAATCCGCTCACCCAAAAAAACAACACACTAACCATCCACATCTGAAAATATGAATTTACACTAACATATTTCGATAATAGTGTGTATATAATACTACCATTTGATACTATGGATTACATCATATGGATATATCTGTAACAAGAAAATTATCCCACATAATTGATGTACCCCATTATGATTCTACACTACCATCACACATGAAACAAGATAGTTTAGCATCTGATTGTTGTAGTCAATACAAGTGGCACGATATTCCTTCCATAATCTAGTAACGAAGCATGATCTAGAGAGAGTGTAACAAAGGAGCACAGATATCCTAAATCAAAAATGAAATAAACAAGGATTCTAAAATAATTGATCATACAATCGACGATCTCTGGACCCTCTAGAACTCCAACCTCCACTACATGAAACTGTCCACACTCAAATCCTCTTCCTCTCTACTGACTACCACCTCAATGTCCACACTTAGGATGTTGACCTTGAACACGAGGAACACATTAAGGTTGTCCTCTACCTATTCCATCTCTCCTCAATAGAGTAAAAACCTACTGCCCCTATAGCTGAAATGACATAACTAGAAACTACTATTGTGGATAACACTGATCCAATCCACATCCACCAAACTAAGCATTGGGAACTACTAGGCATTGTTTCTTGAAATGTCCATGATCCACACAACCAAAACATGCCATAAAATATCATCTAGGAAAATCTTGAAAACCATTGTACATAGAAGGTCAGAAAGGAAGCTACTGAGGTCGACTCCTAATCGGTCGACTCTTCGAATGTCTTGGTTCCATTGAAATTCCACTAAAAATATTTCCTCTTAAGGAAAACTATTGGTTCTCCTATCACTGTAAAACTCCTCACAAGTGAAACCAGTCAATCAACCATTACTTCTACTGAACCTTTATAATTTATTGGCAATGTAAATAGAGTAAAAAAAATACTAGATAGGAGGAAAAATTTCCTTTACAAGATGTCTCTCAAGAGAATCCTCATCTGGTAAAAGATATGGCTCAAAATGAATTACATCCTTAAACATGATTCCCAACACCCTCACTGACATGATTCCCGATTAATGGGAATGAAGCTCCTACCACTTCACTGTCTTCAGGGTTGATGAAATTAACTCTAATAAGAACTCTTTCTGTAATTTGGCCCACAAAACATCATCCTTCTTCCACTACCCAATTTATAACATTCACCAATGGCGCACATATCCCTATATCTGATATAAATCCAAAGAGACCCAATATCTGTTAGGGCCCATATTAGACTAAAATTGATCTCAAGATCCTCCATCTAGCTCTCTATATCCACATCAGAAACACTTCCCTGATACTTCCCCAAAGCCTACTACTAGAAAGAATTCAATGTCCTCTTCCACTGATTATACTCTTCTACAAAATCAAACCTATAATGATCAACCAGATCAGCCTATTGAAACTAAACTGCCTGATCCACTTGTGAAGATAAAACAAGATCCATATCTAAAATGAAAACAAGGATTTCATATGAGCGACTAGTATTGAATTTTATTAATATTTATTTTAACCCATTTAATTAATTTCTTATCCATTTCATCATCCCCAAAAAAACCCAATTAATTCAATAACACAAGTTATACTAATGCATATACCTTTCTTATATATCTACCTTACAAGAAAGTTCACATAACTTTTTCATATAATAAGTTCAATTCCCATGCACTAGATCACTTGTGGCCCAACAATCCTATGATCTAGATCATCTCCTTACCTATGTCATGAACTGTGGTCAACAGGCACCATTTCTATACCACCCAATTCAATCCTAACTATACCAAAATCTAAACACCATCCTATGTATCAACCACACCTATAATAAATCTATTTATTAACCCCCTCTCTCCTTAGATAAAACAATTACGGGAGAGATATAATGACCCCCAAGTTTCGCCTCACGTAGGCCTTGGGTTGGAGATAAGCATCGTGGGTAGAAAAATCTCATAGTATGTGATGTATTACACTATATAAAATAAATAAATCGAGAGATAAGATGAATTTTTCACAAGAAACACTAATACATGATATTAAAATAAATGAAAATCATCCCCCAATTCAGGTATAAATAAAACTGATACAGTAAAATTATACAAAATTAAATACCCAAAAGAAAATATAACGTACAACACAAAAACTATCTAAAGGTCGGATATAGTAATTCCCCACATGGTGCATGTAATACTCATAAATACCTAAAAATAATTTTATATACATAGTATTATGAAACAACTATACATAGTAGGAAATGCAATGAATCTCAGGTAAATGTGAAAGAACCATACTAATGCACCAATGATAAAATAGAAGAACCAAAAAACACGGATACAAGTATACTAACCAAAACCAATCTAACTATGGAACGCTCACCATTTAATGCAAACCTTGTAATATAATATAATAAGAATCAAAACGATAATGGTACCCCACACCACATTCCCACTTACATACCTATCACACACCAAATGTTGTACATCCTAACGCTCTTGTAACTTCAGTATACCACACTACCCCACAAGAACAATCAAAACACACCTCTCCCATTGAAAAATGGTCTCACGACCGCACATGAATGGAAACATCACATCCCTCCTGAAAACACCTAGGGTACTGCTCCACAGGCACAGTCACATCTCTCATGAAAACATCCAAACCATCACATCTCACTTGTAGAAACCTTGGAGATCACAAACACAATCTAATGAACTAACAAACCTCCAACCATTACAACCTATGTAATACCAACCTTTCCTAGAAAATTGAGAGAGAGGTAAATAGTGATCACCCATCCAACTGTACTCCTCAACAGATCATAGGAAAAAACACCCCCACGTGATTATGTAGGTGTTGGAAAAAAAGTGAAAGATGTGGGAGGCGTGAATATAAAAATTAAAAGAATATAATATTATAAATGTATAGTATCAAAAACTCAATGAAATTTTATGGGTTAAAAAACATACTAACAAAATTACAACACCATCACTTTTATACAACCTTTAAATTCAAAACAGAGCACAAAAATCCAAAACCCATTCCACATTTCCCACCAATCTTATTTAATCATCTCTATATTTTCATTATTTAGCATCAACCACATTTAATCACATAACCCATAATTTAATTATTAATTATCATTTATCATCCCATTAACCAAACCAACCCATTCCATCTGAAAAATTATTAAACAATTACATATTTATTGCATCACTAATCAGGAATCTAACACAGCACCACCATGTATAATAAATAGATCAACATGCGATCAACTTATAGCCCCAAAACCACATCCAAACAAACCACATCCTCTCATCCCTAAAATCAAAATCCAAGAAACCACCTCTTTACCACCACAAAGGCATGATCAAACAAACATCCTCCTAACTGCCCAAAAAGTACATCCCAATAAACCACCTCCACCTTGCTGCCCTAAAAGCCCGACCAAACAAACCACATCATCGATGCCCCAAACGTACGGCCAAACGAAACACAACCTAACCTCCCCAAAAGAACGGTAAAAAACCACCTACTTGATTCAAAAAACTAATAGCCAAACAAACCACCTCTTTTCAACCCAAAAGAACAGCTAATCAATCCACCTCAGCACCACCGAAAAGCATGACTAAACAATTGACCTCTTTTCCATCCCAAATATATGATCGAAAAAACCATCTCCTCACCACCAAAAATTTACGGAGAAACAAACCATCAGCCACACATGATCCAACCACACATCTCTACCCCAAAATCATGAGAAATCATAATATCACATCAATATCATTTTATAGATTAATAAGGGGGATTTTATCACATTCTACATTATTTTTAGGGGTGTTATCACAAAAATAAAACATCATGGGAAAACCATTTCGTTATCCATGTATTAGTAATTAACCAATTTCAATTTAGGGTGATATAACAACAATAACAACCAAAGAAGAAATCACAATACATATATATAGAAAAAACCAATCTTCTGACCATAATTATTTTTATTGGGGCATCAAGCCTATAAAATCCATAATATCTAAATCATATCAAAGTTGTAAAATTATACACTTCAAATCCAATTTACCTCAATTAAATTTAAATTAACCTATTATTTATCTTTTTTTTGAAAACATAACAATAATCCATGGATAAACAAAAGTAAAACCATCATGAATGATACATAATAAAGAGAAATGAGGTTTACCCTAGCTCATGGTAGCTTTTCAACTCACTACGTACTGCAGGGTGATGAAGAACAACCAAAACCCACTAAGACACCATAAGAAAGCAACGATCAACCTATACCACCCCAAAATATCATAAAAAATCCAAAACACACAACCCATACCAAACCATACTATCATAATGAATCAATGAATTAGAATGGAAGGTAATAGATAAGAACGAGAGGATAATTCACTATAGATCGAATACAGAATGATAGGAATCAATCACTGTCAATAGGTAACATAGCACAACTCAAGGGGGATTTTTTGTCCACATTGAATGATAGAGAGAATAGGGTATGAGGAAAACCCGAGTTCCCTACATATTTATAACAACATTTCTTTGGGGAAATACATGACAGGTGATACCCATTAACGTCATGTAATCCTCATGGTTTAGTTTTAATGAAAAATGCATCTCCTTTTTATTATTTAATGCTAAAAATATAAAACTCATGTATCTTACCTAGAAAAGCTATGAAACCAACATTCATGTTGTGAAATACGCTTATATTTCATGTATTTACTTAAAAAGCCCTGCTTCACCTCCAAATGCCATTAAAACCCCCAGAACCTCCCCCGAAAACCTCTAATAACCAAAAAAACCAGGTAATAGACCAGGGAGGCACAAACTCGTGTATCATATACCCGTCACAAAATTTTCCCCATAAATAATAAAAACAATACCATAAGTATAGGTGTCTAAACAACCACCTTGTAATATACCTATCAAGGATATCTTCATACCTCAAACGTTATTAACAACCATACACACAACTGAGTGACCACAAAATTCAATATAAAAACACACCAACACAACCACCAGCTGCCTCCTCTCACACAACCACACTACCATAAAACTACAACTACATCATACAAAATAAACCACACCATCCCTCACACAGGAATTTGGGTTTTTCTACCCCCATATAAATATACTATTCGCTCTTAGAGGCACTGACTCAAACAAATGAGTTTAATCAACTCACAATTAATGGGTATCAATTAGAGATCTGGTCCCACCCTTTTAATATGTTTGTAAGTTATTAAATATTACATAACACACATAACAAACGAAGGAAAATAGTTAATATAAAAAACAATGTTCATACATCACATCACAAAGAAGCAAAACTAAGAAAGAAACTCCTAAAATGTTTGGGTACTGGCCCTGAATCTGCTTATATTTCTTATAAGTATTATCCTATAAGACACCATGCCTCCAAATCACATGAAACATTGAAATAGCCTTTCTATGTAGCACCTACTCTTGGTGATATTGGATCTATACTAGTCGCTCTACAAATGTCGTGTCATACTTGATATCCATCACTCCCTAGTTAATGATTTTAGAATCATCATGAAGTTACTGATGATGTTGAGATATGTGGAAGATGTCTTGGACCCTCTCCAACTAGGGTGGAAACGCCAACCGAAATGCCACCTCTCCAGCTCCCCCAACACCTCAAAGGGCCCAAAAAACTAGGAGAAAACTTATTCCCTTAGGAAAAAAATCTAATGCCTATATCGAGGGGATATATTCCAGAACATGAGGTTCCCAACCTTGCTCTCCATGGTACTCCTTTTATGATCCACATAATACTTCTACTGGTTAGATGCTCCTTTCATCCTCTCAAAATCAATCTGATCTTTTTCCATCATGATTTACACTATATCAGGTCCAAGAACAGCTGTCACCCCAACATTTGTCCAAAAGAATGGATAATGACATGGATTTTCATACAGATCATAAAATTGATTCATGCCAATGTAAGAGTGATAAATATTAATATAAGAAAACTCTACTGAAGGCAGGTTTTTTACTCATTATTCACCAAAGTCCAAGATGAATGCCTGAAACTTATCCTTAAATGTTTGGATAGTTCATTCAATTTTCCCATCGATCTATGGTTGGAACACAGTGCTAATGAATAATTGTTGCCAAAATAATGCTAAAATCCCCTCCAAACTCATCAGTTAAAATGTGCATATCGATCTAAGACAATGGACCATGGAACAACGTCAGGACCTAGATCATACAGATGCACAATTCCCTGCATCTGACTAACTTCCATAGGGACCTAGTACTCCATAGGTTTCTGGAGAAAACTGAAAGTGATATCATGATTTTCTATCCAACTGTCAATCATTACATTTGAAACAAAGTCCACGATCACTGCTAATTCATTGATTTGGAAATCATTAAATGTCCTCTTCCACTGATCATCCATGTCAACCAGATCAACACTATAATCATCAACTAGATCATCCTATTGAACCTCAATTCCCTGAGCCACACCCAAATGATGAATATGAGCCACAGTTTATGGGTAACCAAGAATTCCTATTCCCAAGTTTCATGTTATTTTATAAATATTCACATTAACGAATTTAATTCAGTATGTTATACATTTCAAATTCCCCAAATAAACCCTATCCAAACAAGAACAAAAATTATCTTGATGCATGTTCCTTTCATATGTCTCTACAATGTAAGTTGTTCCACCTAACATGGTCGTTCAATAAGCTCAGAGTTCATGCATTGGATCAATGTGGGCCCAAAGATCCCATGACCTATCCTATCTCCCAATCCTATGTCTTGCACCAAGGTTAACTGTAACTATTTCCATACAACCCCATGCAATCCTAACTATCACTAACTCCCAACTCCATCCAATCTCACAACCACTACTCTAATACGACTCTTTCATGACCCCCAACCTATAAAGATTCCATAATGTGGGGAGATAGATAATGAACCCTTGAGTGACACCTTATGTAGGACCTAGGTTGGAGACTTGCACTGAGGGTAGAAAAATCTCATAGTATGTGAGGAATCACCCACAGAAAAAAGAAACAAGATTGAGATATAAGATGTATCATCCACAAATAACAATAATACATTATGTAAAAAAGAAACCAAAATCGTCCAATAATGAATTAAAAAATACAAAAGATATAATAAATTTTTCCAATAGTAAATACCCAAAAGAAAATATAATGCATCTAAACAATAACTATACAAAGTCCTGATCTAGTAATGCAGAAAATGGTCAGTGTAATCTTCCAGAAAACCATAAAAAAATTTATATATGTAGGGTGAGTGTATGGGTATACTCATTATGAAAACTGAAGTCTCTTAGGTATATGTGAAAGAAGTATACTAATGCACCTACGAGAAAAAAATAGAACCAAACAACACATACACATGTATACTAACAAAACCCAATCTCACCAAGGCATGATATCAAAATAATGAAAACCAATTAACATAATATAATAGGAATCACATCGATAAGGTTACCCCACTCCACTTTACCATGGGTATGTTGCTCACACACCCAACATTATATGTCCTGGATCTGCCATTTATTATGTACACAATACCACCCCCAAGAACGTTCACATCACACCTTTCCTGCATACACCCAGGACCTCCTTCCCACAAAAATGGCCACATCACATCTTCCTAGAAAACACAGGGGTTACAAAACCACAATCACAGTCATTTCACGTTTAAAAACTCCTAGGTCGTTACGTCTCAACGGAAAAAACCTCATCTATCACAATCACCATCTAATAAACAAATAGGCATCCAGCCATCACCACCTATGAAATACCAACCTTGTATAGAAGATATGGCATAAAAGATTGGTTTGTTATCCATCCCTATTCTTCCCCAATTTTTGAGAAAAACACCCCCACATAACTATCTGGGTGTTGGCACAAAGTGATCAACATGAGTGGGCTTCATATATAATTCAAATGAATATAAAATTATGTATGTATAGTATCATATTGTGAATCCCAACATATGGGTTCACAAGAAAACAAACCCTCAACACCGTCACTCTTGCTAGAACCACTAAATGAAAAACACCACACACCAAGACATATACTAATTCCATATTTCAAAAAAATCATTTAATCATCTCAATATATTCTTTATTTATCATAATACTCATTTAATCACACAACCCCTCATTTTATAATTCATTAACCATTCTTATCCAATTAACCTAACCAAACCATTCCATTTCAATCATTATTAAACAATTATTAATTTATTCCATCACTCAAGGTAATATAACACAACACAATGACATATCACAAACATATAAAAGTTATATCACCTTCCCACCCCAAAAGCACAGAAAAAAATCATCTCCTCACCCCCAAAGCACAGACAAATAAACCACCATCTAACCACCCAAAAAGATATTCCAAGAAAACCAACTACCCGCCACCCCAAAAGTATGGACAAACAAACCAACACCTCCATGGTTTCCATAATGTAAGGAAAAAACATCCTATCCACCCGTAAAGCACGCAAAATAACTAAATACTCACTACCCCAAAATCATGTCCAAACAAAGAACCTTCTAACAGCCTCTGAGTAGGACCAAACTAACCACCTCTATGTCTCTACAAAAGCATGGAGATACAAACCATCTCATCGCCACTCCAAAATCATTGGAAACCAAACAATTATCCCCACATGCCCAATCCACACATTTCAACACCAAAATAATGACCACACATCACATCTCATCAAGAAAATTTTATTGGTTTACAAAGAAGCTTTTATCACATTCCACTTTATTTTAGGGGTGTTATCATAGAAGCCAAAATTATGGGGGAATCTATTTCATTATTCAAATATAAGTAATTAACTAATTTTCATTTAGGGTGAAATAATAAAAATCAAAACCAATGAAAATATCAAAAAAAAAATATCCAAAAAAATTCCCCAACAATCATAATTTTTAGTAGGGAGTCATGACCGTATAACCTAAAATATCAAAATCATATCAAATCTGTAAAATCATTTGAATAAAACCCCATTTACCCCCCATTGAATTTAAATTAACCAATTTTTTTACCTTTGATTAATTTAAAACAACCATAATCCATATATAAACAAAATCAATCCCCTCCTTCATGATACATAGTAAATATAAATGAGGGAAATCATACCTCAAGGAATCTGTTCAACTCACTACACACTGCAGGGAGAATAAGAATGTCTGAAAATCACAATTGAACAATAAGAAACTATAGATCAACCCATACCTCACCAAAATATCATCAAAACCTAGCCTAAAAACACAACCCAAAATAATCTATATCACCATAGTGAAACCTCAAATAAGAACAGAAGGGAACATATGAGAATGAGAGGATAACTCACCATGGATTGATTATGGGAAGCTGGGAGTCAATCATCATCCAATGCAAACTCAAAACTATTAAAGGGGGATCCTCTATCAACCTTGATCGATATAGAACATTGGATTTAATGGGAATACCAAGTTCCCTAAAAAATTATAAAATCACTCTATTAAGGATTTACATGATGTGTATTCCCCTTTCACATACTGTAATCCTTGGGTTTTGGTTTCGCCAAAATATTCATCAACATTTTTAATATTTACAACCAAACAACTAAAAATAATGTACAGGATATAGAAAAGTGATGAAAACAACATTTATGTTGTTTAATATGATTACATGAAATGTATTTTCTACAGAATCCTTGTTTCACCTCCAACTCCCAAGAATAATCTCGGAACCTCCCATGAAGGAATCCACAACCAAAAAAGGAAATGTAAAGGATTTAAATGGTACAGACCGTTACAAAAGTGATGAATGTAATGGAATCCCATATAATGCTTCAAAATGATCCATTTTTATCGATTTCTTATAAAACTTGTTATATGAGAACACCACTAAAAATATGTGCTTTTACAATGTACCACCATTGTACGTAATGAAAGATTGCCACATGACTTAAAACATTTTAAAAATCCTTTAAGATTTACAAACCATATGATGATGATATTCTATACTCATAGTAAACTATGTGTTAAGGTATTTCTATATATATTTATATAAATGAGATGTAAATCTTCTGTCATTGTCTGACACTATCAAAACTGGTACACCATGTCTCTTAAACACTTCTCTTATATAGTTTTTTGAAAAGTCCCCGACTATATGGGATTCATGAATTGGGATTGAATAGGATAAATTTGGGAGAAGATAAACTATCACTCATATCGAATCATGCTTCTGAACCATTATGGGAAGATTTGATACCAAATACATCAATATCTACTCATATTTTAAAATAGAAAAAGGTAAAAACTACAACATACATTATGGTTGGAAATGCTCTACCTTTTATTGTCGACATGTTATGATTCTTAAACAAACACAAATACATTTTGTTTGATATTGTCCCACCAAAACTGTGAATTTAACACCTTATACATCTTCTATATTCTATGATAAAAAGTCCATATCAAAGATATTCTTGGAAAGTTTTCAAGATATAAAATCCTGTATCTTTTATAGAGCTACAAATACACCTATTTCAGAGATTACATGTCCAATGAAACATACCTATTATATTAAAAAATCTCACTTTAAAAATATGTACTATAGACAATGATCTATTACGATTCCCAAAACTATTGTTAAGTGTTGTTCATGCTCAACCCCCATCCTTGAATATACCAATATGTTGTGTAGAAACCCCACCACAAAATAATTTATATATCTCTAAAAAATATGATTCATTAATTTTGTAAATACCATGAGTTCATTTTTTATACTAGAAGGCATAACCACACACTCATAATGGAAATATCTAATCTGGAAAGCTATCTTTGAAATATCTTCATTCGAGAACAACAATTGGTGATATTATAATCAAAAATTAATCATAGATAACAACAAAGCTCACCTCAATTGATCGAACTTCTCATAAATGTGTTTAAGTGGATACTGATTCTTTATCATTACTTGGTTATGATTATGATAATAAAAAAAATATGAAAATTCCCACCCACCTTCTTTACATAAAAGACATGTGCTTCCCATGGAGAGTCTCTTAGCCATATCAACAATTTTATTTCTAGCTCCTCCAAATGTACATTCAATTCCCTTAATTTAATAGGTGTCAATTGATAAGACAGAATTGAGATAAGACTGATCCCCAGAAAAAGATCAATTGTAAATTCCAATTCCCATACAGGTGGAAACTCTAAGAAATTATCAAGGAAAATTTCATGAAACTAATTAAAATACATATGGAAAACTACTATCCTCAATATCATCCAATTATGAAAAATTAAACACAATCAAATTATAATATTTTTTTAAACTTAGGGTGCCAAAAATCTCATTGATCCAACTCTTACACTCTTCTCTCCATAAAAGAGATACAAGAATGTTTCCTCAGTTGTAAAAATATCCTTTCTGGTAAAATAAATGATGTGATATTTGAGAATTATCATGAAATAAATAACCAAGATTATATCGTAGACATTATTATAAATCATATATAAATCTTATTTCAACTCATCGCCATCAATGGTTATATAACATGCATTACACATAAAGGCTCTACATTCTCTTTGACCAAGATGAGTTTTAATTATTAACAATGAATTCAACCTATCAAATTTTAAACCCATAAATTCAATTTAATAAGATATAATTATATAATGGGATGAAATCGTATCGAAAAATAATTTATAATGGTAGAACTAAAAGGAATTGTACCCCTTATTACGGATGGTCCAGACTGATCATCCACAATAACTTCTTTAGTTTTATATAATTGTTTTTCTCGCAATAAATTCTTCCTTATTACCCTGATGAGATTTGACTTGTTTAGAAGTCAAAGTATTCCTAGAATCATCATGGTTAGACATATAATTCTAACTAATGTTTTTACCCTTCCCACATCCCATTATTCTGTGATAAGTGAAAAGTATCCCGAACACCCGACCTCAGAGAACTATGACAATAGCAGTAAATATGGCCATCTAGTTTCAATTTTAGCTTGATTTAGGTGGTTTGTGAACTATAATTTCATGTGGTAAAACAAAACAAATTGAAAACATAAATCTTGTGTATTTGGTTTTGGAGGAAGGATTATTGATGCCACCATTTGTTCCTAATACATACTCCCACTTTTGAGATATGTGACCCTCCTCTCCTGGCTTTGAGAATTATATGTTTCTAGAAAAAGATTCTTTTATATAAAAATTCATGTGATGAAATATTTCTCATACATGTGGATATGGCTAGGGATTTAAATGTAGATAGGATAAGAGAATATCATAATGAGATAACAATTATAATTATGTGATGAGGATACCCATATTATCACTTTTCATTTATTTTCAACAATCATGATAAGAATATCAGTTAGAAAAAGTGAATAATCATCAGAAAAATACTAAGGGAGAGACTAAAGATCATAAGTTCATGGTTGAAGAAAAAATATTTTATTTGTTTCCAGTATATTATAAGATAAATATATGTGAAAGAATTAAATATGGAGGTGATTATTATTGTGTCATTGGATGATGTTCTATGTAAATTATCCATGTATGCTTATAATTTGATTTAGGTGTTTCCATGATTTATGGAATTGATTATGTTTGTGGCTACTATCTAGAGGAATTTAGAAGAAGAAGCTCAAGACATATTGATAATAATAATTATGATGATTGATTTACAAGACATAATTTATATGACATGTACTAATTAATTTTGTGGTGGAATATTGTTTTCAATTGTTAAATAATTAAAGATGTCATCCTTTGTTCAATTAGGATGAGTTTTTTTATGAAACTATACATTAATTGCATGATTAAATATTTTGAATATGGTTATAAAATATTATATAATTTCATAATGATTATTATTGTGAATTACATGATTTTTTTATTTCTTCATGAAGAATATTTGTAGAAAAATTTAATACATAGTGTTCACTATGTATTTGAGCTGTCCTTATAAACAAAATAGGCAAGATCCTATAAAAACCAACACCCACCTCAACCACACATCGGGTACCATGGTTTTTCATGTGGGAGATAAGTGAAAATGGCCAACCATGTTTTATTGGTGAGTATGAGGGCTTACATTGAACTAACTGGGATTGTATGAGGGAGTGAATAAGATACACACTTGTGGATGCCCTGGTGGAATACACAATTGTGTTGTGTGGCCCGTGATGTGAATCTATGAAGTGTGTCTGTATTTAAACTTCATTTCAAGGTCGATCAATTGATTATGTAGGTAGTAATATAATTGATGCTAATACAAGTGAAAGACCTATTTTGGGTCCCATGAAGTTCATAAAAATTACTCAATTTAAAAGGTTAAACTTCGAATTATGGGCCTTAGATCTATTTTTTGTATGATATTTTATTAATATGAGAACTGATATTTTACCTTCAACCTTCAAAGGGATGTTATTGTGTTCTTGGGATAACAAACATCTAACATGTTCATAATTTCCAATTATCAAACAAAGATAATGAGACATGATCAAACATACCAAATCCAAGAATAAAATCACAATATTGCATGCATGTGTATGTTCTATGAATATGAATATAGTGAAGCATGATACATAGTTTTCCATGGGTTCAGGTTCAACCATAAGAATAATTAGGTGTCATATCCACTCCCTTGATCAATCGTGTATCTTCATGGAATCTAAAAAACAGGGACCATGAGATGGTCCCATCACAGATATCATTGTTTATACAAATCGTGTTTACATCGATCCATCACAAGTAGAATATAATCAATAGAACCCTCCATACTATAATATTCGACATCGTATATGTTTGGAAAATTTATAGTTTTATCTTTCATAATCTATTAGTTTTTTTTGATATCTTTGGTTCATTGAAGAATCATTTGACTCTACCATAAATTTTATAGAGAGGTGGTAATAAACACTCGATGAATTCAATGTCTGTTCTAGGGGATTTGGTTGTTATCATTTTAGATTCCTAAGATCTATAATTTTTCGAAAAAATAGAGTATCTTTGTTCTTTTGTCAGGTTATAGAAAAGATACCAACATGATTAGTTCTTGTGAAGGAGACAAATATAGATACTATGAGCCTCTTAATCATTGTAAATATTGAGTTTTCTTGATGAATCACTCATTTAAAGGAGATATGAAAATAATAATCCAATTCAAATGAATATTGTTGCCCCAAATGATCATTTTTTCATAATGTAACTATGATATCACGTATACATATAATAATTGCGTAAAGGTAGAAGCAAAAAATGGGATTATCTGTATGTAATCAACATGCATGTACAGAGTGAAATAAAATATATTGTGTGAAGCATTAAGAAGACTTATATCAAAATAATTATTAAGATAAACATGAATAATAATTCAAGAAAACATGACACACACAAATAAAATAATGGGAATATTGAATAATAATGTGAAATATGTGTACTCCATGAAGTGATCATGTATTAATTTATTTGAGATGATACATTAAGATGTGTATGTAATTTATTGTAATAAATAATATTAAAGAGATTTTTTTCAGTTAGGGTTTCTTCATTAAAATAATAATTTTTTGTATGCTTGGGCATTTGACATTTTAGACTGAAGGTGGAAGATACTTATTTGAGAATAATTTCATGTATTAGTATAAAATAAACACAGATGAACCATATCATTCATAATTTTATGTAACGAAGTTTCAATCCAAACAATATTATTCTAATAATATGATTAAGATCATGGAGGTGCATATAATAATCTTTTATCCCACATGCTCATAGAGAATGATAACTCTAAAATAGAAAGTGAAATTTCTACTACTTGATCAACAAAAAGAGAAATACTAAACATCAGACAAGGGTGATTGAATTGTTACTAAAGAGGCATCATGTTGGGAGTGCCTAACCAGATATGGAGAAGATAATATATTTGGGATGACTTGCAAATGGAGAAAAATGAGTTGGATGTTGGGGTCTTGAACCAATATCAACTAGAGGATCGACTATTGGGGTTTATAACTAGTTTCTTACTTATGCATTTAAATATTTAATAAAATTATATCATAGAATCCATGTTGCGTAATCTAACCAACATGGTAGGGATTATGCATTTTTACCCAACCATGTTAATACCTTGGATTGTTCTCTCTCTTATTAAGTGTGGATTTGAGATATTATTAAGTGTATTTAGACCAATAAAAAGTATAAGAGTTTAAATTAAATAGAAATAATATGTAAATGAAAACCCCTGATTCATCCCCAATTAGGGTACCCTTTTGGGGTTTGACATAAAGCAACTTAAAACCCCCACAAAAAAAATGTGAAATATGAATGTGAATATAAAATTAAATACATTAATATTCTGATATATGATATCAATGAAACATTATCCATGTATAGTATTTATTATTACAATTTTTGTGCATATATCATAGACTATTTAATGTGACCAATAAGAGGATTGGAGACTAGATTTCATCAAAGTATCCAATGTTTTTCCAAAATATCATGGGTGTTGACTCTTAGTGATAAGACTAACATTCTATATTTCCTATCATTATCTATCATCAACTCAAATATGTTCTTAGCAAGCTCAGGATCATTCATCCTAATACTTATAAAAAACAATCTCTATAATTTCTGAATCCTTTTATCATCTAGTCCAAACAAAAACTTTTTATCACTATGCAAAAGTACTATGATTAAAATATGATCATCCCATCACTTCTAATTAAATTAATTAAATGTGTTTCACATATCCTTATTCGAATATAAATACATTTATGTTTTAATTCCATTTTCTATGTGAGTTCTTTATCCCATAATCACTTTTCATTAAATTAAAAACCAATTTTTGGTTCCCGTTTTCCATGAAACATACTGGCCCCCCATGAAAAATTCAACATCCAAATAACCATGAAGTAAAGTATGTTAAAATAAATGTATTATAATTACATATATTCTAATTCCCATATGTTTAGATTAACGTAAATGGTTTTCAATTTTAGTACTATTGATAATAACTATATGAAATTAACTTTTTCCTTATATTCGAATCCCTTCACAATCAGCTACACCTTGAAATACATCTTACCACTAGCCTCTTAGCTGAAATTTTATACCAATTTGTTTACAATTGTTTCCCCATTATGGTAATTCTGTTTTAATATAATGATTTTTTTAAAAATATGTACTATCTAATAGTGTACAAGAAATGTAACATTGTGTTTAAACAAATAATAAATTATTATTAATTAAATGTGACTGTTATATCATAGATGTTAAATTAGAAATAATGATTAATATTAATTAAATTATGATATATATATTTATATATAGTGTTCATACTAATTTATAATTTATTAATTTATTTTTTCAAATATTCTCTCTATTTTTAGTAAAATCATTTTATTATTCAAAAATATTTTTTCTTTAACATTAGGGGTTTTCATGATTTTTATGAGTTAAAATTATAATAACTTTTGGAAATTTCATAAAATTTAAGTTATAAAATTATTTTAATTTCCTAATTCATCATTTCCAAATTATATTATGATTAATTTATGAGAAATTTCTGAAAATGTTGATTTTTCAATGAATAGTTAATTTTTTTTATATTTATTGATAGTAGAATTTTTATTTAAAGAATTTACAAAGTATATTTATATTTCAGATTAGTTTTAAAATTCAATTATTTTATTTTTATTTAAAATATGACGATTAGAATTTTATGTTATTTTATACTCTAATAAAGCTTGAAAACATTTAATTTTTAAGAAGGGAATTTTTCTAATTTTTTTTGATATGTTCTACTAGTTTAATTTTAAATAAAATTTGAACACTTTTATTTTTTGAATTTTGAAAATTATTTACCATATTTAGAATTATTGAGTATAAATTTTTTAAATAACTCCCTATTATTTTTGGTCAATATGAATAGAAACCATAGTAATTTTTTTACCACGGTAAAGTGTAAATCTTGTAATTAACATTAAAAATAATATAATAAAGACTATAAAATTACAATAATACTTGACTAACATTTATTAGAGGATTATATATCAAACTTAATCATCCATTATTCGGTTATATGGAGTTTTTAGTCATTTTTTATGAGATTATGACTTTTATAATCTTTTATTTAATGTAAAGTAATAAATCACACACTCTTATTTTTAATAATTATATCATTTTTTACATAAGGATATCTGTAGTCTATTTCTGGTTATATATATACTATTTTAAAATATAAATAACATATATTAATCACGTAAATTTATTTTTAGTTTTTAGTGATGGAAAAATTACCCTAATATTTTACATAATGGTGTGCAAAAATTATTAAATTAATGGAAAATTAAAATAAATGATATTTTACATTTTAAAGTTAATTTAATTTATGGTAATTATTGGGATTCAAAAATTATATATGTTAAAACTAAATTTTATCTTATTATTTTTTAAAATTATAATTTTTGTAATAATGTTATTAAAGTCAAAGTAATGAATACTTCCAAAAATCGTCATTAATGGTTTGTTATAATAAATAATATTTTATTAAATAATGTATAATTAATAAAATTATTAAATTTGGACATGAGATTTGGATAATATTTATAAAATAATAATTTTTCATTTTATTGTCATTTTTAAATTTATAGTAACTATATTGACCCTCAATTTGTAAAAATCATTGTTTTCATGATAAGTTTAAAAGTGGTTAACGAGGGGTTAAAACAAAATGATAACGGAAAAAATGTGAACAAAACATTCCAAAAAATTAGTTAATACCACCCACCATTATCCTATATTCTAAATAAATAAATTTAGATCCATTTTAAAAAAAGTAAATTTTATTAATTTAATATTTTGAACAGTTTCAAGAATTCTCTCCCAACTCTTATAAAAGTGATCCTCTTCATCACATTCATTTACAAATAAAAACAAATATGTTT
This sequence comes from Viscum album, assembly GCA_963277665.1. Lineage (NCBI taxonomy): Eukaryota > Viridiplantae > Streptophyta > Magnoliopsida > Santalales > Viscaceae > Viscum > Viscum album. Next base: position 296,101 of record CAUJRU010000504.1, read on the forward strand.
GGAAGTTATGCACCCATATCCCTTACTATAATCCATAAATTCATTCCAATGGCCTTGGTTAGGGTACAGTACCAAACTTATATGGCTTAAGGTGTTTATTAGACGAGGTATTCCAATGGAGAGGTATAGTTTTAACTACAAGTTTAAATAATATTAATTTTACACCACCTTGAATAGTTTTTCAACCATGATTATATATTAGAACCATTATATTCATTATACAAAGGTGTTCTTATTTTAATGTAAATCCTTTATCCATATCCTCTTCAATCAAATGGGAAACGAAACAATCATTCGTGTGTGTGGAAAACTACCATCTCATGAACTGATGTAATTGATTTTACTTCACTATATATCATCAATATTTATAATGTTGAATTTATATTATATATGTATATTATATTAATTAAATATTTTAAATTATTTAAAGATAATATAACTAATATTTTTTTACATTTCCATACGATGGACAATGATAACAGCAATCATGCATATGTTTGGACTACCATATCCCTTAAGCGATGCGATTCATTTTTCATCACCACGTCACATAGATGATATATATATGTTTATTTAAATAAATAATATAAAATTTATGATATTATAATAATTTTTTAATGAAAAAATACTAATTTATTTATTCCATAATGATCTTTGAAAAATGGAAATGTTAATCATGCATACATATAAACTACCATCTCTATGATTGCAATATAGATCATTTTTCATAATAAAATTTAATGATTGGATTTAAAAGTATAATTGATGTATAAAAGTAATAATTATTTCATGAATACTCTTCTTTAGATGATAAAATGATGAAATCTTTGACCATAGTCAACCTACTGAATTCATTTTGGACATATATATCGAATATATTCGAAATGTATGACATGAACATAGATGATTAATTAATTGTATATAAGATGATAATTAGGGATATAAAAGAATAATAAACTAATTAAAGTTCTTAATCAATTAAATTATTAACGCAATTTTATTCTTCATTAAGATTAATAACATAACTAATGAGTCAGTATTTAGGGAAGAGACTGTCTTTTAAGTCCTTATTTAAGGTTACCGTTTTATCTATTTTGATCAAATTCAATATTAATGCTTTTAACATATTCAGAATGAAGGTAATTTTACACCATCATGATTTATCAATGATATTATGTTTCCTTATTTTCATTTCCATTTTTTTCATCCAAAATGGTCTCTTTAGGATGTACATAATTTCATCTTTTAATAAGTGATTCTTAGAGGAAAAACTGTATTTTGATATATGAATGTTTTTTGAACAAGAGATTAAAAGTTTTTTTCCTGGGTTTTATTAATGATATGGTCCTTGGAAATATGTTACAAATGGTTTATCCCAATTATAGTTTACATGTGATCCTATTATAGCTTAAATGATGGGTGTTCCTAGAAAATCATTTAATGAATTGGGTTCTCTAGAGGTGGAAGTGGACCGTTTGGCTATTCTATTTGTAAGAGTGATTGTCAGAGTGATATGGGTGTGATATACCAAGGAAAATATAATAATTTTATGTGATTTATAATTATGTTTCATGATTTTTTTTATTTCAAATACATGATATGTAACGTTTTAAAACAAAAATTATTCCCATTTTGGGTAAAAATGTATGTTTTTATTAAATGGTCTTTCAAGAGTATTAAATTTTTTTCATTGGACAAATGGTTATATTTTTTTATGTCACTTAATAAACTTTTTTTGATCATCCAAAATTTTAGAAATAAAATTCCCAAGTTTTATGGATGTGTAAGGGGAAAATAAGAGGTTAAGATGAAATTCATGAATATTTTACAAGAAAAAATTTCATGTTTTATTTTTTAAATGTTTTATATGGTGGAAAATGGATATTTATTATAATCTTTATATTTATATAATATGTTTTAATTATGTACTTGTTCTGAACTAACTATCAGAAACTCTAAAGCTGAATAGATCCCCAAATGTAAGTTAAATAATTAATCATGTAAAAAAGATGATTTTTTGTTGTTTAAGGATAGTTGTAACAGTTGGTATCAAAATATGGTTTTGATAACATTATATTTTAGGTTTTTATTTAAGAATTTGTTACAAGTTTTATATAACCTTAATTTTTAGTATGTTTGGTAGAGTCATAGTTATTTTGGATAAATCAAAATCGTATATGATAACATAAATACTAATATATTAATGTTTACCCTTACCATAAGATGATATATAATGATTTTGTAAATATTATCACAATAACCTTTTCAGTTTTAGTAAATGCAAGGATCCAACACACACTAATGTAAAAATGTACATAATGTAAAATGTGGTGGGTGTCTGAATGACCAGCCAAATTGAATGATGGTTGTATTGAGAAATCATATGATTTTTATTGACTATATATTAGGAGCAATGATTTAAATCATGATCATATGTGAGTTTCCTAAATTATAAAATACAAGTTAAATGACTACCTGTGGAAATATAGGTGATAATGACAATAAAGTGAAATACATTTAATGACATATCTATCAGGAATGTAAAAAAGAAGAACCCAAAAAAAAGTCATAAAATAATGTGAAGATATTTTATTTGTGGTAATGGATGTCATATCTAAATAATATAATACGGAAAAAAATGTTTTTAGTTAACTCCTATATGGGTAAATTAGTTATTTGTGATGTTTTAATTGAATGATTTAAATGTGGGGAGAATAGCCATTATGAAATTTAATGTCCCAAGGGGGGGGGCTCGTGAATGGGATCAGTAATACTATACAGATACCTATTTAGTAATACTTAATTCCATTATAGTATAATATGAGTAAATAAAAAAGGACATATGAAAGGTATGAATTATATATTAGCTTATTTTTTTGATATTTTCCAATCTTAGAACATGACTCATATTTTTATTTTTAGGAAATAAGTATGAATGAATAAGAAGGTAAATAATCGTTAAGGGTTTATAGATAACATTTAATGATTAAGGTATCAACATTAAAGAGTGATTATGTAGAGTTATATTTAAGTATGATCAAAGGATTAAAATAATTATTACTCTTCTTATGATGAGAGTTTTTGGATGACTTTTATTGTGTTTTGACAAATAATTGAGTTTTATATAACCCTTATGTTTATCATTTGAAATATTTTATTTTAGGAAGAATGATATTTTGATTTTTTTAAATGTTTATAAACGTATGGATAACCTTTAGGGTTTATATGATCTTTGAGTTTGACTTAATTTTGGGTAATCATATTTTTTGGGATGCAAAATGAAAAGTATGAGATAACTTTTTGTGGTAACAAATTTTCTTTAATAATGAATATATTAAGGTTTTTTATTATGTTTATCAAATTTCATTGAATTTATTAGGTATTGTATTTGAGAAAATGGAAAACGCACTAGATGGATGATAACATGTCATATCCGGAAAGGTCATGAGGCTTAAACCCACAATAGAAGGGAGTTTAGGGTGCATCACCTACAACTTGCCTACATGATGTCCTGATTAGTATCATGTTTTTTTCATTGATTAAATGATCTAAAAACTAGATTAATTTCATTTTTGGAGCATAGGTTTATTATATAAATAATAATGGTATTGAAAATATATTTGGTAATTTAGTGATTAATGCTATTTTGAAAAACGATCACGATAATTTTGGATCATTGCAAAATTAAGGTAAATATAATTTTATGGGATTTTATTTTTTGAATAATGTTTTAATTATATTACAGAAGAATATATAAATTTATTGAAAATATAATTTGATTCTGGTCATTTTTATAAATGAATAGTATATCTTATTGAATATGTGATTTGTAATCTTATATTTTTGGTATGATACATTTAGAGTTGTTGACAATATTTTTGAAGATATATTTGGTAGATAAATATTAAATTTATCTTGGAATACAATGTGATAAATTAATTATTATTTTTGGGTTTTAATATTACTTCGTAATATTTTTGTTAATTTTATGGAATTCAGTTATTGAATTATCTATGTTGAACATTCATTATTACCATTTTATTTTGGAAATTAATGCATTGTTTCCTCATATGATGTTTTATTATTTCAGGGAATTATATTACTTAATAGTAACCAATTTGTTTTGGTTAATATGTAAAAGAATTATGAATATATTTTTATACTTATAAGGACTATGTGATTCAATAGAGGTTGATTCTAGTGCTTTAGGCCCAAAAATTCATATTCAACACTCATTATTTTGTTCAAAAAAATGATTTTATTTTTAAAATTTATTAAAATATGAAATTATTAATATCATGTAAGTATATTTCTTTACATTAATAGTAAATGAATTTAAATAATTCTTCGACTTTATAAAAATTATTATTAAAAAAATTAATTTTTTTATCTTTTTTTACGTATAAATCAATGGCCTTTTAACTGATTACTGATTTACAGTTTTGTGATGGCTGAATCTATCACGACTACATTATCTATCACTCAATAACCTTCCTTAAAGGTTTTATTTTCCTTCCACATCCTTTTTTTAACTTCAAACTTATGTTATCCTACTTGGGAACCAACTATAAGTTATTCTAGATGACCTTCATAATTAATTTTCGATATTTTTAAGATGATGTTTTATTGACCCTTTTAACGGTGTGGGTTTTCAAAAAAAGTATTTTGAGAAGCCAAACTCTAGTTACCAAGAAAAATTAATATAGAATGGAATAACATTATTTAATTGGGTATAATGTAATATCTTTATATATTTTTTAAAATAATGATAATTTTTGATTGTGAACAAGATACCGAACATCGATATTTAATTAATAATTATTTTTTATTATTTAAATGTGACAATTATAATATAGTCATGAAATTGGGGGGATTGAATAGTATTATCCACATTATTATATATATATATATAATTAATAGTTATAACCATTTATAATTTATTAATTAATTATTGGGAAATAAGCTCCAAATTTTTAGTAATTTCATTTTATTCTTAAAAAATACATTTTCTTAAAAATTTACGTTTCATTCTTTTTATGAGTAAATATTATAATTGTTTTTCGGAATTATGGAAAATTTAATTGAAAATAGGAATTTATTTTTAAAATTCATCATTTTAACATTATCTTAGGATTAATATTTTATTTTTTTGAAAATATTGTTTATAATAAATAGTGAAAAATATTGATTTTTATTGGAAATGATATTTTATTTCAAAATAATTACAAATTAAAATTGTATTTTTGATTATTTTTCACATTACGTTAGTTCTTATTGATTTAAAATCATCCAATTTCTAAGTTTTAAAATATTTTATACATGGTTGAAGCATAAAATCATTTTATATTTAAAAGATATTTTTTAGAAATAGTGTTTCATTGTGTTTTACCAGTATAATTTTATAAAAAAAATAAACTGCATGTTTTCTGTTCTAAAAAAAGATTACATATTTGTAAATATTGGTTCCCAATTTGTTAAATATATCATATATATTATTTATCAATAATAATAGTGGCCTTATTAATTTTGTTGCCATGGTAAATGTTAAATCCAGTGATTAGAGTAACAAATAAAATGACAAGGACTACAAAATGACACTAAAACTATAAAAATTTATTTTATTAGTATATTTCATCCATAATCATCAACTATATTTTTATATAGCTTTCATTGATCATTTTGATGAGATTAAATCTTTTATAATATTTCATTAAATGAAAAGTCAAAATGACACACTCCTGTTTTTATTAACTGTAATATATTTAACATAATGATAACCAGTAGATATTTTCATTTATAAATATTATATTGAAATTTAAAGGATTTATATTAATATTTTTAGTTTATATTTAATTTTTATCAAAGAAATAATTACATGAAAAATTTACACAATGAGTATGCATTGATTATTAAATTAATGAAAAAATCAAATAAATGATATTAAAAATATTACTAGTAGTATAATTTGAATAATTATTGTGATACATGAATTTTATAGATATAAAATAAATATTAGTTATTTATTGAAATACGTTTTTTAATTTTACTTTTTTTCTTGATGTTATTAAAATCAATGTTGTGAATAGTTCTAAAAAATGACATTAATGATATATTATATTAAATAATATAAAATTAATTAAAATATAAAATATGTAATAGTGATTATAATTTTGTTTATAATATCAAATATATTCCATTTAAATCTTCTTTTTCCTTGTATAGTAACAGTATTGACCCTCACAGAATAAAAATCATTGTAGTCACAGTAAGTTTAAAAAGGGTTAATGAGAGGTTAGAACCAAATGATAAGGGTAAAAGTGTGTCATAAACATGTCAAAAATATTATTATATGAGATTATTTCGACCCATAGTCAACTTATATTCTAAATAAATCATTTTTATCCATTTGAAAAAAAACATAATTATGTTAATTTAATATTTTGAGAAATTCCAAGAGTTCCCCTCCTCCGTCTTATAAAAGGGGAAAACTTTTTATCATGAATTCATACATAAAAACTTAGTCTATATAGAAAACACATACAAAAATAACTTCCTAGAATCCCTACATTCATTCTAGAGGTCCTGATTAAGGTATAACACCAATCATAGAAGGATTAAGGTGTAAATAAAAGGGGGCTTTCCAAAGAATGGGTATTGTTTTCAACCACATGTTTTAGTTTTTTCCTCTTACACCTCATAGAAATATTATTCAATAATGACTATAAAATAAAACCAGTATAATGAAAATAAAATTATGTTTTTATGTTAATATAACAAACTATATACACATCGCCATCCTTCAAATGGTATTCAAAACCATCATTTATGTGTATGATGGACTACCACCTCATGAACAGATGTAATTCATTTTCCACTATGATTGTTAAATATTATTTATAAGAAATTATATAGGCTATATATATTATATTCATGACATATTTATAATTATTTTTATATAATATAATAGATTTATATTACCTATCTATACCATAGATAATTATAACACCATTTAGGTGTACGTGTGGACTACCACCTCTAATATTCAATGTCATTTATTTTTCATCACCACATCATATAAATGTTATATATAAAATATATTTAAATAATAAATTATAAATTTATAATATTATGATAACTAGAGAAATATAAAATAATAATAACCTTATTTCAATTCGGATTGTTGAAAAATAGAAACATTAATCATGAGTAAAAATTACCCACCACCTCCATGACTATAACATAATTTATTTTTCATAATTATTTTTAATTTTTAATGTAAAAGTACAATTTATGTATAAAAGTAAAAAGTATGGAATATTTTTTTTTCTATATTTGATTAAATTATGAACTCTTTGACCATAATCAATCTACTGTAATAAATTTTTACATATATATAAATTATTTTAAAAATGTAGGGATTGAACTTGAATGGTTAATTAATAACATATATCACTGTATTATGTCATATAAAATGAATAATATATATGAAAAAGGTTATTAATTATGTAAATAATTAATAAAAATTCAATTTTCAAGAAGATAAATAATTTACGTAACGATTCAGATAAAAATTTAAGAGTCTTTATATTAAAAACCCTTTTAATGTTTACCATTCCAAACTCTTTTCGAAATTCAAAAGGAATATTTTTAACATATAGGAAAAGAATTATATTCACTTCCATCCTGATTCATCGATGATTTGAAGTTTCATTTTTAAATTTTCAAGGCATTTTTTTAAATAAAATAGTTTCTTTTGTATGTCCACTATTTGTATATTTTAAAAAAGATATATCTAAAAGAAAAAGGGTGTTTTGAAATATGAAATTGTTTTAAACGTGTTTTTAAAAGAGTTTTTCACATGTTTTTTTGATGATATGGGCCTTGTAAAAACTTTTATGGTTTGAGACCCATTATATCGCAATGATGAGGCAATTATATCTTATATAATGGGTGCACCCAGATAGGGATCCAATTCATTGGATTATACAGAGGTGGAAGTTGAATTTATTGTTATTCCATTTTTAAGAGTGCTTGGAAGTGTGATATTGAAATGATTTTTCAAGGAAACTACTTGGATTTTCTATTATTTCTAATTATTTTTCATGGAAATTATTTTAATTGAAAGGGATGATAATCAACTATTTAAAATAACTATGTTTCCCTTCTTGGGTAAAATATTTGTGTTTTAAAGAAAAGCTAGAGTTTTAATTTTTTCATTGGAAAAATGGTTTTATTATTTTTAGGTCCCTTTCTGATATTAATATTTTCATCCCATATTTAGATATTATTTCTATGTGTTTTAGGATGTGTAAGGGGATATGAAGAGGTTATGTTGAATGTAGCGAAGAGTTTTCATGTAAAGAAAAAATATTTTATTTTTTAAATGTTTTATATTGTGGAAAAAAATTTATATTGATAGGATGTGTCCACTTTTTATTGTATAGTTTTATTATGTATGAGTTATGAAAAAATTCTCTAAAAATGTGACATTGAAAAGATCCCAAAATATAAGAAAATGAAATATTGACTTAAAACTAAATATTATGAAAATTTTAAGATAAAATCCTTATAGTTGTTATAAAAGGATGGTTTAGATAAATTTTGAGTTTAGGATTTTATTTAGGCATATATAACCAATCTTACATAACCATAATGTTTTGTATGTTAGGGAGAATCAACGTAATTTTTTGATAAATTTAAAGAGTTTTAGATACCAATAATAATTATATCTTAGTTTTTACCCTCACCATATGATGTTATATTTTGATTTTATTTATATATTAACACAATCCTTTTGGGTTTTGGTAACTTTTTAGATATAATAGGCAATAAAGAAAAAATTTATGTAAAGGAAAATGTGGGGGTTGTATAAAAAATTTACCATACAAAATGATAGTTGTAGTGAGAACAATTACGGTTATTCTAAACTAGAGATTTGGCTTAATTATTAAAAAAACTAAACCTAGGTTTTTTTTCATAACGCATTAAGTAAATTAGAAATGATGCCCTAAGGAAATTTATGTTTTAATGAACATAAAGGAAATATATTAAATGAACAATGTTTCATTAATATAAAAATAATTACCCCATAAAATTTATTAATTGAGTTTATAGATGATTTGTATATGGAAAAGGATTTCATAAATCAATAATTGTATATGGAAAAGATTGTGCTCAGTTAACTCCATTAAAGAGAAATAAGTTCTTCCGAAGGTATCAATTGAATGTTTTAATTGTGGGGAGAATGGTCATTATGGGAATATATTTCATATGAAATATTTTACATTATAGTTGAATCTGTAGATACTACTAATGATATATGAAATATTTTGATTATTTCTTGACTTATATTTTGACATTGTTAAATCATATCACATGATTCATATTTTGGTATTTCAAAAAACGTATTATGGAATATGATTCAAAGCAATGGTTTAGGTATTCTAAATGACATGTAATTGTTAAGGTTTATAAATTAATGTGTTATGATGCAATTTTAGATTTAAGGATGATCATATGTTTATAATATTTAATACTCTTTTGATAATTGGTGTACATTGGGAGTTTTTTTTTTGGAATTTTAATAAATATTTGAGGTAGATATATCCTATAAGGTAATCATGTGAAAAAAATTATTTGAGAATAAACTATCTATTAATTTTTGGGACCTAATTTTAAAGGTATGAATAACTTTTAGGGTGTATATAATCATTTATTTCGAGGTAATTATGGTTTATTAAATTTTTATGATGAAAAATAAAAGGAATGAGATAATCATTGATGATAGAAATTTTATTTAATATTGAATATATTAAAGTTATTTTTTTGAATTTTTATTACATTTATGTGATAGTTATATGTATTATATTATATTTTTTATTTTATAAAAAACTGTGTCATAAAATTTTATTGGTGATTAACAGAATAATGTTATTTTGGAAGAAGACTACTATAATTATGAGAGAATTTTAGAATTAACGAAAACTGAATATTATGGGATTTCATTTGAGGTAGAAAGGGTTATTTATTATTTGGATTCATATATGAATTTATTGTGGATTTATTTTCATTCATGTTATTTATATAAATGACTAGAATATCAGAGAGATTATATGATTTTGGGAACATACTTTTTTACTATGAGACATTAAGTTTGATTGATGTTATTTTAAATGATAAATATCAAATTTATCTTGGAAAAATATGTGATAAATTACTTCCAAATTTTGGGTTCCAATCATAGTATGGAATATTTTATGGAATTTTTAAGGATAGTTATTTATTGAATGATGTTTGTGGAAATATTGGTATTACAGTTGAATTTTGGGAATTAAATTAGTCATTCATTTATTAAATTTTGTAATTATCTTATATTTTCCAAACCAATTAGTTTTGATTAATGACTATATGAAGGATTAATATCCATTTAATCTTTTTTGGATTATGTGATCCTTTAGAATTTGATTCTAGTGCTTCATGTATAAAAATTCATATTTAATACTCATCATTTAGGAGACAAAAATTATTTTTTTATCATAATTGATTAAATGGTAAAATTATTCTTGTCAAGTAATTATATTTATTTTTGTTCTTAGTAAGGGAAGTTAAATAATTTATAAAAATCAGGAAAATCATTAAGAAAAAAAATGAATTTTTTTATATTTTCTTTCTGATAAATTAATGGACTTCTAACCCATTATATATTTATAGTATATTTATGGTTAACATTATCATCACCATGTACTCTATCACTTTTGGAACGACCTTTAAGTTAAAATTTTAATCCATATCCATTTTCACTTCCCACATATTTTATCCTAATTTGTAACCTAATTTGTGTTATACAATAAGAACTTACTAATTTCCTTTCTCTCCACTTTATAGGATGTTTTATTTACTATTTTCACAATGTCTGCTTTCAATAAAGGTATTTTGGATAGCCAAACACTACATGCCATGTCAAATTAATGTTTAGGGAATAAAATTTATTAAATGGGGGATAATGTAAAAACATGTTATTTTTTAAAATAAATAAAGTGTTTGATAACAGACCAGATTAAAAACACCAATCATAAAAAGAAATTGAATTATAATTTTTTAAAGGTCACCATTATAACATAGTCATTAAATTGGCGGGAATGAGTAGTATAAACTAAATTATGATATATATATATATATAATAGTTCAACTCATTTTTAATGTGACAATTATTTCTTTATATATAAGATCTAAATTTTAAGTAATGTCATTATAATCTTTAAAAATACATATTCTTCAAAAATGGGGTTTATTGTTTTTTATAAGTACATATTATAAATTGTTTTTAGAAAATTTAGAAAATTTAATAAAAAATGAATTTTTATTTGTTCAGATCATCGAAATTATCTTATGACGAATTTTTGAATTTTTTTTAAAATATTGAATTTTTAATGAATATAAAAAATATTGATTTTTAATGAAAACATTATTTTATTAAAATGTTTTTGAAAAGTAAAATTATATTTTGGATTAATTTTAAAATTTCATTTGTTAATTTGTTAAAAAATTTATCCACTTATTTGTATGTAAAGAATTTTTTAATTGAATGAATGCATAAAAAGAGTTTATATTTCAAAAGTGAATTTTTATAAAAAACTATATTTGTCTGTGTTTATGGGATAAATTTTTATGTAAATTCTACAAATTTTGTGTTTTGAATTTTGAAAAAATGATTCCATGTTTGAAATTAGTGGGTCCGAACGTTTAAAATATATTTTTTAATTTTTAATCTCTATTAATAGTAGCCTTTGAAATTTATGTCATCACTGTCATGGGTAAATTTGTAAATTAATGATAAAAATAAAATGATATGAATTATAAAATGACCCTAAAACTATATTAAATTTTATTGGATGGTTATATTTCATTCCTACTCATACAAGATTCAGTTATATTGATTTTTCTGACATATTTATGTTATTATGACTTTTATAGTATTTTATTTAATGGAAATTTAACAAAAATTTCATACTATTGTTATTATTAACAATTATATTATTAACAAAAGGATAACCAAGGGATATGCATAATTATAAAAATTATTTTTAAATATAAATAATTTATATTAATCATGGAAATATATTTACTTTTTAATAAATAATTAACTAAAAAATTTACAAAATACTGATGTAGTAATTATTCTATAAATGAAAAAATTAAATAAATGATTTTAAAAATACTAAAAGTAAGATAATTTAAAATAATTAATGTAATAAAAGAATTTTATAGTGTAAAATGATGATTTATGGTGGTATAAAATAAATTCCTTCTAATTTCACTTCTTTTCTTGAAGTGATTAATATCAAAGTGTCCTAAAAATAGACATTAAAGAATATTATAACAAATAATATTTTATTAAATTATATATAATTATTTAAAATATTAGACTCATCCAATATATTAAGGTATGGTTTTTAATATTAACCATGATCCTCTTATAGGTTTTTTTCATTTATAATAACTATTTCGACCCTCCATGATTAAAAACACTTGTTATCATAGAGTGTTTAAATAGCGTTAATGGCGAGTTAAAAAAAAATTCTACTGGTAAAAATGTGAGCTAAAAATTTCCAAAATAAATTATATTAGATTATTAATTTAAATACAAATCATATATTATATATAACTATATTTAGATCCATTTTTAATTATAAATAAATTTATAATAATTTATTATTTTGAGATATACCAAGAGTGCCCCTCCCATCTCTTATAAAAATGAACCTCTTATTATCATTCATTCTTACTCAAAACAAATCTTGAGTGGTAAATACATACCAAAATCACATCCTTGAGTGTATACCCTCATTCTATAGGTATTGGTTTTGGAATAAAAATAATCGTAGAGGGCTTATTGTGTTAATCAAAGGATACATTCCATATGAGATGTATAGTTTTTAACTACATGTTTTAGTTTTATTTATTATTCCACATCCTTAAAATTGTATTTAAAAATGATTATAAAATAAAACCATTATATAACATATACTAAGCTGTTTTTATGATAATGGTATTACCTATATCGGTTTCATCTTCCATAAAATGGGGAAAACCATCATTTGTGTGTACGATGGTTTATCTCCATGTGAATTGATGTGGTTCGTTTCCCATCACCATCTACAAAGACAAGTTATAATGATGGATTTATGTTGTATATATGATATTCATAATATATTTGTAATTTATAAAGATAATATAACATGAAATTTCTTAAATTTTCAAACACTGAAAAAATAACGTTGTTCGTGCGTATGTGTGGACTACAACCACCATGAAGTGATGCAATTCATTTTTCATCACCACATCACATTAATTCTATCTATAATGATCGTTGAAAAATATTAAAGTTAATCATGCGTACACAAAACCTACCATCACCATGATTGAATTGCAGTTCATTTTTCATAACCATATTTAATTATTGGATTTAAATAGTTTTAATTTTATATAAATTTTATGATTAATTCCTGATTATTATTCTTTAGGTGAAGAAATTATGAACTCTTTGACCATTGGAAACATAAATAAGTCTTTTTGGACTTATATATCAAATATTTCCAAAGCATCTGATGTGAAATTAAATGGTTATGTTATTGTACATAACATGGTAAAAGTGATATAAAATTAATAATAAGCATGTATACGTTACTTAATAATTTAAATAAATAACCTAGATTTATTATTCTAGAATATAAAGAATGATTGTAATGAGTTGTACATTAGGTATGAAAAATTTATTTTCAATCCTCTATTAATGTTCCCCTTTCAACTTTTTCTACCAAAGTAAAAAATGAAGGTCTTTTAAACTATAAAGAATGAAAATAATCTCAATACAACTTGATGACATAATTATTTGAAGTTTATTTTTTGTTTTATAAATTTTTTAAGGAAATTGGTTTTTTTATTATATATATTGTTTTTATATTTTAAATAGTTTTTGCAATGAATAATGTTTTTTTGATATCCAAAAATATTTTGAACATGGGTATAAAAGTGATTTTCATGGGTCTCTTTTATGCTATGGTCCTCGAATATTTTTTTTATTATGGGATTACCCCCATTATATGTCACATGTTATCTCGTTATATCTTATACAATGGGTAATCCTAGATAGAGCTTTAATGGACTAGATTCACCAAAGGTGGAAGTAAACCATATAGTTATTCCATTAATAATAGTTATATTGTAATGATGTATGAATGCACATATTTTACTTTTTTATACATTGTATTTAGTTTCCACTAAAATTCTTTTATTTAAATTGTTACATAATAATATTTTTAAAATAATGATGATTCCCTTTTCTTGTAAAAATTTATATTTTAAGAAATGTTTTTTCAAGAGTTTTCATATATTTTTCTCAGGACTAAAAATATTCTTCTTTTATGTACCTTATTGATATTTTTTTTTAAAAATATGATGTTTTAAAATATTTTTATGCAGTTTAAGGAAGGGTAAGGAGAAAGAAAAAGGTAAAGTCAAAATTCATCAATATTTTTCATGAAAAGTAATCTTGTTTTATTTTTCCAAAGTTTCATATGGTAAAGAAATAGATAAATATTGGGAGTTTAAATTGTTTTATTATATGGTTTTTCTATATATTGGTTATCAACTAATTATCTAAAAATATAAACCTTAAAATATTCTCAAATATATGAAAAATATTTATTAAGGTAAAAATCAAGGGTATGTATTATTTAATGACAAATCCTTATATTAGTAACACCTAATATCTATTATACATTAATGTATACATCTATACATAAATTTATAACTACCATTTTTTGGATTCACTGAGTATTGTTTCTTATTTTAATCATTCGAGTTCCCCAACATATGTTTGGAGTAAAAATTTAACATCTTATTTAAACATACAGACTGATCTTATGATTCTTGTTGATCTCCAAAACTGAATTGGATTCCCAATAGTTTTTGGTTCTTCTCCATCTTTCAATCACTTAATTCAACTACTCCCAATCATTATTCATAGTTTCTTGAAATTTATATCACCTATTCTGATGGAATTAATGCTGATATTTTGATGATATCACCCTTATAAGCTATTTTATTTTAATGTTTCAATATTATAAGATATGTAATTTGAAGGTTTCAAATCCCAAACTTCCTTCTTCCCTATGTTACAATCCTATAACATAACATTATTATTGATGAGAACGTCTCTATACTAGATGAATCATCGACCTTCATAATCCAATAGTTGATGTCCAAAGTTCTCAACTTCAAGCCCAATGATATATTTTTTAACTTTTCCTCATGTTTTATATCGAGACTAGGATGAAATATAAACATATTAAAAAATTATAAAGACATTAATATGTATAAAATCATATAGAAACTCTAACTACAATAACCTATAACTGATTTTTACTTTATTATATTGGTACACGATACATAAAATCTAAGCACATAGGGTTGATCAGTTTAGTATTGTTAGAAAACTATATTTATACACGATTCCCATAAAACATTGGAACTATAAAATATAGAATTGGAAACAATATTTAATGCTTTATATGATTCTTAATATAATTTTTTAATTCCTATGTAAATGAATATAAATTATGATTGAGCTATGATGTAAAGATTGTGTTGCCAATAATAGAAGTTATCATGAGTAAATAAGGCATAAATAGCATAGTATAGTGTATAACCAATAAACATGTCATCCAATAAACATTGATCTCAATTTGTATCTATAGAAAATATCAACATAATAGAAAAACATATTAATAAAACATAATTCTTAATAAAGTAAATATATAATTTTGTACATTCACGATCAAGTACTCTCAAGATGATATCTTGAATCATAACATCATGGCCTCTCAATAGATACACCATTACTAATAAATGGGTAATTGTAATCCAAATACACATCTAATATGGTATTATGACTATTTTGTCTCATGTGAAATGTCAATGCTTTGAGGGATTATCTACAACAGCCCCCCGCCCATAACCTTTTATTTTCTATTATTTTATTACTTTTTATAAGATCAATGAAATTCATTCTCAAATTTAATTATATGTAAAAAATTATCAAAATTGAATAAAGAATGAAAAACATAAATAAATTTTCATATTAAAACATCAATAAAAACATTTAATATTATAATAATGGATTATATCCTTAGTTACTTTAAGGGATGATTTCATATTTGATCATTTGTCTAAATGATAAAAACAAAATTTCATAATGAAAATAACATTTTCACTTTGAAAAAACATATTATAATATAAAGGTTTCCATTAAATTAATAAAAAACATTTACTTGAAAATAAATTAACAAACTTGTGATGGATGCATTAAATAATTGAGCAACCATAATTCTTAGGAATTCAATTCATTAGTGGATGTTAAAACCAATATATCTTCTATATTTTTTGTATAAATTCAAAAGTACCAAATTCAGAAAAAAAAATATTCATTTAAAATAAAATAATGTTTAAATAATTGGAAAATTGATTTAAAAATTATAGGCTAAGATAATAAACATTCATGAATATATTTTTAAAAAACATGAACATGGTTGAAAAGTATTCCCTATTAAAGAGGAAATAAATTATGTTTTAAAAAACATTTAGTCAAAAATTTTAAGTACCCAAGTGTGGAAAATGATAATTTTAATTTAAAATTACATGAGTAAATATATTATTCTGAAATTAAATGGATTTATCATATATGTATCAATTAATTTTCCTCAATGAAAATTCAAATTTAAACAATCCTGAAATAAATTGGTATTGTTAAAGAAATCCCTTACCAGAAGATTGAATTTCATTATATGTGATTTCAATATCAATTTTAATAAATATATGTTTATTATAATGAAATAAAAGAATAATTTAAATTCTAATAATATTTTATTTGATCCACTAATAACATTTCAATCACCCATTTATTAATAATTTCTTAATAAAATCATCATTTTTCGAATATTATCTATTTTAATTTTCATGAGAGCTTTTGTTCAGTAGTTCTAGTAATTATACTTTGATAATGGTTACATCATATATATAATTATAATCATAGTATAAATAGAATATATATTCATTATATATATATATAAATATCCATATATTGTAGATATGGAAAAATTAATTCCCCCATTCAAAGAGATGGTATGTCATACGTACACATGAACACTATTTTCATTTTTTGAGGGATGGAATGATGGAAAGGTAAATAATAATTGACATTTATATACTAATTATTATATCATATATATATTAATTAAATCAATTCATATTACAATCCTTGTAAAACTAAAATGAAATATGAATCACATCACATCAAAGACGTGATAGACCATATGTTTTCATAAGAAACATTATCATTTTCCCAAATATGGGATAGAAATAAAGTGGATAATATATTATAATTATAGAAGAATTATTATTTAATAAATTTAATATATTATTATTAATCACTTCAAGATAAACATTTATTAATGATAGTGATAGAAAATGAATTGTATTGCTATATGGAGGCGATAGTCTATACATTCGCATTAGTGATAATTTCACCTCCAATTTGCAAGAAAAGATGGTGATTAATGATGGATTAATATTTAAAATAAGTTTATAGTACATTATGGGTAATGAATTTGTTATTTTATTATGAATTCCTGATATTTAGAGTAGTTATAAGAAGAAATAAATTGAAAGCGGTCAGGTAAGATGATTACCGCTTATTCAGTAATACTCCTTTAAATCCCTTCTTAAATGCCCTTTAGAAGGTATTATAGAAATAAAAACACAAATAAATCATTTATATATAATACAATAAGACATTTAGGTAGGTGTTTGTCCATATACATGGATCTGAGTGGGTTAAAGAAAACAAATAAGGGGTGTCCTTTTATAGTTGAGGGGAGGGGGGAAAAAGAAATTACATAAAGTAATAAATTGGTATTAATTAATTTTAATGTTCAAGTGTATACCAATTGATATATTTCTAGGATTAAATTAGTATGAGTTTAAATTCCCTAACTCCAAAATATTTAGGCTAGTTTAAGTTATTTTATAACACTTGTATCTTAGTTTTAACCCCTTTTAACCATTTTGACTATTATCGCAACATCAATGTTTTTTACTCATTAAAGGTAATGAATGTCACTATAAATTGAAATGTAAAACAAAAATATAACATGGATGAAATGTGGAAACATATCCCATCCGAATCGAAAAATATTTTATTATTATGAATTTGAAATAATTTAATAAAATATAATTTTTAATAAAATACCATTATTGTAATTTTTTACAATATTCATTTAATTTGACATTAAATATTTTAAGAATAAGTTGAAGTTTAATACAACCATTTAAAATAGAATTTTAATTTCATGTTTTATATAAAAAATTCATGGAACAAAATAATTTTCCCAAATTTTATTAATTTTATTAATTTTTAAAATAATTTAATTTATTTTTATTTGAATAAACACCGCGTCGGTGTTGCGTAAGAATTTAAGGTAATTACTAAATCACTAAATAAATCATCGTGATAAAAAATAATTTTTATCACTAAAATTATCATCTTTTAAAATTTATAACAAATATTTAGTGATATTAAAACAAAGAGCAAGATAATTTCTTTTTATTCGATTTTTAAAATAATATTATGATCGTTATCAAATTAATGTTCAGAGAAATTGCCACATTTTTAAGATATTTATCATTCTGTTCTTAAAACAATTTTCCCATAAAATAAATACACATTTTAGGTATATTGTTATGTTTCATCACTTATTTATAACATTAATTAACCAATTTACCCTTATTGAGGTTAAAAATATTTACTAATACTACTATTCGTAATGATTAAAAATAAAAAGTGGTATTTACCAAATCTGGATGCACTGATTCAAAATATGGAATCATTTGTTTATGATTCAAATATTATTAATTATAGAAATGAATATCAGTATTAATATGTAAGGTACAATGAAAAGAAATTAGAAAATTGTGTTTCTAATCATAAAACTAACGTTTATCAAAATCATAAATAATGATGAAAAAATCAAATAAATATTATTATTATAAATTAATATAATCAATTTTTACATTAAGATAAAAATATTACTATAATGAGACTTTTAAATTTCATTACTTATTGAAAATAAATGACCATATTTTAAATATCATCATTTATCATTATTCACTAAAAAAAATTAATTTTATAAAAATAAATAAAATTTACACTAAACAAACTTTTATTTGATGATTTAAAAAATTATATCCATTTTATAAAATTACAATTCTAAAATTTTAATTAATTAATTATAATATCCACACATAGAAGGTAATAAAAAATATTTTTGAAGAGAACATGTTATTAAAGAATTAAATATTTTTTATGAAAATTGAGTAATTATTTCCTAAAAATTATTAAACAAAAATTATATTAAATAATATTTTTATACATGTTTTTCATGATTAATTTAATCATATTAATACCAACCAATCTGACACTGGCCGATAACTATCAGATTATAATATTTGAATAGTATATTGTGGTTCTTTTGAACTCAATGATTCATGTAAAGAATGTTGTCAAAGAAATTACATTTATTTAAAGAGCCATATATCATAACATATTAAGGTTTTACATTATACCACTGTATACAAATTTCACTGTTTAAATTCTATCACTTCATGTCAATATAACTTCTTGCTCATATCATGAATTTCACATATAACATTTTCAATTTTATGATTTCACCACAAAACATTAAGCACACTAGTGGTCTTATTTCATAACAAATTCCCTCTAAAATCAATAATATCCATAGGTTTCCCCCATTGGATAGAGCTTTCTAAAATGTTTTGACCTCTGAATTCTGTACTTGTGAAGTATTATGTATATAATTCTATAATAGAGATACATGAAACATACCATGAACATGAGAGAGATTCAATGGAAGAACCAAGAAGCAATATTGCATACAAAGAGATTTATAAAAATATCATAACCATTTCCCATTGAAATATTCATTGGAATAAATAATCACTAACATATAATTATATATCCCAACCGAACTTATAATTAATTATTTTATTTACTATGTTATTTCCTTATGTTCTATTTAATATCTCTAAGCCTTTGTACTATTTCCTCATCTATATCATGTCCCAATAGTTTTATTTCTCCAACATAATCCGAGCAAAATGGTGTTCTAAACTAATTTCCATAAAGAGATTGACATTGATATATTTGAAATATTGATAGAATTATAGTCTTGTATTAAAATCACACTAATGGAAGGAGTGTATCATGGCCCCCTCCAAAATCCGTAGAAAAATCTCTCAGCATCCATTTTAGAGTCTGATTTTCTACCACAAACTGGCCCTCTATATGAGGGTGATAATCATTTATTAAACTCAAATCTGTATAGAAATCATACTAAATACATAACTTGAACATTGAGGTAAACCTCATTTCCTATCAGTTACAATTGAGAGTGATAATCTATGAAATATCAGATTATCTTTAATGTATAACAGAGTTAGCTGACCGTTAGAGAAATATTCTCTAATACAAATTAAATAAAATGATTTCATAAAGAGATTAAATATAACCTAAATATAATTATGTCCATTATATGATTTGGATAGTTTGATGAGTAAATCCATGATAATTTCTTCCCATTTCCATTGATGTATTAGTAATGGTTATGAAATACCCATAGAAGTCTGTCTCTCATACATAACGTACTAACACACTACGAATCAATATAAATACTCACCAATAACAATTTTCATCTTATCCAACCATAAATACTCTTTCAAATCTATATAAATATTCATAGATCCATAATTAATAGATAATGGATAACTATGGGATACATCCTACAAATCCTTCATATCTAGAATTGACAGAACATATACTTGATTCCTAAACCTTATTATTACTCTATGATCATAGCTAAACAAAAGATCATTCCTCACCATATTTTGTAATTCTATATCTTCGTACTATTCATTATTAAATATCTCATGGAAGTATGGTTGAATATTCATACGAGAAAGGTAATATTTTTCTAACTTACTCAATATTTCATTATCAATATTCAAAATATGCATCAAAATTTGATCTCATTCAATTCTATTCATGAAAAAACTAGAATGGTCTTTATGAAATAGAGGATCGACCACCATTTTCAACATCATAGAGTGTAAATTTTTTGAGCATCAATACATTTTGATCAATTAAAGCCATATTATCTAGAGAAAATTAAAATATTTTATAATCAGTATATACATCACATGCTTTAACATAAAGAGAATTCCATTACCTATTTAATTTAGAAATTACTATATCCTATTCCAAATCATTATTTGGGTAAGTTTACTCGGGATTTTTCAGTTACAGGGAGATATAATCTATCATAATATAATTCATTATAAGTATTCTTCTAAATCCTTTATTTAATATATCACAATATATCTCAAACCCATCTCTACGATAATGTAGTGAAAGAACCTGCACACTATCCAAAATTTACTTATGTTCCTTGAAATTCCTCTTATATTCATCTATCCACAATAACTGAACCCTCTTTATATTAAACATGGTTATTGGATTAGATAATCATGGGAAATATATAACAATGTTTCAGAATTATATATCCAACATATGAAAACTATGGATCTGAGTTACCCGGGATAGTCTATGAAATTTCTCAAAAACTTCATTCTATTTAAGATCCCCCATTATAAACTTACATGAAATTATATGATAGAAGAATAAGGATTTTTTCTAGCTATAATTCACATTTGGTAAATAGTACAAACAAATTATATTTCTTCACGGTAATCAACATAATTCTCAATTTTTCCTCATGCTCTTATTTAATCTTAAAATATATAAGAATAACATCTATAATAACCACCAAAAATTTATTAATGTAATCTTTAAATATTATACTCACTAAATCACTGATGAAAAAATTATCATTGGTAATTCCAAATGGTATTATTAAAAATTCATTATGACCATACCCTGTATAAACAGTTTTATTGGTTATATACTCCTACTTGACACTTCGCTCGTGATATCTTAATTGAATATCAATCGTACAAAAAAATTGATCTACCCTTAATTCATAAAATATTTCATTGATATGGGTTATAAGATACTTTTTCTTGATAGTGGTATTTTAATATTCTTGATAATCATTGAAAATAAAAATTTCCCCATCATTCTTCTAAAAAAATAAAATCCACATTCTATGGCTAAGCACTAGGCCAAATAAATCCCTTTTATAAATTCATCTATAGTATCATCTATAATTCATGTAACATAATGAGGTCCATTATATATTGTGTGTTTGAAAAAGGTGTAGCACCATGTATGAATTAAATTGAAAACCTAATATCACCATTTTGGGGAAGACTAAGAAACTATTTTGGAAATACATGAAAAAGGCTGATATAAACTACATATTCATCAATGTTGTGTTTCTATAGAAGAATTTCAGATAAATATTCCTCTTTAATAGGTAGTAAGACCCATATAATCCAAATTATTTTCATTAGGAGTTTTGGTTCATCGATGAACCAATAGAAAATTGAAGGTTTATTCAGAATATTTAATGTAACGTCCCTTTTTAGATAGAAAACATGGGATTTATACTAAGATATCCAATCAATTACAAAAATTACTTTGTATTAAAATATAGTAAGAATAACATGATTTTTAGGAATCAAATTCCCACATACATCTACCGTATAGGATTTATTGGCTTGTTATGTGATCATATTAACCTTAATAGTTTTTTGTTTTAACCAAATATCTAATCGTTGAGGTGGTGATGTGATGAATTTAGAAAATTAGTCTGATATAAAATATTATGTAGATACATAACAAAATAAATCATATTCTCTTTATGGGTGTATAAAAACTGAACCTTTCACCACATCATTAGTAATTTCTTTGTTAGTTATAGTAATATCTTAAGCACAACCTTCTCATATTGGCTTATTTTAAAATATATTCCCATGATGCTGGGAATATTTTTTTGAATAATTCCACATCCCTTTAAAACTATGGTTTATGATAACAATGGTTTATTACTTTAACTTTTACTCAATATCCCTATGAACCCATTATCTGCACAAAAAAGAAACTATTATTCCCATTATGAATTTTCCTAGGTGTTTATTTCTATAATTATCACATATAAGAAATATCTTCCCCCTTTATCCTTCATTGACTCATTCCATTTTTCATTGTACTCGAAGAGACTATTATTTTATTGAATTCCATTGAATATATCCCTTAACCTTTTAATTTTATGGAAATGCCTTGATTAAATCCAATTTTATAGTAGATTAATTAATTTCATCTTAATACAATCAAAGAAAGACAAATAAAGTAAAATAGGATGGTAACAAAAATTATGATTCTGTAAGACATATTATTACACAAAGAGATTATGTTATATAATTAGTGTTCATAAGAGTTTATTATAGGTATATCATATCATTTTTTCTTTAGGGGCCATAATGTATTTCTAAAGACTTATCATTGCCTTAGACTAACTACAATTATGATATGGTTATCAAGGATCATGTACAAATTATATTAATAACATCCAGTAATTTATATGAATTATAACTTAGGAAAAGTTGGTAATAGTATTTGTGGGATTGTGTTTGAATGAGTGTGAATGATCATAAATTATTAAATCAATAATTTTAATGATATGATATTAATTTATAGACTAATGTGAATTTAATTTATTTCTCAATTAATTCATAAGTAGTTTAATATTAAATATGTGAATATATGAATTTTTCTCAAGGAACATTACATGTTCAAGCATTGTTAACTAACTATGTGAGGAGTTGATTTGAGATAAAATTTATTTGTTCAAAATATTAAATGAGGGGTGTTATGAGTGGGTGATAAAATATTCATGATTTTTATGAAAATTTATATAATTTTTATGTGTGATTATATATTAAATACATGATTTAAGTTCACTCATGGAGGTGTTGGAAATTTTAAAGTCATCAAACAAGCTCTAAAAGCTAATTTTTGACCCATGAATAGAATTGAATCAAATTTATACATTATCTAA
The DNA here is from genome assembly GCA_963277665.1 of Viscum album. Classification (NCBI taxonomy): domain Eukaryota; kingdom Viridiplantae; phylum Streptophyta; class Magnoliopsida; order Santalales; family Viscaceae; genus Viscum; species Viscum album. The sequence continues at coordinate 320,250 of CAUJRU010000504.1, forward strand.
CATTATCAATACATAATTAGAGAGAGAAAATGGAGAAAGGAAGGAGAACATATCAAATCGACATTCTTTTGATGATCAATCAGGCATCACGATGCACATGATCCTACCATTATGAAACCCATGGGTTAAATAATGGTCAACTATGAGATAAAACGCAACCCAGGATGATCAAGAAGGTTTCTATTTTGGATTATTACAAACTATAATGATTAGTTATGAGAAAAACATGTTGATATCATGTATAACCACTCAGGTATCACCCATTATAATTAATTTATTATAATTCTGTTTTATATTTAAGATTATGTGATCTACTATGAAGTTGGGTACTAGTATAATGTATCACATGTTATGAAACATATATAATCAAAAGGTAATATAAATAGATGTCAATGACTGATTCTACTATGAACATATTGTAAAAATTAATATTCGATAGATATTACACATTTTAAGTATAATATTTAAATTGTAGTTAACAGAAAAAAGATATATGGGTTTCATAAGATCCTAATAGTTTATATTATTTATAAATCAGTGTTTTGATGGATGAGTTGAGATAATAATATGGATGAGGGTCTATCGTGGGAGAGGGGGAGTGTTGGTGTGTGGGACACTTGCACTAGGGGTATAAAGGAATTCCACTTGTGGATTATGTTTTAAAAAATAATTAAATAAATATATTACCATGGATGGTGTAGCCACATGAATCTACCCCCCCCCCCATTACGTACCGTGATTCCCCTGTTGGTTGGGGGTAGATGAAACCCATTCATCGAGTGGGTGAAATACAAAAAAATTAAACAGATGTCCACACTACCCCTCATGGTTACTTGTTCAACAAAACCCACTTGATCCAAATTTTCTTCATGGGGGGGGGGGGGGGTAGGAAAAAAAAGACCAAATATGATCTGAAAAATCCTGAAAAAATATAGAAATTAATGAAAATATATGGTCTTTTATGTAACTCTCCTAAGAACATGAAATATTTTTAATGAAAAGTTAAAATTATATTATTGATATTTCAAAAAAAATTAATCTCTTATAAATTATTTCAATTAGAATGTATTATAATAATTAAAATTTTAAAAATAATTTTTCCCTCATCTATATGTCATCTCTCTATCGATAAATTGTATAAGGTTCTATTGTTCTATTTTTATGTCATAAAAATCATATTTTAAATCCTATTTTATTCTCACTTATGTGTGAGTATACAACTATAGGGAAAGAGTTTCCCATAATGAGGCAGTTTGAGATGAGATCCACTGTATGTCCAAATATTATTGATATAGAAGAGGCAATGTTACTACTAAAACAAAAGTTGGTGAATGGATCAATGATCTCCCTATGTTAATGGATGTCAATAATATTCTCAATGTATAAACAATTAATATAAAACTCATAATCACATTTATATTTTATTTTTATCATTTTGGGTTACTTATTATGTGAATGTGTGCATAAATATTATCACATAATATAGTTAACATGTTTGAAAATATTAAAATGAATTATTTAGAATTTAATTATTTTAATTTATTGATGGTTATTTTTTTAAAATAGATCACAGAGTTTAATAAAAAACATGGTAAATAAAATTTCATTTCATTAGATTAGTGAATGAATATAAGACCCATTAAAATAATATTTTGTTATTGATTCATGTACTCAATTATGTTGAGAAAAAACTATAGTTTGGTGTGCTTATCAATTATAATTTTGGGTGCATCCACCTATTGGGGAGTTCTAATATGAGTGTTGGAACAATTAAACAAAAATATCCATCAAAGAAGTAATCATATATATCATTGTAACATTTTATAGAAATTTTTTAATTAAATTCTTGATTATGATTTTTAGATGTTGGGAATCTACTTAATAGATTATGGTGATATTTGTTAATGTAGTTATCCCACAAAAACTACGTTATATATCAATAAGTGGTATAATTTTAATTAGTTAAACTATGAAGAGCTGTTTAAGAATCCTTAAACACTAGAATATTAATATGATACAATATTTTTGATCATATGGTCAAAGGATATTGATATTTAAATAAATTAGTCTGTGATATTAATGAATTATAAACCAATAGTGTCTTAATAATTACTAATCAAGATAAGTAATAACTTTCTACAATCAATTTTGTTGAAAATATATCAAATTAGATATTCACTATATTTATTATTGGAAATGAACATGTCCTCGCAAGAAATAATTTGCAACAATTTCATAGGATCTTTCACATTGTACTATGAAATGAAAGAAAGTTTAACTTGTTATAGTCCAATTTACCTGATAATCCCCCTCATGAAATATGTAAGCGTAAGAATGATGCCCAAAAAAGACTCATGGATGATAAATTAAACATTTATATTAGCACATTATCATTAATTTATATTAATTTCAAATAATTCACATGAGGAGATGGATGAGTGCACCATGTGGTTAAATCTTTATGAATTTTAGTAGGGGAAAGTACGGAAAGAATGTAATGAGATTATCAATATATTATACATGTATCAATTAGAATATGGAATCTTGGATGATCATAAAATACTAGAAATGATAGGGTATATTAATCTATTGGTAGAGTTAGGATTCATGTTGGGTAATGATATATTCATGCATATCATTCATTCATCCTTATCACCTAGTTTCTCTAGATTCATTGAAAATAATAATATAAATAAAAAATATAAATTGATTAAATATCTATTGGATAATGTTTCATATGTATAAAAGGATATAAATAAACTTAATTCATCTATCCATATGGTGAAAATGTATAATGTAAAGGGGAAATGACCGATGGATAAAATAATAAAAAATGAACTTACCTGAAATTCTTTTAGAAATATAAATATTAAATGAGAGAGCATCAAAGAGGAGGCTATTTTTCTCCATAAGAGGTAAGAAATCCGTTTAGATAAATAATTTACATGAAATGAATAAAAAGTATATAGAGTATTCAAATTCATTTATATTTTTCATTACATGTAATATTGATATTTTCACTTATTAGGTATTAAAAAAAATTCATGACGGGAATATTTGTATCTAAATATATAAATCGAATATCAAAATGATTATCAGAGTTATTATGGATCATAAAATTACTGATGGATCCTACCTACTATATTGTCATGATCTAACCCACTGAGGTACCACCAAGGCCAATAGTAATCCAAGATTTCCTCCATGATATAACCTCTAATGGGAATGGGGGGTTACTAGCAGCATGTTGGCATATATAACAATATGTGTGTCCTTTTCCTATATCAAACTGTAACATGAAAATTCCTATTGTAAAAAAATAAACAACAAGGCTCGGATATTATATATATATAATAAACTGAACCATATATAATTCATTAATATGGTAGAAAGTAGAAATAAAAATCTACATAGTGGAAAACCATTGGACAATACATTAGACAACTAACTATAGAAAGTGACACACTGGAAAGATCCTCCTCACTACATGAACTATTGGATCAATCACTAGTGGTAATAAACACCGACATTATAAAAATAGAACCCATGTGTTCAATTATTCATTTCCCAAGATTATCACATGATATGTTTAAACAAGATACACTATCATTGTATCCCCCATTTTCTTATCCAACCTATGTGTTTGCTACACATACACCACACATGTGGGAATATGGCTCGTCCATGGGTGAGTCTGAACATACTTAGTATGATGGCCCAAAAAACAATGGGGATATAAATAAAACAATTCATCTCAAATATCATAGTATCAGAAAGTGTTACTACTCTGTATATATAATGTTCTATATATTCTCTATAATTAATTATCATAGGAATAAAATGAGGCTCAACCATATCATATTAATCCCTCACAAGCCAGACTTTATAATCAACCAAAGGTACTCCATAAAATGATGAGTTCCCAAGTATGAATTCAATAGCCCTATTTTATATTTCATCTCAAGGGAATCCTAGATGTTCCAATGGAACATAGAGTCTCAAGTAATACAATGTTACTCATCATTTATAATGATAACATCATTGTCAGTGCCTTAGATGATGAATCTTCACAATGTCAAATCATACTCACTTATCAAGGTAGTATGTTCCATTTAGTATATAAATTCCACACTAAAACTGTATAATTCAAACACATAATTCCTATAATTTTCTATAAACTCGATTAAACTCTAGTGGTGTTCCCATTACTCACTGATGGCATGCCCCGACTATGGGAGGGGTCAACCTTAATGGAGGACCCAAACCTCATCTCATATCACTGATGATGAGGTACTAACTCCATAGATAGAATTCCCAAACATTGATTTGTAATAAGGGGTTACTGAACCTATTTATACCAAGTAACCGGCAGACCCATTCTAGGACATATATGTTCCCTTTAGGGGTACTAACCAAGATTTCATTCTGAATATCAAACCTGAATCTCAACATCATCCAACCATTCCAAATGAAGAAACTTAATTGCACAAAATTTTATGTATAAATAATATAATAAATCCATTATTGCGTTCTATTTTAAAATATAATGAATACATATTAATCAAATTCCCAAATTTGAATCTTGTAAGTGCTCGATGAACACACCTATAGCCCATCATTGATCCTACTAGGTTAATAAAAAATATTCCTTTAATTCATCATGAATGTAAATAGATAGAAAAAAAATTATTCAATTGTCATATATGTGAAAAAATAATCAGGATAAATTATTTATTTATTGAAAATTAGAATCATAGGAAATATGTTCATTTTATCGTGTTAAACACATACACTATTACATGATGAGATTGGGGGATCATTCCATGAGTTGGATTTGGGTACCCAATACTAGACATGAATTATCCATTTCAATGTTTGGGTCATGATTTCATAGATTAATTTTATATCAAATGTATTAGAATAAATATACAACTGAAATATATTATAATAATAATAATAATACTATTTTTAATATAAATTAATGTTTCAGATTTATTTCGATATACATATATTGTATAAATAATCCTTCTATGAATTTATGATGTAGAAATTTAAATAGATGATTAAAGAACAATATTGTGTAATTGAATCCAACTCATCATGTGATACATGGGTCTCAATATGTAACGACATATGTGTTTCATATGATGAAATTCACACATATCATATTTTCCTATTTCTAACAAATAGAGAGTGTATCATGATTATCTTTTAGTGTAGATCACAATGATGCAATCTTTTTTTTTCATATGAGGCCATTATAAATGATATAAATATATATTTAAATATTATACTAATTGGACCAATGATAGGATATACATGTGTTCATCCGGGACTTGTAGGATTCATATTCGGGCATGTGATAACTTTTTCCTAATAATAATTCCATATAAGACACAATTGTTTCCTTTTATTCGATATTATATATATGTAATGAGATAGTTCAAGAAATTATATTCATTAATAATAGTTGATTAACATATAGATTTGAGTATGATATCTGTTTTAGTATTGGGGTTTGTACCCATTAACGATTCATATATATCATATTGTGGGTCCTCCAAATCCATAGTATAGATATGGTTATAACCCCCTTCTACCCACATGGGATGTGAGTGTAGAGACTCGACCCCAGTTACACAGAGCCAGTTCTTCACTTTATTATATTGTCAATGATACCAGTTAACCGTATCCTAAAGGACCAGATAGATTAGTTGTTTTGAAAAAAAAATATTACATACATGATTTTTACGTTACCACGTGAAAGGAAAAACAATATACCAGTTCCTTTGGAAACATTCGCAACTCCTAGATTATCCCTACAGGTCATTCATAATATACTTCTTCTCATTTAAGAACAAATTAAAACATAATAATTTGATGATATTAGATGCTCAGTAAGGGAAATATATATATATATATAAATATGTCATAAACATAAAAATTAGGCATGGATAATTATAAAAAATAGAAGACATTAAAAATAAACTGGAGAATATTATGGTAGGAATGAAAATTGAATACAAAATTCCATGTAAATTAACATAAGAGAATGAAACATAACCATGGACATTATTATATTAAAATAATCCCATGGTTTAAAAAAATACTAATAAAAAAATGGCAGAATTCGTATTTTTAAAATCGAAACCATATCATCAAGACCTTGGACAAGACATATGAAAATGATTAAGGCCTCAGCCAAAACCAACTCTGAAAATGTGAAAGGCACTATCCAGGTCCATATATGTTTTGTCTTGTGATACTTTCTGATGCATTATAGGGATATAGTGGGCCCCACACATCACATAATAAGTCTAATGAATTACTCATATGAATGATGTTAAACATAAATCACATGTACTCATTAAATGTAAATAACTTTCCCAAAACTTTAAACATGATCACTATTCATTCTTTGTAGTATGGTGAAGGGTATAAAGATAGCACATCCACAGTCAAATTGACCATTAACCATTTAAAAAATATGGTGGACGATACCTGCATGATATGAATATAAATAAATAATATTATTAAATAGTGTTGTTGAACTAGATGAAAATACTCTAATAAAATCATTTAGTAATTATTGATATGAATACCCTTTTTTACTTTTCAAAGAAGGGTTATTTTATATAAAAAAATTTATATTAGTTGTAATTATTAATAAAAAACCATTAATTAAAAAATATATTTGATAATGAAAATAAATTAATAAAAATATTAGTATCCTAAAAAAAATATGGATTGTACTAAAAAATGAGTAAGAAATCAAGAAGTTCTATTGAATCGGGATTGCATATCAGGATGAATTAAAAGGGAACATTGTAAAACCTGAAAATCCCAAAACAAAAATATGAAATGATCTAGTTATATGTTTTTGGAACATATAAATATAATATATAAGATTTAAAAACATATAATTAAACATTACATTTGGGTAATTGTAGTGAATGAATAACCTGAGGGAAAATGAAGGTTCTGGTAGAATCCAATTCCTTATGTTTTACTGTGGTCTGCACTGGACAATAATATCCCTTATAATCAAATTAAATACGTTATTTAACTAATTTGTAAATTTATATACATTTATTTTATTTATTATAACCTTGTTAAGCTAATTTATATCTTTTTTATTAGTTATATGTAAAAAATTTATCTCTTAGGAGCGTTCATTTCCTTGGTTCTCACAATCGATATACTAGTATATGAGAATGAAAGTTTATGTGGGATGGGTATAATTCAATAAGATTTAATTTATATGATATTAATGAACTTCCATAATATTAGACTGTTATATTATTCATTTTATTATATGTTCTTAATATTATTTATTATATAAAACAATGTTAATAATTATTTTGATTATTTTGGATGTTTTTTGGTTATTACGAACTAGTTTTGTCGTATGAATAAATAATTTGTATATAAACTAGTTATATAACATTAAATAGTTTTTGATACATATTTTATAGTTAGGGTTTACCATAAAATTTGTTTCATTACAATCCTTGATGGATAAAATGAATAATGAAAATTCGTTTTGTACGATGGTTGTAAATCTGCACTTCATGGATGTTGATTTCATTTTTAAAATATGGGAGAGAGAGAAAGAAGTTGGAAGTTGAATATTCCATTAACATGATGACATTATAATTTATATAATATTCTATAATTATCATTATCATTTCTACATTGATGGTGGGGGAAGAATAATAAATGAAAATAACTTGAAAATAAATTAAAAGGAAAAGAAAAAGGATTGTACTTCTTGAATACATCTCTTTAAGAACTTCATTAAGGGGTATGGTTTCGGTATTTTAGTAATAAAAAGTGCTCCTATATGTGGGTGAGATAGTATGGATGTGGATTTGGTTATAATATTGACAGTATTACAGGTTCCGGGGATTGAGGATAAATTGGGTTTAGGGGTGGTATTTATAGTAGATGAGAGGGGTTATTTTGGAATAATATTAACATTTGTTTATTATTTTGGGTCAAGACTATGAATAGTTTGATAGTGATCATTAAATATGTTAAAATAATTATTTTATTTACTATATTATGTTTATTTCACCATCCATGACCCAAGTAATAGTGTAATTAGATTATAATGTACTTATATCTTAAATTGCTATATTTTCTTATTCACAACAAATCAATGTATTATATAAAATCCCAAAAAATCACCATAAACACTTTTTGATGTGTATAAATAAAAAACATAAATTTTGTGAAAATAATTTTATAAATATGGGAAATTTAATTTTTCTATAATGACTTTATTTACTAAAATAATAAATATTTCAAATTTTAAATTGTTTTTATAACTCTAAAAATTTAACTAAGGTCTCATTAAATTATCATAAAATCATAAGAAAATAAAACATTTATTTATTAATACATTTTATTAAAATTAATTTATTTTAAATAATTTTATTAAATATAAAAATATAAATAAATATATATGACACACAAAAATATCAACACTTAATTAATAATTTTTTAAAATATTCATTTACAATTTTAACGATATAGGGTCCTTAACATCTTGAAATACACATTATTTCATTAATTATTCATTTATTATTTGTGTATTGTGTTTTATAAGTGATTATATATGATCTATACTATAGGAAATAAAAATAATATTGTAAATCTCATTGGTAGAGCTTTTGGTCATTACATTTTCCTCTCCTACAAATATTTCATCTTCAAAACTTCCAAAATGACACATCATTAATGATTTGGGATGTTAATTATCATATGATTCTTATGATCGCACATTGCCTCTTCAATTTTATGAATTTCAGAAATTTCCTTTACTAGTCGATCCATCTGATTCCTCGACATTAGTTTCCTAAATCTGGATAGGTTCTTCATAGTAATTAAGGTCAGTCAGATTCTAATTATATTCCATCAGAAATGAGAACATGGGTTGGTTATGGAGTGTAATTCCTAAACAAGGATATTTTGAACACATTGTGTACCTTATAAATGTTAGGCTTAATTTTTTAACGATAAGATAAAACTCAGATTCTATCCAAAATATCAAAATGCGCAATGTACATGGGTTTTAGTTTCCCTTTCATACCAAATCTTATAACACCCTTCCATAGATATACTTTCAAGAAAATTTGATCTCCCACTTTAAATTCATAATCCATCCTTTGATTATAGACATAACACTTTTTCATTCATTGAGATGCATTGATATGGGTTTGATTAGTCATTACATTCACTATTGTTTCCTCCACATGTTATGGGCCCAAATGCATCCTTTCACCAACTTCATCACAACATGTTATGGTACGATATCTCTTTAAATAAAATGCATCATATGGTTCCATTTGAATACTAGAATAGAAAATATATTGTATGAAAACTCTACCAAATGTAAATACTGATCCCACATACCATGAAAATCAAATGATTGTTGTCTCAAAATATCTTCTAATGATTTGACAATTCTTTCTGATTTCCCATTAAATTGAGGCTGATAAGTATTACACAAAAGAAGCTCAACATTCAATTATTTATGTTTCCTTTTATATAATTTTGATGTAAATCATAGTACACATGCAAACACCATTTAAGGAGGTTCTCCATGAAGTCTTAAAATATCACAGATAAAGATTCATAATAGGCACTCTAGTGGAAAAACATTTTTTATAGAGAAGAAATGTGAAGAAGTTGTTAATAATTAAACAATTACACATACAACATCATTATTTCATGTAGTTTTTTATAATCAAGTGAAAAAATACTTAGTGATTTCATCTCATTTTATATGAGAATAGGAATAGGTTACAAGAATCCTCTAGAATGTTTTTTCACCCTACCCATGTTGACAGACTAAAAAAATGGATACATAGTAAACAATTATCTCATCATGTTATCCCAACAAAAATGTTCCTTAAAATATCTATACATATTAGTGCTACTATGGTGTATAAAGAAATTAGAACAATATGCATCAACCGATAACTCAATTTTTACCTTGAGTATATAGGGAACACAAATCCTCTTCCCAAATTTCAGAATTCCATCCTCACACATGAAGTCTGCCAACTTCCCATCATTCAGACCTTTTATTTTATATTGGAGATTCTGGTCATTAGACTGAGAACATTTATTCCATTCTAACAAATATGGTTTGGAAACAATTGAAAAATTAATGATATTTATCCTTCCTTGATAATTATAGTGTCCATATTTTCTAGATCAATGCATAGTAGGTCCGTGTAAATCCACATTTTTTTCCCAATCATTCTTGGTCAATGCATCAACTACCTTATTCTTCTTTCCTGTGTGATATTGTATTGAACATCCATAATCCTTTAGTAGCTAGAGCCATCACCTTTACCTTGTATGGAGTTTTTATGTGAATATATATGATAATATTATTGATCTATATATTAATCACATCGTTCTCCATAGAGTTAGTGTCTTCTTTTATTTAGAGTAAATATTACAACTCCTGACATGAGACCATGAAGTTAATAGATCTGTTAATTAATTTTTAACTGCATTGATGCTTAGGTAATAAATCTATCATTTTTCATGAGGACACAACCTGACCTTTCTTTAATGCATCACTATAAATAAATAATACATAATTTCCTGATAGTAGATTTAGGATCAGAGAATTCGCTAATATCCTATTAAATTATTCAAAAAATTATTCACATTTTTTTCATACTAACTTAACCCCTTTACAAGTAATCTTGGTTAACGTGTGGGCTAATCAGAAATATTTATCAACTATGTTCTAATAAAAACCTAAAAAACCAATATAACTACACACCTTAGCTATTTTAATTAGTGTATGCCATTCGTAAACATCCATTGTCTTCTCAAGAAAACACATATTCTATTCTTAGAGACAATATTTCTATGAAAGGAAACTAACTGAAGCCAAAATTTAATCTTTATAAACTTCCCATATAATTTATTTATTCTAAGAGTCTTAAAAAAAAATTATGTGATTCTCATGGTCTTCGTATGTTTTAGATTATATAAAGATATCATAAATAAATACCAAAAAAATTATCGAGATATTCCTTAAAAACACTGTTATTTAGATCCACCAAAATAGAGGGTGCATTATTCAATCTATAGGGAATTAATGTAAACATATAATTTCCATAACTGGTTTGAAATGATTTTATTGAAATATCTTCCTTCGTCACATGCAACTGATGATATCCTGACTGAAGTTCAATCCTCATAAATTATTGATCTCCATGAAGTTGATCAAATAAATAATCAATGCATAAGAGGGTATACATGTTCTATATTTGTCATAGCATTTTTTTCTCTATAATAAATTCATAGCCTCATGAATCCATATTTCTTCTTGCAAAAGAGAACATGGGCTCCCCATGGAAGAATAAGGGGTTTAATAAATCCTTTAACAGTTAATTCATTAATTTGTCTTGTATGCTATACTAATTCCACAATTCCCATTCTATAATGATTTTTTGATATAGGTATTTATCTAAGAATTAAATCAACAGAGAAATCAACTTCATTCTCTTGAGGATGTCCAAGTAAATCATCCTGAAATAAATCAATATATTAGTGAACAATTGGTACATCCTCAATTTAAATATGTCTATTCTCACCCATAGATATTTATTTCTCATCCTCCCCATGAAATTCATTCTATAGACCTATGGGTGGTGGATCTATATAAGAATAAGATGATTATGTTTCTAATCTAATGATAAGGGATTCTACATAATTATCAAACATTGTAACTTCCATATTCCTTAAATATATTAATCTATCGTAATTTTAAAAGCCAATCCATACAGATGATTTTATAAATGTTAATCATAGGTATGTTGAGAAGATTAGTAAATAAAGTACATTTCTGTGTTATAATGTTGAGTGATTGACATATCATTATTGCAATGGTTCATCCAACAGAATTTTTGATTGAAAATTACATTATTAAATCAAAATTGAAATGTATAATTTTAATGGATAAATAAGAATATATTAAAATATATGATGATCCAGAATAAAATAATGCATTGGATATGTTTGAAGAAATTATTAAAGCACCCACCACCACATCCTTACGAATTTCAAACTCATCATTTGTGATTGCATAAGCCTATCCCTTATCTCATGGCCTTCTCCTTGAAACATTTCCTTGAAGCTTTGGAAAATCATTATAATAGTGTCCCATATCCCTAAAATTAAAGAATTGAACATTGACAGCTTCTTTTATTCCCTTGATTTCCCTTTCATGATGGAATTTTTTTCCCACACTTTTAGAAAACTCATTTTCTTTTTTATTAGGAAGTAGGGAATTTCCTTCCACAAGACTGTCAGGTTAAAAAATTCCCCTTTAACTTATCCCCATTATCTATTCTATCCAATAAAACCCACTTCTTCACTTTTTCCCCTTAAATTCATAAGACTTACAGAAGTCTATCTCTGACTAAATAGCTCATGAGACTATATATTCATATGATGGGAAACATTGTGAGACTTGTTCCCTTAGGATGAATGGTTTTAAACCATCAAAGAATCAATCAATATTTCTCCTTGGATTATGTATGTAGTCCATGGCTTATATTTATATCCTTTTAAAGAGGTATTCATACATTGCAACATTTAAATCCACTTTTAGTTTCAAAATAAAGATTTTTATTTCTATATCTTCTCATTGTTTGTGAGGAAAATATTTTTCTATGAAAATTTCAATAAAAACCCTCCATTCCATATTTAAAATTTATTACTCTTCCTTTTTGTTTTGAATTAATGACCACCATTGGTCCATATCTCCTGATTGATGATAAAAATCCATGAAAACCTTCTCCCTTTCATTACATCCCAATGTAATATGTATCTTTTCTATGGAACATATCCACCACTCTTCTACAAATTGGTTTTTAGTCCAATTGAATGTTTGGGGATATTGTATCATAAAGAGATCTAACATTGACCTTCTACATTGTGGTTCTGGATTCTCCATACAAGTAATATTATTGTTCAAAATTAGAGTCAGCTATCCTAGTATAGTTATAAATTTCTCGACACTAGTGGAAGCTCTAGTACCACTTTCATTTTCTTGCATAGGATGGAAATACATACATGGGACACATGCGTTGATATAGTTTCCATTCCTTCCTTTTGGTTCCATTTTTAAATAATTAAATATAATTTATTAGGTTATGAATCATAATGTATAATATCAAATAGAAAAATACTTAACATAAAATGAATTTCTATACATAACAAGTCACATAAAAAACCTGGTTCATTTATGGAATAATTTTCTTTTAAATCCTTTATATTTGTTTTTAGGATAATGTGAATTATCTTAATTATATACCCCAGGAGTGTCAAACCAAGTACACAGTAAGACCAATTATCATGAATCAGGTTACCCCGAGTTAGTATTGGGACACCTTGTCATATTTTTTACTCACATGAATATCTATGACAAACCCAATTCCACTTGTAGTATCTAGATACAGATGAATTTATAGAAACATCCACAAAAACTCTTCCATACAAAAAATTCTAGTATGTTCTTATATTCCTATCATCAATGTATATCTTAGGGTTATCTTCTATAATATATGTTTTATATATCTAGTTTCCTTATTTTTCTACAAAAAATCCTTTGATACCAACTATAGAGACCCAAACATGGTTTCCTAGAGTTAGTGACTTAATTTATTACATTTGGAAAGATATAATGATTTTGTATCCTAAAGGACTGAGTAGCATAGTTTTTTTTGGAAAACCATATTACATACATGACTGTTAAATTAAATCTTGAATGAAAAAAATAATATATAAATACAATTGGAAACATCCTCAACTCCTAGAATATCCCTGCAGGTCATTCATAATATACTTCTTCACATCCTGGGAAAAAAATAAAACATTATAAAGGGGTGGGCTTAGATTCACATTAAGGAAAGGTTATATGACAGAAGTTATCATAAACATAAAAATAAGTGATGGTGAATAATTAAAAACAAATTCATTTCAAAATAAACTTGAGCATAATATGGTAGGAATGAAAACTAAATACATAAATCCATATAAATGAACATGATAGGTTCAAACTCAAAAACTATATTCTACTTATTGAATAATCATATGGTTTATCAACTAATAATATCATAATGATGGAATTAGTATGTTGAACATATAAATCATACGTTCAAGGTCTCATCCAAGGTATTTTGAAATGATTAAGGTCTTGAACAAAACCATATCTGAAATTGGGCTAAGCCACAACCATGTCAATATTTATTTTTCCTCATGATACATACCAATGAATCGAGGGGATATATAGGGACCCACGTGTCACTTAATAAGTAAATTTTATTCCTCATATGCTTCTCTAGCTGATCAAAGCTTCAATGTTACTTCTTGTATAATGTTTCTTCCTTCAAAATGGATGTGTGAATTTGATTTGATGAGATTCCCTTGGTCTCCCATACATTAGGCCCCATAGTCCTTATTTCCCATAGTTTCCCTTGTTCCCTTTCTTTTTAATAAAAAATTAACGATGAAGTTAATAATATTACTTAATATGTAAAAATTATCACTAACCATTCTGATTAGTATGGTGAATGGTATAAAGATATCACATTCAATGTCAAAATTATCATAAAACATTTAATAAAATATGGTGGATGAAAACCATAATATTAAAATAGCAATAAGCAATATGATTCAGTAGATACATGGAAATATTTTAAAATACTCTAATAAAATCATTGTGGACCTTTTTTTAGAGAAATACCCTTTTTTAGTTTTCAAATATGAGTTCTATTGGAAAACCATTTTTTATTTGTCATAATTGATTTTACAAAACCAGTATTAAACAAATATAGTTTTAAATGATGGAATTTTTGTTTTTATAAAAATATTGGTATTTTAAAATATATTATGTATGATACATGAAAATGACTAAGATATCGGGATGTTCCTTTGAATCAGGCTTGTGTATCAGAGAGATTTTAGAAGGGAACCCTGTAAAACATGAAATTCCAATAAAAAAAGATTAATTAATCAAGATAAATGAGTTTGGATAATATAAATAAAATATATTATATAAACATAAAAATAAATAAGCATTGAATTGGGGTAAATTTTTTTAATGAATAACCGAAAGGAAAATGAAGGTTCGGGTAGAAGCCCTTACTTTATATTTGAATGTGTTATTCACATGACCTTAACATCCTAGATAATAAAATTAAAACCATTAATTAATTAATTCATAACCTTATCTACATGTTTTTAATTATTATAATTTTATTAAGATAATTTATGGCCTTTTAAAGAGTTATAATATACAATTTAATCTCCTCAGAGTGTTCATTTCCATTGTTTTCACGATCAGTATACTTTTATACGAGTATGGATGTTCAAGTGGGATGGAAATAATTCTATAGAATTGAATTTTTATGAAATTAATTAATATAAATAATATTTAATGGTTATATAATTCATTTGGTTATATGGTTTGAAAACGATTCATTAGATAAAACATTGATGATAATGATTTTGATTGTTTTGGCTGTAAATTTTTTATTACAAACAAGTTAATCGTATGAATTAATATTACAAATATGTACTGGTTATAGAACATTAAATAAGTATTCGAAAATTTTTTATAGTAGGAGTTTAACAAAAAAATGGCATTATTACCATATTTAGGGATAAATTTTTGAACAAAAATCCATCATCTATGAAGGAAGTAAATCGGAACATCAGAGATGATGATTTCTATAGAGACCCAATTTTAACATACATGGACATTACATTACTTTTGCAGAATACCTAATATATAACAAAAACAGACACCAAAGGACCGTAATAGTTCAGTGTCTTTGGAAACTCTGAATATAATCTTCTAATCTTGGTGAAAGATCTTCAAAATCTTCTATAAAGATATACCCTTTTTTTCTTACATAAAACTGTTCTTTATATCCTGGGGAAATGAAACATATAAATTGTGAGCAAAAATTCTTAGTAAGGGTATGAATGGAGAAAAATACCATATACATTTGAACTTCAAAACATGAACATAAAGTTTACACATCAAAATCATCAGTTATGAAATAAATCTTGGTAGTATGTAAGGCATAGATCATAATGGAACATCAATCATGATAAAATAGAATTGGAATAAAACATTTAATTGTGGAAACCCATTAATCACATGATATTATTTCCATAGTGGTCATGGAATTGCTGCCAAGAACATCTTAGTGGACAAAGTCCCTTTCTGAACCGAGTTCACTCCACGTTCCAGTCTTGTATCACTGAACCAGATTAACTTACCATTCCTTCCATATCTATCTCAGAAGATATAAATATTTACCCCATAAATTGGAGGGAGATATAGGTCCCACCCATCTCATAATTAAATAATTCTTACTTGTTCCCCAAAATAAACATAGATCATTCATCACAACCAAGAGAGTAAAATTGGTTTTATTAACATCATCCCATCATAACATAATCCATATAAAACAAATGTATATCATTTCATCATAAAAAAGTGAAACCATGTAAATCATAGAGACATTATATTTGAAACATACACATATGAAATAATGTCATCTTAGATGGAAAATGGTTTTGATAAAACACTTGAAATTAATTCTTGAGTAAAACAATCCTTTATTATTCAAAATCATTTTGTTTTCACAAAATAACATGCAATTTTAAAAGAAAACGATTTTGATGAAAATAGTCATGAAATCTTGTATAGTAAGATTCATTAAAATATGGTGTTATGAAACTGTAAAAATCCATTTATTCCATATAAGTTAAAAAAACATTCTCCTCATAGTTTTGTCGGAAAAGTCAAAAATTACCACGTATGGTAAACAAAAGAATGATTCCTTCCATAACACAAAGTAAAAGTAAAATAGGGGTAAAAAAACTTTAAAAATACATTGAAGAATATTAAACACTTTATGAAATATATTTTTATAGACATGGGTGAAAAATATAACCCCAGTAAATACTTACTTATAAGTAACCTCGAATAAAAATGAGATTGAAAAATTATCCTTTACCTTAGGTTTGATATGCTCCGTACATATCCTAAACTCTTGTATAGAGGTTTTAAAGAAATTATTAACTTGTAACAAAACCATAATAATATTTATGGTATCATATATGATTCTCCTATGACTTTATATACCCCTTATTTTGTAAATTCCATGTTAAATCATCATTTTAGGTAAAACTGTTTCATTTATCATACATGTTTTGACTTTTGCTTCTTACGTATATCTTGATGTGATTAATTACATAATTTAAAAAATGATTTATATATAATATAAATTCATCATATAAATATATATATGATAGATCGATAAATGAAATGAAATACACCGTTCATGGAGACGGTAGGTCGTACGTACGCAAGAACACTGTTTTCGTTTCCTTATATACTTGAATGGAAGTAATTAGATGAAATATATATATATATATATATATAAATCCAGTAGATTTATTATGTCATATATTTCATTATTAATCATTATCTATACTTTATAATCATTCTTGAATGGTTAACATGTAGAATGAATCTCATCGCGTCATGGAGACGGTAATCTGTACATACGCCCGAGCGATATTAGTGATACTTATGTTATTACATTATAATGAAACAACTAAATAAGAAGATGTTGAAGAAGTAAGAAAACTTGAAAGAATCGGTAGAAGAGATTACCTCTTCTTCGACGTACCTCTTTTAATATTCCTCTTAAGGCACTAGAGTTGGTATTTTGAGGATACCAAAACCTAAAACATGTTTCTAGAGAAGTGGAGAAGATAAATGGTCAGGGGTTGGCCGAGATGTAAGGCTAAAAATTGTGTAAAGAAGAGAGGGAGGAGGTGCCCTTTTATAAGGGAGGAGAGTGGCACTTTAGAAAAAACATAAAATATTATTTTATAAAAATGTCATATTCGGTTTATAATGGCCCTAAAGTGACTTATTTAAAATATAAAGTGGGGATGGGTCGAAACCCTCTCAACCAATATCTTTTAGACAAGTTTAGATTACTATTTTAACCTTATCATTTAAATTTATCTCTAAGTTAAATAACTGAACTTTTACCGTGTCTTCTTGTTTTCTTACACTACATGGTTAATAAACATACAATAAAAATCCAAACGATCCCCAAGAGTTTCATTATTAATATATATATCCTTATCTATGTCATTTGTCCTAACATTACCTTTTTATGAATATAATAACAATTAATAATATAATATTTGTTTTAAAAACTATTTTATGTCAATTTTGACACTATTTTGATTTTTGTGAAACTCATAACAACATGATTAGTTCAAAAAAATATAATTGAATCAATAATAACAAGTAATATTAACCTAGAAAATTATTTTAATTCATAAAACGTCTCAAATTACATTTATTTGTGTATTTATAACATCAATTATGTTAATATTTCATTAATAAGGTAATTACTGCATCATCATTGTGTCAAAAATAAATTAAATTATGCAATGTCTAAAAATTAAAAATAAAATTCCATTCTTTAGAAAATCAATTTATATTTCTAATGAATATTTATAGTCTAATTTATCTTATGTATAACCCTATATTAGAAATGTTTTAGTTATTAAACATTGATTTCAACTATTTAACTCTTCTATAAATAAAATAATAATAAGTTTCCTAATCTAATCCAAGTGGACCTAAAGGGAAATATTTTATTCCTAAGGTTTTTTATTAGTCTAATTACACTTATCCAATAGAATTGTGACATGTTTTAGGGTAATAATAATATCATTCTTACCCTTAATTACCCTATTTACTTTTAACCGTGGAAATTAAAAGTAAAAAGTTATTATTCACCAAAAATTATTTTTATCGTATTGAACCACATTTTACTCCTTGATATTAATTGTGTCTCTCCGATTTTAGAAATTGAACTCACAGAAGTGGTAAAATTAAGTTTTATGTACAATTTCAAATGCTCCTAGGAGGTGGGTAAAAGACGGTAAAAAGTTCAATAACATTTTAATATATCTAAAATTATTATAAAATTTCTCCAATGAGTTAAATTGAACTTATATAGGTATTATGTATCAATTTTGACATAAAATAAATTTAAATAAAATACATAATTATTTAAATAAAAAGTCGGTTTTAAAATAGTAGCCTAGTGTTTTCACTATTCGTCAAAAATTGAAAGTTTTCAGAAAAATACCAAAAATTTACCCTTGGATAATTTCTATATTCCGAATCCAAAAACAAATTCCATATTGAATGATAAATTTTATAAAATTTTAAAAAGTGAGTATTACTATTCATGACGGCTAGTTCATAATAATATGATAATAATATCTCATTTAGTGAAACTCGATATTGCGTACTACACACACTATCAAAGAAGGTCTTGATTGCCTATAATGCAGGCCAAGTCAGGGCTGCATGTAGTGAAATCTCTGTTTGTTGTTACTTATAACATAATCAAAAACATATTTCATTTATACATTAAACAAAATCTATATTTAATGTTGCGTAGAATAATTTCCACAAAATGAACTTGAAACTGTGTGTAACACGAGCCAAGAATAGTGTTGCGTATACTACAAGCTAATACGGTGTTCCGTATAGTACAAGATAATCTTGGTGTAGCGTACAATAGAATATATGAAATAAATTAAAAATAATATATCTCATAAAATCTCGGGGTGTTACATTCTACCCCCCTTAAAATGAATTTCTCCCTCGAAATTCGTTGGGGTTATAAATTTTTTACTACTTAAATGTTTGTTTCATAGAAACCCACATTGTAAAAATTAGTAAAAAACTTCATTTTAAAAACTAAAGTATGAAACATAATGGTTACCCTAATTAACTAATCATTGGGTTTCCACATAGAAGAACAGAGGTGAAAATATGTATATGGAAAATAAATCTAACCATCATGTTCGGATGGAGAGTGGTAGAGAATATGGATATGAAAAAACCAACAGTCACAAAGCCATAATTTTGTTGTGATCTGAGGTAACATCTGATTCATCTGATATGAGGGAAATTGGACAACATTTTTGTTTTTCAAGATATTTTTCCTAAAGTTGAAAAAATTGGAATTATAAGAAATACTTTCTTGATTTTGGTACAATCTCACCGTTGGTCGTTCCTTGAACAATTTCCACTTCATATCTTGAATAAATGAAGTTGAATTTGTCATTTGTGAAGAGTTAGTAGATCATGCGATAGAATGATATGCCATTCCATCTGTTTCAATCAAAAGGTTAGCAAAAGATATTAAATATACATAAGTCCATCTATAGTGAGATTAATCGCATATGGTTCCTAAAATGGACTTATACATCATATATCATACCACTTAATAAATTAAAACTAATTTATACTAACCAGGGACTGCCTGTAGGCCAGTGGTATGTGATAATGTCTTGTTACACGTCAATTGTGGGTTTGATTCCCACAGCCCTGTCTGACGCGATGGATTGTCGCTCGTCTTATGGGTTGTCCTTTTTCTAAAACAATACTATTATAACATTCCATAAATAATATCGAAAAACAAGTTATATCCTTAAATAATAATACTTGATGTCCAACATAATCCATTCCAATATTTAGGCTTATCAAAAATACATCTGTATAATCTCCCAGTATAAAGAAAACGATTACTTGAAAGGTCACATAACAAGCACGTGAATAGCATAATTTATCCCCCATATATCATAAGATATATCCTGTTTGTCACATTCCAAACATGTAAATACCTTAATCATGTATTCTTTTGAAACATGAATTACTATAGAACCTTAGTGAAAACATGAATGTTGTCAAAAGTTAACTCTTTCCACATACCAAAATCCAAAAATTTCTATATACTCAAACCATGATATCACTTTGTCCTTATATCAGTCATAAGCTCATGAATACTATCAAAACTTCCATTTTCTCCTTATCCCTTCATTATCCTCATATCAGCCACTTTCCAAAAATATTTCAATCACTTTTCATGGTTACCGGTACCATATAATTATTGAAATCCAAAATAGATATTCCAAAATTACACGATATTATAAATCAAATTCCATGATAATATTTTGAAATCCTAATACATAAACACTTAATCATTCCACAACATCATTGTCATACTCAACTTCATAAATAGTGATCTCATGTGACTTCCCTTTGTCCTTTTCCTTCAGAGGTTGCTCACATCGATCTTCATTAACCCTTGGATTAGGGAATTGATTATCATAATGCCCCATTTCCTTGCATTTGATGCATTGAAGTGTTGGTGGAGCATTCTCTGTAGTCGTTTCTCTATTCGCGTCATTAGAAACCTTTTTACCATTACTTCAGAACTCAGCTGCTTGATGACCTTTTTTTCTACACTTGAAACATTTTCTAGTACCTTTTAGAAAATCTCCACAATTCTTCAATCCACACTTTGATCATAAAGAAACATTTACCTTATTTTCACCATTGTTCTGAGATTTTTCCTTAAAATTGATATTTTGTTTCCTGTCAAAACCATGACATGGATATGTAACACCAACTTCCATTTCTACCTTGATAGCACAACGCACAATTTCTTCAGAGCTACTGAAGTCTCTTAGAGCTAATGCCGTTTGAATACTTGGTTTTAAGCCACTGAAGAATCGATCAACTATACTTTTAGGTTGGATGATAAAGCCAGATGCATACCTTACAGACCTTATACAATTTGATTCATATATACTAATAGATTCATAATCTATTTTCTTAAGATCAAAGAACTCCTTTTCCTTCATTGTTTGAAAAATACGAGGGAAGTACTTACTGAAAAATATGTTCTTGATCTCATCCCATTCCATGGATTCAATTTCATCTTAGGGACTTGTATTCTTAATTAGAGTCCACCACTGGTTTTCTTCACTTTCAAATCAATAAACAGCCAAAATGACTTTTTTATTTTCTTAATTGTGAAGTATCGAAAATATCTTTTCAATGGTACTAATCCATTGTTCAGCAACAAGTGGATCAGAAGACCCACTAAAAGAAGGTGGACGTTAACTCATGAAGGACTCAATAGAATATTTTTCCTTTCTCTCCTCATTTGGAAGTCCAGAATGATTCATATCTTGTGTAAGTATAGTAATAAGATTTTTCACTCCATCTCCCATAACATTGGTTTGTTCAAGAGGACAATAATTTCATTGTCTGTTACATTGATCAACACGGTTCCTTCAGGTTCCATAAATCCTCTAAAACCCAAAAATAACAGTTTGAGAGGAAAAATAATTCTAGGAAAACAATATAATAAAGCGGGATTACATTCAATATATAACATCTTAGGTTTAATACTAATATCGTTACCATAATTTTAGGACTATAAAAAATACGTATACTAATCCTTAGGGACATCCCTAGACATACCTTAGAAATATATTTAGGGATTTCACTAATGTTTTCGCATCCTAGTTTCCAAAGGTTAACTAAACCTTTCCTCTGATACGAACTGTAGATACCCAATTTTGAAATACATGTACATTCCATTACTTTTTCGGAATACCTAATACATAACAAAAACATACACCAAAGGACCGTAATAGTTTAGTGTCTTTGGAAACTCAGAATATAATCATCTAATCTTGGTGAAATATCTTCAAAATCTCCCATAAATATCGTCCCTTTTTTTCTTACCTAAAATCTTTCTTTATATCATGGGGAAAAGAAAACATATAAATGGTGAGCTCAAATGCTTAGTAAGGGTATTAAAGGAGAAAAAAACCATATACATTTGAACTTGAAAACATGAACATAAAGTTAACACATCAAAATGTTGAGTTGTGAAATAAATCATGGTATTACGTATGGAATTGATCATAATGGAATATCAATCATGATAAAATATCATTGGAATAAAATATTTAATTGTGGAAAACCCTTAAGCACATGAAATTATTTCTATAGTAGCCAAGGCATTGCTTCCAAGACCATCTTAGTGGACAAAGTCCCTTTCTGAATCGAGTTCACTCCTCGTTCCGGTCTTGTATCACTGAACTAGATTAACTTACCGTTCTAGCCAAGTCTATCACTTAAGATATAAATATTTACCCAATGCATTCTAATGAGATATAGGTGCCACCCATCTCATAATGAAATCATTCTTACTTGTGCCACAAAATAAACACGAATCATTCATCACAACCCAAAGAGTCAAATGGAATTCATAAACATCATCACATCATAACATAATCAATATAAAACAAATGGATATCATTTCACCATATGAAAAGTGAAACCATATAAATCATAGAGACATTATACATGAACCATACACATATGAAACAATGTCATCTTAGATGGAGAATGGTTTTGATAAAACACATGAAATGAATTCTTGAAGAAAATATCCTTTCTTCTTCAAAATCATTTTCTTTTCACAAATTAACATGAAATTTGAAAAGAATTTTTTTTTGAAAATAGTCATAAAATAGTTTAGAGTATGCTTCATTAAAATAAGGTGCTATGAAACCATAAAAATCTTTTTATTCTATATAAGTTAAAAAAAACATTCTCCTCATACTTTTATCGGACATGTCAAAAAGTACCAGGTATGGTAAAAAAAAGAAATATTCCTTACATAACACAAAATAAAAGTCAAATAGGGGTAAAAATGACTTTAAACATACATGGAATAATATTAAACACTTTATGAAACACATTTTTTTGGACATGGATGAAAAATATAACCCCACTAAATAATTACGTATAAGCAATCTCGAATAAAAATGAGATTGAAAAATTATCCCTTAACTTAGGTCTGATATGATTCATACGTATCTGAAACTCTTGTATAGTGGGTTTAAAAATATTATTAACTTGTAACAGATCCATAATAATATTTATGATATCATATATGATTCTCTTATGACTTTATATTACCCGTTCTTTTTTCAATTCCATGTTAAATCGTCGTTTTAGGTATAATTGTTTAATTTATCGTACATCTTTCGACTTGTTGTTCTTAATTATATCCAGATTTACTTAATTACAGAATGTGAAATGTGATTTATATATAATATATATTCAACATATAAATATATATATATTATATATCGATAAATGGAATGAAATACATAGTTCATGGAGACGGTAGGCCATACGTACGCATGAACACTATTTTCGTTTCCTTATTGAATTGAATGGAAGTAATTAGAAGAAGTATATATATATAAATTAATAAAGTGTCTATATTATTTCATATATTTCATTATTATTCATTAGATATACTTTATAATTATTCTTGAATGGTTAACATGGAGAATAAATCTCATCTATTGAAGGAGACAGTAATCTGTACGTACGCACAGATGATGATATCGTTCCCATAATTATTGAATTGAATTGGAGTAGATGATATAATATCTCAGAATCATTATGATGTTATAATAACTATATATATTTATTCTTTACACCATTATACGCATCCATGTAAGGTGGGGGTGGAAAAATAGATTACACCACAACGAGGAGACGATATTCCGTACGTACCCACACGCGGTGATTTTGTTTTCTGTAGGATGGATAGAAGGTGAAATGGGGTTGTTTCATATTTATAATAACATATCTTTATATTAGTGATACTTATTTTATTACTTTACAATGAAACAAATAAATAATAATAAGTTGATGAAGAAAGAAAACTTGAAAGAATCGGTAGAAGAGATTACCACTTCTTCGACACACCTATTTTATGCTTCCTATTAAGGAAATAGATTTGGTCTTTTGAGGATACCAAAAGATCCAAAATGTTTCTAGGGAAGTGTAGAAGAGAAATGGGCAGGGGTTGTCTGATATTGAAGGCTCAAAATTGTGTAAAAAGGAGAGGGAGGAGGTGCCCTTTTATAAAGGATGAGAGGGGCACTTTAGAAAAAACATAAAATATTATTTTAATAATAAAGTCATATTCGGTATATAATGGCTACAAAGTGACATATTTCGAGGATAATGTAGGGATGGGTTTAAATAATCTCATCCAATATGTTTTATCCAAGTTTAGCTTAATATTTTAACACTATCATTTAAATTTATCTCTAAGTTAAATAATATAACTTTTACCGTGTCTTCTTGTTGTCTTAATCTATATGGTTAATAAACATACTATAACAATAAAAAAACCCCAAGTGGTTCATTATTAATATATATAACCTTATCTATGTCATTTGGGTGAACCATAGATATTTAGGAATAAAACAACAATTAATAATATAATATTTGTTTTAAAAACTATTTTATGTCAAATTTGACACTATTTGGTAGTTGATTTTTGTGAAAATCATAACAACATTCTTAGTTCGAAAATTTTTAATTGAATCAATACTAACATTTCATATTAACCTATAAAATTATTGGAATTCATAAAACGTCTCAAATTACATTTATTTGTGTATTTATAACATCAATTATGTTAATATTTCATTAATAAGGTAATTACTGCATCATCATTATGTCATAAATAAATTAAATTATTCCAGGTATAAAAATTATAAATAAAATACCATTATTTATAAAATCACGCTAGCGTTCTAATTAATATTTATAGTTTAATTTATATTACGTAAAACCCTATATTAAATATGTTTTAGTTATTAAACATTGATTTTAACTTTTTAACTCTTCTTTAAATAAAATAATAATAAGTGTCCTAATCAAATCTAAGTGGACCTAAAGGGTAATATTTTATTACTAAGGTTGTTTTTTGTCAAATTACACTTATCCAATAGAATGAGGACTTGTGTTATGATAATAATAATATCATTTTTACCCTTAATTACCCTATTTTCTTTTAACCGTGGTAAATAAAAGTAAAACATTACTATTCTCCAAAAATTATTTTTATCTTATTGAACCAAATTTTACTCTTTGATATTAACCGTGTCTCTCGGATTTTCTAAATTCAACTCACAAGAAGTGGTAAAATTAAGTTTTATGTATATTTTCAAATGCTCTTAGGAGGTGGGTAAAACAGGGTAAAAAATTCAATAAAATTTGTATATATATAAATTATTATAGAATGAATTCAACGAATCACATTGAACATATATGGGTATTATTTATTGATTTTTACATAAAATAAATTTAAATAAAATAAATAATTATTTAAATAAAAATTCTGTTTTTAAATAGTTACCTAGTGTTTTCACTATTCGTCAAAAATTGAATGTTTTCAGAAAAATAAAACAAATTCACCCTAGGCTAATTTCGATATTCCAAATCCAAAAACGAAGTCCATTTTGAAAGTATAAATTTATAAAATTTCAAAAATTTCGTATTACTATTCATAAAGGCTAGTTCATAATAATATTATAATAATATCTCGTTTAGTGAAACTTGGTATTGCGTTCTACACACACTATCAAAGAATGTCTCTATTGCGTGTAATGCAAGACAAGTTAGGGTTGCATGTAGTGAAAGCTTCGTTTGGTGTTGCGTATAACATAATCAAAACTTATTTCATTTATACATTAAACAAAATCTATACTTAATGTTGCGTAGAATAATTTCAACAAAACGAACTTGAAATTGTGTGTAACATGAGCCAAGAATAGTGTCGTGTATAATGCGAGCTAATATGGTGTTGTGTATAGTACAATATAATCATGGTGTAGCGTACAATGGAAGATATAAAAGGAATTAAAAGGAATATATCTCATAAAATCTCGGGGTGTTACTATTTCATTTTTAAAATAAAAGAGATAGAAAAAAGTTTAAGAAAAGATATTACATTAACATTTTATCATTATATTTTACATATGATATTGGGGTTATCATTATAATTTTTATAGAGTAGGTTAGGATATAATAATAAATGAAAATTACATGAAATGAAATTAACAGGAACAATAACAGGATTTTACATGTTGAATACTCCTCCTTGAGAACCTCTTTAAAGGGATTGGTTTTGGTCAATTTGTAAGACCAAGAGGTCCTAGAATGGGGGGAAGACTAGGTAAGTGGATTTGGGTATAAGTTGGACATGCTTAAAAACATAGAGTTATGTTAAGAAGAAGGGGTGGGGTGGTATTTATAGTATTGGAGAGGGGTGATGTTTGAATATTTTAATCATTTTTTTATTATTTTGGATCATGAAAATGAACGGTTTGATAATTATCATAGAATATATTAATATAATTAATGTATTTTCGATATTTGGTTTTTTAAATCATCCATGATTCAATTAATAGTGTATTCATATTATAATGTAAATACACTATAAATTACTGTATTTTGTTATTCCCAAAAAAATCAATTATTTTAGAAAAAAACAAAAAATTCACCACAACCATTTTTTATGCATTGAATTATAAAATAGACACAATTTTATCAAAATTATTTTCTATATATTTTATAATTATTATTTAAATAGAATCATTATTTATTTAAAAATATAGATTATAAATTTATAACTAATTTTATAATGCTCTGAAAAATTAATTAAGGTTGAATGAAATAAACCAAAAATCATTATAAAACAAAATATTTATTTATGAACCAATTTTATGGAAATTGTTTTCATCAAAAAATTATTAATTATAAAAACTATAATTAAATATTTCTAACTCACAAAAATACCAACACTTAATTAATAATTTTATAAAATGTTCTTTTACTTATTCTGTGGTATAATTATATGATAGTTTTATTTATGATGTGCTTAAATTTTATTTATACTATCATTGGTGAGGAGAATAATTATTTAGAAAATTTTCTAATCATAAATGTGTTTTTAATATTTATAAGTTCAAGTTACCATTCCATCATTATGGGTTCCTTAACATCTTTTAATACACAATATTTAATTGATTCTTCATTTAGGATTTTTGAATTATATTCTATAAGTAATTTAATGTGATTCAACTATATGAAATAAAATTAATAAGAAAAATATATTTGATATAGTGTTGGGGCATTACATAGATTCATCTATCTATATAGTAGGTTCACCCACATATTTGAGCTAAAATGATGTTTGGGTCCTCCACTGTGGTCAGTACCCCATTGGATGTGATGTTCCATCAGTGTGGAGTGGTTCTCCCACTCTATTTATAGCAAGATAAATTTGATTTAATCTCATTTTATATATATATTCAGGAGTTGTAGTTTTTTAATGATATATTGGATGGTGTGAACTACCTCGATAGAGGATTACGCTTCACTAATGTGCATATTCCTCATCTCGAGCACTAACGGTGGTGTGTTCATTAGAAAGGATGAGTATTACGGTATTATCTGAGACTCTTAGTTCCTTCATAACCCTTGGGTAACCATAAAGATTCAATATAGATATAGGATATCAAATTTAGACTTTAAGAACTCATCACTATACCTAGAATCTCTGGTTTCTCATAATATATGGATTGAGAGATATGGAGTTGATATGGATGTGTTTCATTGTATACCTATGAACATTGATTTTACAGAATATTAGGATATTTATTTATCCTTTTTATGTACACTTAAACATACCGATATCTTTAGGCATACATGTTTTGTTTGTCCCCCATTTGGGTTTCGAGGTGTCCTATTTAGTATGTTTATACTCACCATATAGAGGCTATGTGAAAATAGTTGTTGTGTTTATGTATCAAATGAACAAGTTAGAGATGAATTTGGTGGATATGGATATATTTATTCTTGTTTACAGATGATGACTAATGATTCATGGATATACAAGAATGAGAAATGTTTTTTTATGATGGTGATGACTTCTGCAACTATTGATTAATCTTAGAGATCAAGAAGTATGAAGCATCATTCAACTGTATCTACTTATATCAATTATTTTTATAATATATTCTCCCAATGTTATCCCCCAATGAGGATTTTTATTTACAATTGTGTCCCCACAATTGAATTTTATTAGTTTAGTTGATTTTATATATATATATATATATCATGTAGGTCTTGTTTTTTATTTTATACGATGTAGATATGTGTCTATTGTAAGTTGATACTATAAATACACTTATATTCAATACACATCATTTCATGATTTATTATATAAAATAAAACATTTTAAACCCCATAAGATTTATAATCCTTGTATATTTAGCATATTAGGTACATATCACATAAAATTGATACATGGATTCAAAATTTTTTTTTAAAAAATCCTTAACATGCTTTTAAATTTTCATAACATTTAAAACTACATAGGATAACCTAGATACATTCATAAGAAATGGGTGAGTATCAGAGCCTAGTAAGGGAATAAAAAATGAAAAACATAATGAATGTATTACATGTTTGTAAATATGAATTTAAATTTAATAATAAATGTATAAAATTCATAAACATGAACATAATACAATGATACAAAATGATAACATAAATTCAATATGTGAATTTGGAAACAACATTAAACACAACATCATAAACATAAGACAATGATATCCAAAAATACTTCATAACATTGTGTAAAAAGTCCCATAATTAATTATTTTTTCTCTATAATCCCATTCATGATGTATTATGAGAGTAAAACATTACCCAATAAATTGGAGCACTATATAATTCTGGGTTCACCCATCTTTCATATCATGTACATTCATAAGTGTGCCAAACATATAATTCAACATAAGATCTTATTTTATCACATATAATAACATTATTAAATAGTGTGGAATAAATAAATTGATTTACACAATCAAAAAAGTATATTCACGCCTATGTGAACACCGTTTAGTGTAAATGGGTGTGGTATTCACAATATAAAGGTCAAGGAATGAAAAATTAGAAGATTCTTTTTGCGGAATAGTAGGGGTACATAATGAATCATAGGAGGGATTAATGAGGGTGAATGGGGTATATAATCACTTCTAAATCAGAAGTGAAGTAATATAAAAAAGTAATAGAATAATAAAATATAATAAAATGGGAAATAAAATATATAAAATTAGTGTTATTGAATAAATGTTTTCCATAGAAAAATCATAGGATAATTTGTGTATCATAACGAGGAAACATAATGAATAATGGGTGGGATTAATGAGAGTTAAATGGGTCTATAATAACATATAAATCATAATTATAGTAATAGGTTTGTTTAAAATCATATCTCATCTATATATTTTTAAATAAAAATGACTTTTCATAAATAAGGGGTTCGAATAATGATGAGAAGGAGAGGATCCGTTACTTTGACATCGTAATGACTTAGGTAAAGGTTATAATGAGTGGTGATAAATTATATATAATTATAATAATCTAAACTTTAAATGAATGTAAAATTTATAAATTCAATACATCATAACCAATTTATATTCACAATTATAAATACAGAGAAGGTGTATAGATGGAAAAGAAGATAGAGAAGTCTCAAACCATGATAGGGTGTTTCATAAATCATGGGAGGAGAATTTTGAGAGTTTTGAGGGAACATTGGTATTTATATTATTATGAAAGTTCATGTTATAGGAATTATAAAATGGTTTTTATATAATAATAATGAGATCTTGGGTGGGTCTATATAGGGAATGAGATAGGCATTCTTTATTATTTTCCAAACATTGGTTCTGGACTCTATTCAATAAAATAATCCAAAACACAAAATATACCATGTTTTGTACCCATCTTGTATTCAAAATGTGATTTATTTTAAATACTTGATATGTCCATGATTTTATAAAATTAAAAAAATAACCTTGGTGATGTGTAAGTGAGTCAGGTTTACAAATAATTGATTTTAAATCAAAAAAATATAATATAGGTTTTAGAATATTCATAAAGGGTTTATAAAAAAGATAAAATAACAATAAAATAACATAATATTAAATTTAAAACATATATTTGTTCTTTAATACCTTTCATGGATCACATTACATCACTTTTGGGTGATTATGATTCCATAATACACACCATATATTGATACCACGTTTAATTTTTACCCAAAAGTTCGACTATCTCAAAAAATTATACAAATTTTACCGTTAGAAAATTTTATAAATGGTTAATCGAAAAAAATTATTTATAAAAATAATTATCTAAAAAAATAATGTTCATTTCTAAATTAAAACCATTATTGATTAAAAAAATAATATTTTTTCATAAGAGTAGTTTTCTGACCCTTATAAAAATTACAACTTCACTTATTTAAATTATATTATCATTTATATTTAATATATACTATTTAATAAAAATATTTTATTAAAATATATTTTGTTTCAAAAATCCATAAATTCATTAAAAGGAATTTCTTAAGGGAAACTGCATATTACCCAAAAATAGAATTCAAATTTTTTTCGTATAAAAATAATTTTTTTATCAAACATATTACATAATCATTTTTATGGAAACAACAATAATGAATAAATGTAATAATTATTATATTCAATATATAGTATAAATTTTTTTATTTTTATGGTCGAGATACATATCCCTTTATTACTCTATAGAACACTCTAAGGGTATGGTGTGTGATAGTGATATTTTCATAGTGTGGTTCAGAAAACATGGTTTCATTTGTGATTTTGATGAGCTTAAACATCCCCATAAATAGTTTTTATCATTATTTAGTTTTTGAATATTGGATTTTGATTGGTAAATGATAAATATTAGATATTATATATCCCTTAGAATCTATGATAAATGGATTTTATAATGTATGATACTATTGGTCAAGGTCATCATATCATTTTTCTGTGTCAATAGGACCTTATCATACCTCCTAATATATACTAATTTTATGAACAGTTTTCATTGAAAATATTATCAATTTTAATTATTTTTAATGATATTTTATATTCTATATTATATAACTAAATAAGTTAATGTTATTTTTATAACGACAATACATAATATGACATTTAATTTAATCACAAAGTGAATTTCTTTTATCAAAGATCTAGTCATTACATTTTCCTCCCCTTTGGAAATTTATCCCTCCAATATTTCATTTAAAATACAATAATAGATTAGGGTAAATATATTTCATCATCTCTTCTAGTTCGCAAGTATCTCCCTCAAACATGTGGTTCTTCAATAGCACTTTAACCAGCTGAGTTGACTTGTTTCATATAAATTTGTATCTATTATCTAAGATCTTCATAGGATTCTCTAGATATAAATTATCATTTCCAAATAGTAAAAACTATTTATTTTGTAAATGAGAGGGGTATGACATGTAATTTTTCATGACATATACATAGAAAACATCATGTGCATGATACAGTTTAGGTCAGAGTGGAAGTTAATATGTCACAACTCCACTATGATTGAAAATCTCAAAGGTGGTGACGTATCTTGGACCAGGCTATCCCTTCATCCCAATACTCTTGAATTCCTTCAATAAGGATATAATAAGAAAGCATTTATCTCCATCCTAAAACACTATATCTCATCAAATATTTTCTACATAGATTTTCAATTGACATTAAATATATTTCATATAATTTAGAATGGTTTGAACCATTTCCATCATTTCATGGAAAAGATCTACTTCTATAATCAATTGATCGCCAACTTAATCCCAATACATAAAATTCCAACACATATTAAATTATATATCCTTATAAGGTTCTATTTGAATACTATAATGAATACTATTTTTTATGATAACTCGAGTATGAGAATGTTCTAGTCCCACCATCATTAGAAATATATTGAATATGACTCGTCATATCTACCAATGTTAGAATGATCTTTTTATATTGAACATTAATTTGAGGGTGATAACCAGTGATTATGATCAATTCTGTATTCAACTATTCTCTAAGGCTTCTCCAAAAAAATGAGGAAAAACTTGGATATTTATTAGATACAATGGATACTGTCACTCCATACAGCATTACCAATTCAATTATGTATATCTTGAAAATTAGTCATGGGGTAAATCTTTCTTGATAGTAATGTAATGTTCTAATGAGGTAAGGCGATCGACTCCCACATACATGGAATTATTACCTTTATGTGCCATAGGTAATCCAACGGTAATATCCATTTTTATATTTTCACTTTTTTATACTATTATGTGTAATAGTTATATCATACCCTTATATTTTTTCATCCATCCTTGACTTTTTGACATATAAAGCATCGAGATGTAAACTATGTAATCTCTCTCTTCATGTTATCACACTTCAAATTTCCTTTATATCTATATACATTTTATCAATCCATATTTGAATAGAGAAGTATGAGTTATGTGAACTATACATAAGTTCTCCCTTCAGTTCTGGTTTTCATGTTACACATATCTAATTTACAAAACCTTATAAGTCAATCTTTAGCAATGTTGAACTCCAAAATATTTTCTAATTTTTTATATATAAACTCACCAACTTTTTTATCATCCTTTATTATATTAGGAATATATTGTGGAGAATTTATTTGAGAAAGGTAGAATAAATTTACATTTATTATTCACATTTTCATCCTATGCATTTCCAAGAAGATTGGATACCTTCCAATCCTTATTGTATTTAGAGTTGTCGGATCCATTCTACTTAGAGCATCTACCACTTTATTTTCTTCCCCAATATGGTAATGGATTGAACAATTGTAATCCTTGATCATCTCTAACCACCACTATTGTCACCTATTAATATTGTTTCTTCTGAATATTTACTTGAGGCTTTTATGGTTCATATAAATATAAAAAAATCATTCCATAGAGATAATGTTTCAAAGTCCTCATCAAATTGATCAGTAAGACCAATTATAGAGAATGATTTGGGTAGTTATTCTTATAGATCATTGGCCTTTTGGACAAATAGGCTATCACGCTTCAATTTTTCATGACTACGCTGCCCAATAAAATTTTTTATGTACTAATTTAGATAAAAAATCAATATCTACTTATGGGTAATGTGAGAAAAGGTGTAATAATTATCCTCATATTCAAATCCATAAAACATTATTCACATTCATCATTACAAACAAACAAAATTTCCTTATGAGTTAGCTTGGTTAGTGGTATTGATTACTATAATAATTTCCACACACTATGATGATGGTTCCCAACTAAAATAAAAAAACTATAGATATCCATCACATATATTGTTCTAGGCCACCCAATAACTTTATATATTTTTAAGGATCCATATATATCCATTTGTTTGGTGATTATATGCCCCAAGAATGTCACTTGATCAAACAAAAACTCACATTTATTGTACTTTTCATAAATATTTTATTTTCAAAAGGTCGTCACTGAAATATTAAAATTCTCCGCATGTTCATACTTACCTTTTATATATATAAGAATATCATCAACAGATAATACCAATAATTTGTCGAGGAAATAACCAAAGAATATATTCATAGTAACCAAGATGATTTAGGGGGAACTTGTAAGTCCAATTGGAATCACAAGGAACATGTAATTCCAATAATGTTAGTGAAAAGTTGTCTAGACATATCCTCCATGTTCACCTTTACATGATAATATCTAGAACAAATATATATCGTATAGAAATATCAGTCTCCACATAGCTGATTTAAAAAGTCAACAAACTATGGTAGAAGATACTTTTCAATTATCATGATCTTTTAAATATTATGATAATCATTTTAGTTGTTCATTCAACCAATCATATTCTTCATAAAGAGGGTTAGTTGATCCAATGGTGAAAAACATGGGAATATAGACCCTTTATCTGTATTCTCCTATGGTTTCTTCTTCAATTACATTAATTCAAAAAATGAACATTTTATACAAATTCATGGATATTATAAAATCCATAAATATAATCTCAATTGAAAATTCAACCTCTCATATATGAGGATGAAAAATAAATTATCTTAGAATCATATAATCGTATTCCATGACAATGGGTTTGTCTTGAAGGATTAACTTTTTTATAGGCTCAATTATTTAATATAGATAAGCTTTAATATAGGGAAATAATATCCATTATTATGATGGTGATGCTGAATAAGATTCATACTATTCCTTTCACTTGTATTGAAAAATATGTTCCTTCGTGTTATGGTGGGTAATTTTATTATTTAAAATATTTATGTTGGATCTATATAAGGAATGTGAATCCATACCGATGATTGCACTAAAGTTTTCCAAAGGGTGTGTAATGAAGTTATATAGGATGTTTATCCCAAAAATTTTGATAGAAGAGGACTTATATACAAGGAATGAAATAATTTCCCCATTTTCGATTTCACAAATATCCCCACTTTTATGTTTTTTTGTGGTGTTTGAATAGTTCTACTACAAATGCAAGATTAAAAATAATACATAGGTTTGTGGGGGGAGGGGTAATCAATCCTATTTCTATTTTATTATGGTAATAATTATTTAATTTATCCAAAATATTCTTATCAATGCCAATATTTAAAACAATAATGACATAAACATGATAATGTGAACATTAAAAGGATAACTAATAAATAAAATATTATCTTTAACTTATGAATTTCTAGGATTCAATCTAAGTAATCCATGTTTTATTTAAAAAAATAAAATCTTATAGGAATATTTGTTCCCTTATTAATGCTTCATAATAATATTGTGAATGTTCCAAATAAAATCCCCCAAGATTGTAAAAGTAGATGTGGAACAAGGCCCATTTTCGTGTACTATTTAATGATTGAGTATTGCTTAATACACCCTTTTTGGGATTATTACACAAAGGAATATTAGCGCTATCGATACATAAACTTATATAATATTAATAGGGATCTACAATCTTGGAAACCACATAGTAAATACTTTACCAAAAAATTTTGGTTTTTTTTCATATGTTTAGTATTATCAATAATATATTCTCCAGAGTTTAATAATCATTATCCCGAAAATATCTAGGCTTTCCACTAATGCTATCTAAAAAACCCCTTGTCTATAAAAATCCTTATTTCATGATTTATTTGAAAATTTTACACATAGAAATTCCTAGAAGACTACGAAGCCCAGTGTATTTGGTAGATTAGGTACATAGAAAAGCAACTTGATAAATGGATTCAATAACATTATTTAAATCTTCCATAACAAGAATCTAATATTCCATAGCATTTAAAACTATATGGGCTAATATGAAGACATACATAAGAATGTGTTGAGATATAAAGCCCATTAAAGGAATAAAAAAAGAATAACATGATAAATGTATTTCATTATAGTACATATGAATTTAAATGGATCATAAATTTTCTTAGAATAAAATACATGAACATCAAATCAGGATTCAACAAGATAATATAAATGAAACATGTGAGTGTGGAAACAACATTAAACAAGGCACTATAATCATAGGAAAAGAATAAATACCACGAAATCATAACTTGATGGATAATGTCCCATAATGTATTATATTTACTCCTTAACAGACTAAATGAAGTCTCATGAGTGTAAAAAATTACCCAATGCATTGGATCACTATATAATTCATGACACACCATTATCATTTATATCATGTACATGCATAAATGTGCGACATATATCATTCAATTATAGATCATATTTCATCACATTTAATCCCATAGTTATGGAGTGTGGAATATAGATATGTAATTACCCAATCAAATAAATATAGGTATTTCTATATGGATACCCTTGAGTGGATATTGAAATAGTTTTCACAATAAAATGTTTTGATATGGATATATCACCAGAGAAATTTTAAACTATAAAAGGGTGCCATAATGAATCATGGGAGTGATTAATGAGAGTAAAATGGGTATATAATCACTTATATATAGTAAGGAAAGTCAAAGTAATATGTAATAACATAATACATCATGAAATGTTTTTAATTAAATGGTATAAGTGTAACGACCCCCAAAACCGGAGTGCTTAATGAGACATGATATACTTAACATTACACCATTACAAATTAAATATCATGTCTCATTAAAATAGAAGATCGCGAGGCTCAGGATTCTAGGAAACCAGCTGCTTCCGATTAACTTCATAGGTATCAACCATGCCTGAAAAAATTTAACAAAACGTAGGGTGAGCAAAATGCCCAGTAAGGGGTTTTAAAAACATTTTTAGGGAATCCTTTCTCAAAGAAGTTCTTTTGAGGAGACTAAAACACTTTTCTAAACCCAAAAAATATCTTTTTTTAAAACATGAAATCCATCTTTCTTTGAAAACCACTTGCACAAAGAGGCACGTACTTGAAATGAGCTTTAATGTAAACATGATCAGAGTGCGCAATATAAAAAGAATAAACAATGTGTAATGTTAAAACAGGGTTACGTTAATTCTAAAAGAATTCTATGGCTAAGCAGGGAAAACATGCATGTCATGGTTCATGAGTAAAAATAGATCATCTAACAGTTTACAATATGAAAGACAATTCTTGTTACATAAAGTACGTTTTCATGATCTTGGGAGCTTTCAACTAGGGGTTGTCCTGTTAGTTGAACTAACCCCTGGTTAACCTTTATCATTACATGTAGAGGGAATGTATAATCCTGGACTTTGTCAAGACTTTTCATCAAGACCGTATACATACTTAACAGGTCAAGGCTCACTGCCCAGCCTGTTTCCTTAGCACAAGTCAAGGCTAACTGCCAAGACCGTCGCACATGTTAGTCTCATGAGACTCTTGCTTTACCCAATGCATTGGAGCGCTGTATAATTCCGGGCGCACCCGTCACATCATTCATGTTGCACTATAAAATTGTGGGAGCACCCATCACATGTAAGTCCTATACATCCCTCACATATCTTGACATGGTCATTCGTTAATGGGGTTCCATGCATTCTTACTTTAACCCTGTTTTCACATACGTATTCATAACATGAAAACAGTTCTTTCATTAAGACGTGCATTCTCATGTTTCATGCACATAAAAAGTTAACATTAAAAAACATGGGTTCTAAGAAATTAAACATAACACATAACATTCCATTTAAAGCATGGTCACTCATAAATTACACATGTGATGATAAATGGATATCTTAGGCGTTTAATACAGGCAGTTGAGGTTACAACGTGCATAATCAAGTTCATCTTGGGAAATCATGTATATTTGTGTAAACTCTTACATTATCACTTTAAATAGACATGAGTACATACCTACTAATACATGTATGCATTTATAAAAGTTCAAGAAGCCCATGGTATCCATTTTAAGAAAAATCCTGATTATCCAAAGCAGTGATAAATGAAAATTCTCCGTTTCAAGAATGATTTTGAAATCCAACCAACCCATAAACTTCGTCATGCTTTATAAAAATTGTAAACATGGCCACGAAGGTCATATTGATACACATACGTGTGTGTATATACAACAACAATATACATCGTTCACTTGCACCATTTTACCTATTCATCCATTTACTCAAAATCTCCATTTTATAGAAGGAAGGAAGAATCATGGGGTATAAACATTGAGAAAAGATTGCATATCGTCTTATAATATGTGTATATGAAAATATATATATGTTTATATATATATATATACATATAGTATATATATATAAACCGAATTGTAAAAACACAACTTAATTCTGGTCTCCTCCATTTTTATTTCAAAACATAAGTGAGGTAGAGGGGTTTTCTCTATCATTCGGGTATGCATACACAAGGTGAGTATATGCATATGGGTATATATACATATAAACTTATATATATATATACACACCGGGGTTTAGATCTTAATGGAAAACTGAGATTCCCCCTTACCTCCATTCGGCACTCCAAATAGGTCGAAGAAGGCAGCGGGTAGAAACATGGGTTTCACATATTTGTATACATATGTATATATATATAGAATGTATATGTCAGACAAAGGTTTTTTTATATAACCGAAGCAAACAGTGGGAGCTACACCATTACCTTGGCTCGGCGAGGAGATGATGCAGTAAGGAGGCATGAAAAAAAACAGGTTTACAAACCATCAACTATATATATATAACATATATATATATATACCAACCGAAGCTTGAAAAAAAGAAAAAGACAGGACTTGACCCTTACAGAATGGAGAGGAGGATGAGAGGAGACAACGAAGCAAGTAATATCAGGTGCATAACCGCATGATGAACACATATATACATATATCACACAAGTATAGGCGTGTATATATATAAAACGAAACTCAAACAGAAAAGCACAGCAAAACTTCTCCCTTACCATAGCTCGGAGAGGAGGTGATCAGGACACGAATGAGGCCATTCCGACAGTCCAAGCTGCTTCGGTGTAGAACACCCAATCTTTGGTGCAAAGCAAGGTTTAAAAAAACAGAGGAAGAAAGCGGGACGTCGCGGAGGTCGTCGACCCGAGGTATCCGAGGCGAGGAGTCCGCGTCGGCTTGTGGAAAGAAGGGGGCAGCCCTGGTCTACTCACCGGCCTAGAGGAGAAAAACGGGACCCCTAGTCTACTGGTAAAGCGGTGCGAGGTGGGAGAAGAAGTGAATCGCCGGTGGAAGAGAAAGATGCGGGGAAGAGAGACGCGAAAAAAAAACTGATGGCTGGGATTAAAGGAAGATAGATCAGACGACGTGGGGTTTTCCGCGGTTTAAAAAAAAGAAAAACGTGGTTCCTATAGTTTCTAAAAAAACGTTTTATTAAAGTTATTAATAATTTACTATAACATTGTTTTCAATTATTAATCTGACCTTTTTTTTAATATAAATAATTAGTCAAATAAAAATTATAAATTGATTTAATCAAAAAATGAATATATTCTATTTTAAAATACCAATAATTTTTATTGGCCTTATTATATTAAGTATATTATTTTTAAACCATAATTATTATAATTTGGAAAATTAAAGGTTCGTTTAACCAATTAAAGAAAGCATCGATTTTACTCATCAAAATATATATTTAATTGTTTATTTATTTATTTATTTATCCTTTGCTGAGTATAATAATTACCTTAATTTGTAATTTTATGAAAACATTCGGATACGCTCTTTTAAGGAGAGAAAAAAATCGGTTGCTTAAAAGAATTTGTGTAAACTTAAAGACGCGAGATTTGTAAATAAAACCATAATTTAATATAGTTTCCAAAATAATTAATAAAGGTTAAATTATAAGAGAAATAATATATCTAATTTGATGCAATATATATATATATATAACTCATAAAAATACATTAGGTTTATTATAAACGTTTCATTGTTCAAATTAATATGTATAATGGAATAAAACAATAATATTAATATTCTCCGTTTAGAAACATAAAATAGAATTAACATTTTGGGAAAACATTGATGAAAGTTTATAACATTAAAGCAAAAAAACACAATTATCATTCCGATTTTATTCCAACGGTCAAAATGAACATTGGATTCTTTGGGGAACCAACGGTCGGATTTGTGGCCGTTTGAGGTCCAACGGTCATATTGGAGCTTATAAAAGTGTTTGGTCTCGGGTGTCCCTTACCCCAAGTGACCGAAGGAGAAAAGGAAGATGGTTCGTGTGATCCCCTTGGTGCTGAGCACGGTCACAGTGGCTTCAGCAATCCTTATGTACTTTATGATGGATGCTCGAAATCCCTACCGCATTCTCAGGCTCCTAGTAGTTTTAAGCAGTCTTCCCATCATTGTAATCGTGTTCTTGGTTGGAATTTTCGGTTAGTTTACCTTAGTGTATGATGTAGCCGAAGGGTTGCTTATTTTAATAAAAGGAATTTTTATCCATTTGATGCATTTTATTATTATTGTTAGTTGTTTGTTGGTTTACTTAACGGGTGATATTGGAAAACAAACTTGTCAAAAAAAGACATGGTTGTCTCAGGTTGTTACATTACTTCCCCCTTCAAGGAATTGCGCCCTCACAATTCTATCAAAAAAAGAGGAAAAACAGAAAAACCCATACGTACAACTCTACCGAAATAGTGGATCTGGCTCGGTTAACTGGACACCAAAGTTGTCTCACAGCTGTTCTGTTTCCCTAGTCCAGATGCACCTTGAACAGTGCTCCTTGAACTCCTGTTCATGTGTACTGCACACGGGCTTCCAAAGGGAGGCTCGTGCGATGAAAATCTCAGAAACATCCAAGTAGATGAACTCCCTGATAACTCTTCTGGCCACATCCTGCTCGAGGTAGTTGAGAGGGATGATGCAGTTGAGGAGACTGAGGTTCAGGACATGGAACATGTAAGCTGCACTGAGCTGGCCAACCTGGGCGGCCACGAGGAAACATGTTCTGGCAGAAAAGTTTTGTGCCAGAGTGAAACATTGAAACAGGCCCTCAAAGTACATTCCCCTTCGCCTATAGCAGGGGAGTTGAGAAATAGAGATGAGGTGAAAAACGCGATCATTCTCTTGACATAGCCGAAGAATCTCTGGACCGTTTGCTAAATTGAGAAAACGCTGGCAGGACCCTCGCTGGTGGAGAAAGGACGAGTAATCCACCATGCATGCATTGATCAAGATGACTTCTACTAGCTCATCGGGTAGGGATGAGAAGTTTGTTTGACTGTCCATCTAAAAGCAAACATCGAAGGGAAACTCATAAAAACATAGATACGGTGAAGACATGAAAAGAACAAGAAACTTCCATTTATGAAAAGTTTTACACGGCAAAGTCTGAGTTTACAAGACACACACCACAAAGAGTGAAAAAACTTCCTAACTCTTCAAACCACACACAAGATGAACATACAGGACTAAACTCATGGGAACATTTATAACGCCTCCTATGTTTAGCGTGAGGGGTGTGGAGTTGGGAAACATCGGTGTACACTTCTTGCATAAGAGACACACGAATGGACTCATTTTCCAATGCTCCAAAGTCCATTAACTGGCCCCAAAATCCGTAGTGCAGGACCTGGCACAGATAAGCCGCTCGGAGGTCTCCAGCAGCAGCTTCTTGAAAAGGGTTATCTAGCATTGTGCCAAATTCCTCGCCAGTTGTAAACACTCGGAAGAGTCCTTTGTGATACCTTCCCCGACGTGCATACGAGGGAAACTGGGTCATCATCATTAGGAGATAATCCGTCCCCATTCCCCGGTGGAGACTAAGCACCCTTGATGAGTTTGACACATCGTATAAGTGCTTACACGTCATGCGAATTTGGGCATAGTTTAGAAAGTTCTCGCGACTGTCTAGAGATATAATGTTCTCTAGAGCCTCAGTGGGAAGTGACAAAAGGTCGGTGGGTACATCAGCCATCTGAAAGTTATAATATTTTTACATAGTTAGTCTTAGAAATATATTTATATCACCTGGTTTTCCAGAGTTCCCTGAACCCATCCTCTGATACCAACTGTAACGACCCCCAAAACCGGGGTTCTTAATGAGACATGATATACTTAACATTACACCATTACAAATTAAATATCATTTTTCATTACAACAAAAGATCTCGAGGCTCAGGATTCTGGGAAACTAGATACTTCCGATTAACTTCATAGGTATCAACCATGCCTGAAAATTTTTAACAAAACGTAGGGTGAGCAAAATGCCCAGTAAGTGGTTTTAAAAACATTTTTAGGAAATCCTTTCTCAAAGAAGTTCTTTTGAAGAGACTAAAAAACTGTGCTAAAACCAAACATTATCTTTTCTTAAAACATGAAATCCATCTTTCTTTGAAAACCACTTGCACAAAGAGGCACGTACTTGAAATGAGCTTTAATGTAAACATGATCAGAGTGCGCAATATAAAAAGAATAAACAATGCGTAATGTTAAAACAGGGTTACTTTACTTCTAAAAGAATTCTATGGATAAGCAGGGAAAACATGCATTTCATGGTTCATGAGTAAAAATAGATCATCTAACAGTTTACAATATGAAAGACAATTCTTGTTACATAAAGTACGTTTTTATGATCTTGGGAGCTTTCAACTAGGGGTTGTCCTATTAGTTGAACGAACCCATGGTTAACCTTTATCATTACATGCAGAGGGAATGTATAATCCTGGACTTTGTCAAGACTTTTCATCAAGACCGTATACATACTTAACAGGTCAAGGCTCACTGCCCACCCTGTTTCCTTATCACAAGTCAAGTCTAACTGCCAAGACCGTCGCACATGTTCATCTCATGAGACTCTTGCTTTACCCAATGCATTGGAGCGTTGTATAATTCCGGGCACACCTCTCACATCATTCTTGTTGCGCTATATAATTTCGGGCGCACCTGTCACATGTAAGTCCTATACATCCCTCACATATCTTGACATGGTCATTCGTTAATGGGGTTCCATGCATTCTTACTTTAACCCTATTTTCACATACGTATTCATAACATGAAAACAGTTCTTTCATTAAGACGTGCATGCTCATGTTTCGTGCACATAAAAAGTTGACATTCGAAAACATGGGTTCTAAAAAAGTAAACATAACACTTAACATTCCATTTAAAGCATGGTCACTCATAAAATACACATGTGATGATAAATGGATATCTTAGGTGTTTAATACAGGCAGTTGAGGTTACAATGTGCATAATAAAGTTCATATTGGGAAATCATGTATATTTGTGTAAACTCTTCCATTATCACTTTAAATAGACATGAGTACATACCTACTAATACATGTATGCATTTATAAAAGTCCAAGAAGCCCATACTATCCATTTTAAGAAAAATCCTGATTATCCAAAGCAGTGATAAATGAAAATTCTCCTTTTTAAGAATGATTTTGAAATCCAACCAACCCATAAACTTTGTCATGCTTTATAAAAATTGTAAACATGGCCACTAAGTTCATATTGATACACATACGTGTGTGTATATACAACAACAATATACATCGTTCACTTTCACCATTTTACCTATTCATCCATTTACCCAAAATCTCCATTTTATAGAAGGAAGGAAGAATCGTGGGGTATAAACATTGAGAAAAGATTGTATATCGTCTTATAATATGTTTATATGAAAATATATATATATATATATATATATATACATATAGTATATATATATAAACCGAATTGTAAAAACACAACTTAATTCTGGTCTCCTGCATTTTTATTTCAAAACATAAGTGAGGTAGAGGGGTTTTCTCTATCATTCGGGTATGCATACACAAGGTGAGTATATGCATATGGGTAT
Organism: Viscum album; assembly: GCA_963277665.1. Classification (NCBI taxonomy): domain Eukaryota; kingdom Viridiplantae; phylum Streptophyta; class Magnoliopsida; order Santalales; family Viscaceae; genus Viscum; species Viscum album. The sequence goes on from CAUJRU010000504.1 coordinate 364,226, forward strand.
ATATACCTATAAACTTGTATATATATATATATATACCGGGGTTTAGATCTTAAAAGGAAAATCGAGATTCCCCCTTACCTCCATTTGGCACTCCAAATAGGTCAAAGAAGGCAACGGGTAGAAACATGGGTTTCACATATTTGTATAAATATGTATATATATATATAGAATGTATATGTCAGCCAAAGGTTTTTTTATATAACCGAAGCAAATAGTGGGAGCTACACCCATACCTTGGCTCGGTGAGGAGATGATGCAGCAAGGAGGCATGAAAAAAAAACGGGTTTACAAACCATCAACTGTATATATATATATAACACATATATATATATACCAACCGAAGCTTGAAAAAAAGAAAAAGACAGGACTTGACCCTTACTGAATGGAGAGGAGGAGGAGAGGAGACAACGAAGCACGTAATATCAGGTGCATAACCGCATGAGGAACACATATATACATATATCACACATGTATAGGCGTGTATATATATAAAACGAAACTCAAACAGAAAAGCACAGAAAAACTTCTCCCTTACCTTAGCTCGGAGAGGAGGTGATCAGGACACGAATGAGGCCGGTCCGGCGGTCCAAGGGCTTCGGTGTAGAACACCCGATCTTTGGTGCAAAGCAAGGTTTAAAAAAAAACAGAGGAAGAAAGTGGGACGTCATGGAGGTCGTCGGCCCAAGGTATCCGAGGCGAGGAGTCTGCATCGGCTTGTGGAATGAAGGGGGTAGCCTGGGTCTACTCACCGGCCTAGAGGAGAAAAACGGGACCCCTAGTCTACTCGTACAGCGGCGCGAGGTGGGAGAAGAAGTGAAGCGCCGGTGGAAGAGAAAGCTGCGGGGAAGAAAGACGCGAAAAAAAACTGACGGCAGGGATTAAAGGAAGATGGATCGGACGGCGTGGGGTTCGCCGCGGTTTAAAAAAAAAGAAAAACGTGGTTCCTGTAGTTTCTAAAAAAACGTTTTATTAAAGTTATTAATAATTTACTATAACATTGTTTTCAATTATTAATCTGACCTTTTTTTAATATAAATCATTAGTCAAATAAAAATTATAAATTGATTTAATCAAAACATGTATATATTCTATTTTAAAATACCAATAATTTTTATTGGCCTTATTATATTAATTATATTATTTTTAAACCATAATTATTATAATTTGGAAAATTAAAGGTTCGTTTAACCAATTAAAGAAAACATCGATTTTACTCATCAAAATATATATTTATTTGTTTATTTATTTATTTATTTATCCTTTTCTGAGTATAATAATTAACTTAATTTATAATTTGATGAAAACATTCGGATACGCTCTTTTAAGGAGAGAAAAAGAAATTGGTTGCTTAAAAGAATTTGCGTAAACATAAAGACGCGAGATTTGTAAATAAATCCATAATTTAATATAGTTTCCAAAATAATTAATAAAGGTCGAATTATAAGAGAAATAATATATCTAATTTGATGTAATATATATATAACTCATAAAAATCCATTAGGTTTATTATAAACGTTTCATTGTTCAAATTAATATGTATAATGGAAGAAAACAATAATATTAATTTTCGCCGTTTAGAAACATAAAATAGAATTAACATTTTGGGAAAACATTGATGACATTTTAAAACATTAAAGCAAAAAAACACAATTATCATTCCGATTATATTCCAACGGTCAAAATGAATATAGGATTCTTTGGGGAACCAATGGTCGGATTTGTGGCCATTTGAGGTCCAACGGTCATATTGGTGCTTATAAAAGGGTTTGGTCTTGGGTGTCCCTTACCCCAAGTGACCGAAGGAGAAAAGGAAGATGGTTCGTGTGATCCCCTTTGTGCTGAGCACGGTCCCGGTGGCTTCATCAATCCTTATGTTCCTTATGATGGATGTTCGATATTCCTACCGCATTCTTGGGCTCCTAGTACTTTTAAGCAGTCTTCCCATCATTGTAATCGGGTTCTTGGATAGAATTTTCGGTTAGTTTACCTTAGTGTATGATGTAGCCGAAGGGTTGATTATTTGAATAAAAGGAATTTTTATCCATTTGATGCATTTTATTATTATTATTAGTTGTTTGTTGGTTTACTTAACGGGTGATATTGGAAAACAAACTTGTCAAAACAAAACATGGTTGTCTCGGGTTGTTACAATAAGAAAAAAGGATACATAAAAAATAGTTTGTCATGGACGAATTAGAAGATAATTTCTGTACAAAAATATGGTTAAATAATAAAACACAGGTGGGATTGATGAGATTGAAAGAATTATATCACCACATTTATATAATAGGGGAAGTAATAGGGATGGGAAAATTCATATTAATTCTATATCAATTGAATGAAAAAAGAAATTAAATAATGAATGTGGTTGGAGAAAGAAGAGAAGGAGAGGATCCCTGAGTAAGACATAGTAATGACCTCGGTAAATGTTATAAAAAGAGGGGATTGATTATATAAAATTATGAAAACATTAATTTGATAGTAAATGCACATTTATAAATAAAATTAAATATAAAAAAAATGATATTATAAAAGATAGTTTCCAATAAGGTTCCTGAATGGAATAGAAGAGAAAGGTGACCCATATCTTTAGAGGTGTTTCCAAAAGATTGGGAGGATCTTCAAGAGAGCTACAGGGAACCTTGAGATGGATATAAAGAGAAAATATTAGTTTATAGTCATGTTCCATTGTTTTTTTGTGAATATGAATGTGATAATGGGTGAGTGTATATAGGAAAAGAGAGGGGAGATTATTATTATTTTCGAAAAATATGTTCAGGACTCAATAAAATGATGTTATAAAAACAATTAACGTATTTTTTCAATGGTTTCAACAAAATATTAGTGATTTTCATTATTTTATATGTATATTAACAAATAAAATTTTTATAATACCCTTGGTGTTGTGGAAGTGAGTGATGTTTACAAAGAAATGATTTTAAAATATTAAAACATAATATAAGTTTTAATGGATTAATAAAAGGTTTATAAAATTAATTAAATAAAAATAAAAAAATTATTTTAAAGGTTAAAAATATTTTTTGGCTTATATACCTTTTATGGAACATATTACATCTTCTTTTCGTAATTACTATTTTATAATACACACTATATATTTCTACGGTATTTAATTTTTACGCAAATATTCACCTATATCATAAAATTATAAAAAATTAACCATTTAATATGTTTTATTTTATGATTAAAAAATAATATTTATTTTATATTAAAAATTATATAAAAATAATGAAATTATTCTTTAAAATTTAAATTCCCATTTATTAAAAAATTCAGTTTTTTCACAATAATAGTTTTTGAAACCTTATAAAAATAAAATATTCACATATTAAAATTATATTATCATTTATATTAAATTTATAATATATCATAATTTAATTTTATTAAAATATAATTTATTTTAAAAATTCATAAATTCATCAAAAGGAATTTCATAATTTTAATTTCATGTTACCCAAAAATACAATTTTGGTATTATCATATTAAAATATAAATGTTATAAAATTCATTACATAATCCTTTATAATGTAAAAGAATATGTAAAAAATAAAATAATTATGTTATGGAAATGAAAATATACATTTTCATACTTTTAGTTTCAAGATATACAACCCATTATAAGACCAGTGAACAAATTATGGTTAAGGTGTGTGATAGTGAGGTTATTTTAGGGTGGTTCAGTTAATGTGGTTTAGGAATTGATCTCGATGAGCTTGAATTTTTTCCATAAGTAGTTTTACTCAAGTTTTAGTTATAGAATATCTTCATGGTATTTGTTAGGAAAATATCCCAAACAAAATTCACTATTATAATCTTCTATAAATGGGCTTCATAAGGTATAATCTTATAGATCGAGGAAAATAGTTCTTTTATCTATGTCAATAGGACCTTATAATAAATTTAAATATATACTAATCATTTGATCACTATTCAATAACTATATTATTATAATTCAAGATACATAATGGTATTTAAAATATGAAAATATATAACCAAATAAGTTAATTTGTTTTCTATAACCACACTACAAAACATGACATTTAATTCAATCAAAAAGAGCATGTAATTTGTTAATGTTCAAATCATTACAGATACTTTATAAGACCTACAATAATATGGTATATTCCAAATAAATGTGATTCATTGACCCTTGACCTATTGGATGTAGGATTAGGTGACCCTCTCTGCTTACATTCAACATAAGTGGGACCCTGGTGTTCCATGTTATATATGTGACGTATCAAAGAATTTCATTCATATGGATGATGTTTTGAGTTATTAGTCATGTGATTACTAGTTTAGAATCATTGGTCATAATGTTTAATGGGGTCTTGAGTTTAGTTATTATACACGGGAGACCAGAATCTGTGCAATAACTGATATATCCTTTCTCTAGGACATTAATAACCTGATAGTCCACCCTAAGCTCTAGGGAATCTTTTGTATGGTACAAATAAATTATTTAAATTAATAATATAACATCGTGTTATGATTTTAGATTTATTTATTATGTTGTTATCATCCACATATAAACTATTCCTTGTGCTTTCACCTAATTAATGAAGGGTAATACCAACCTATAGAAGTATTTTCTACAAATCTACTATTGTGAAAATTAAATTCTTATATTTTAGTTTTTTATTCCACTAGTTTTTATCAATGAGGACTTTTGTTACAATTGTTTATTGATAAATATCATTTCCCTAAAATATTTTTTAGTTAATCTCACCTTATTGTTTAGTGACAGATTTTGGTTGAGCAAGGGGTGGTTTTTTTAGTGCATTACAACTCTAGGTGATATATACTATGTATATAAAGATTATTGAGATGATCTTGAACCTCAGATGACTGTGTATTGTCCCATGTCTGGTATATGTATGTTTTTCTATATCAGGTAAGAACTTACCAACTCAGGATTCTTTCTTTGAGATCCCTACAATGCACTATGAATTGTAAATGGAAAATGTTACTTTATCAAACTAATAACATGTCTTATCTAGTGTGGTTGAAGTATGATACCTTTTCTAGATGTTGTTTTATCTAGGATGGTGTTTTATCTGTAAATTTCAATCTTCATATAGGTATGTGTGATCATGTTGGAGTATGTGTTGAGGCTTCTATAATTTTTATTGTTTTTGTTGGAAAAAATTTTGAAGGATGTTGTTCATTGAATGGTGAAATAAATTTATAATTACCTCATTTTATTTTTTTATCAAATTGAAATATATCACCTCACTTTGTAAAAATTGTTGAGGGGACTCACAGTAATAATTTAAAGATAGTGCACAAAAAAAACATATTAAATTCAATCTGATTGTGAATAAATGTCCTAGGAGAAAAAGGTTCATCAGACATACCTTGGTTATAAAATTAATGTTTGATTCAGAATAAGAAACTAAATTGAAGTCTACTTTACTTCTATGAAAACCTAATGATTTTTTAGTAATATTGAAGTTCTCATAATTCATATTTCTCTCTGAGAAACTTGTTATTAAATCCTCAAGAAGAAAATTGTGAGAACATGTCCATCCAATTAGATTGAGGTTTTGTTGGAAATAATGAAGTATCTAAAATGAATTAAAGTTCTAATCCTTTCTATTGTGAGTGAGAATATTTCATTTAGATCTTAATTGTTCTCAAAGTCATGAATAATTCAGCGTATATGCATTGGTTCGTAGAGAAAAAAGTTGGTAATGTCAAAGAATTCTAGTCTTAGTTCATTGGTGTGAGATCATCATATGTAGAATCTTTAGATGGATTTGATGATTTTATTGAAATTTTATAAAGTAAATATACTAGTTTTTAGTATGACCAATAAGCCACAAGTCACAAATCTTCAAGGAAAAATTTTTGTGAATGTATTTATATATCTATTATCAATAAAGGAAATAATTTAATACTGATACCAGTCCATAAGATGTAGTATTACCCTGATCAAAATAGTAATCCCGGCAAAAATTCATCATATCTAGTTATCGTTGAAAAAAGGAATCGAAGGTATAAAATATTTTTGGGGCCGATGGGGAAAAAATTGGAGTATCAGATCGGTGCGTATTATATATTCAGATGTTAATCAATTGGATAAATATCAACAATGTATTCAACCATTTACATCCAGATGAATTATATTGAATCAATTTGGTCCAGTAGAAAATAATTCACTTTTCTATAACAAGTGTGTCAAGATAGAAATAATAAATGTTGTTTGTGTATCATGTTAGTCAATTTTATTCTGAGTGAGACAAAAAAAATAATCCATGCGTTGTTGACTATCACTGATAAAATTTAATAGACACATGATGACATAGATACATCCTCAGATAGAGGAGCATCAGTATGAGGAAAATAAGAATATGAGATATGTTTTAAAAAGATAAAAAATGTTAACATAGGGTGATAACATTTTTAAGATGTTCCAATTATGTTTATTAAAAATATTGGAATCCAAATTCTAACAAATTAGTAACAATGTTTTTGGAATAATTTATTGTAAGGATGTATTTCATTCAATTTGTATAGAGTAACATAATGAAGAATGATCTATCATACATATGTCAGCATCGTAATTAAAAAATTAGAATGAAAATTAGAATTGGGTTGAATAACTATTAAAATGACTAAAGTGATATGAAGATGTGATAAGATTCAAGAAGGATCAAGTAAAATCATGAAGAGTTAAAAGAATTAAAGATTTAAAAGATGTATTCTAAATATTGATGAAATATTAATATACTGAGATTTGGGTAAGCGATAAAACCTTTCTGATTCATTCCTAATATTTTTATTCAATCATATAAAAGGAAGGAAGTATGTGATACTTTAGGATAGATTAAAATACTTTTAAAATACAGAAGAAGAAATATAAGTTCTCATGTTTTAGAGAGAATAGGTTTCTTGATTAATAATTCTTGAGGAATTTTCATGGATAGAAGAGAAAGAAAGAAGATTTTATTCAGTGGTTTTTTTATCTGACTGACCAGTCATACTAGGATTTCTTAATAGATGAAGCATTAGTTTAGAATTGTTTCATTGGTACTCTAGAAGAGTTATATTTCCAAACTAAGCAATCAGAATGAATTATCAAACTGAATCAAAAGACTCGGTATTTTAATAATTTATTTCCTACTTATTTGTTAGAAATTGAATAATATTTCTGAATATTATATTTGTGAAAGTACATAAGGAAAAACTTAATCATATTTTTATGAAATGGGTGAATATTTATTAACATGATAACACAATTTTATTACATCAATTAGTGATATTTGAATTACATGCATTGTTTTATTATTCACAGTGATACAAAACAGGAAGGGTATATCCTACTTGTTTTAATCCACATAAAATTATTGTTTTCTATTGGATTCTGTACTATTTTATTTCTTCCAAACAATGCCATTGACGTTTCTACTCTTGTTGAGTAGTGTCCATTGAAAATACCTTTTTCCTATGGTTGTGTGATTTTTTTGTAGTCAAAAAGTCATAAATATTTAATTGGAGGTGTAGGCTGTATCAAATGGAAGGAAAATTAAAATAGTATATAACTTATTCTATCCCCCCCCTTAGATACTCTTATATCCATGATTGGAAATATCAATGTTTTTGGAACATGTTTTTTGTTGAGGTTGTTCATTATTGTTTTGATTTAGGTAGATGCTATGGAGAGAGTGTATGATCTATTAATGGGATTTGTTGTACCACTACATCTTACTAGTTCCTTTAGAATGTTTGGTGATGGTAGTTATAGACATGAGATGCCGCATTCAATGTATTCCCATTGTTTGGAGGAAGCATGATTTGATCCAAATATGACTCATTTCCATACAACATGGACCACTATACTATGTGAAATAGGCATGAACTATCCATCTTCCACAGTTTTCTTTGAATTTATAGATTCTAGTGATACCTCAAGATAGAATTTGATTGACTAGGGTATAACATCATGGCATGACAAACTATGACACTAATATCTAGATCGATCACCACATGACCTCAGTATTCCTCCCCATACGCCAGATGATTCAAAATAAAAAATAGGGTCTAATGGTAGTATAATGTGAATATTATACCCTCATAATCAATGTAGCTTATCCATTTAAGAGATATAAAATCACCAAAAAATGGAATTGATATTCATAAATAACAAAAAAGTAGTATATAAACACAATAACTGATAAAATGACTAAATTAGCATGTTTGATGCCTAATACATCTACACATGAATGACTTTGTGGCTCTACATAATCTAAAAAGATAACATATAGTAGGAAATAAAATACAATATAACACATTGCAACAAAATGAATAAAATCCCATAGGATAATTCAACAAGAATACTATGTAATATCTCATTCGTGTTCTCTTAACTCCTATGTACAATTCACAACACAAGTAATGATCTATGAAACTGTGAAAAATAGAACTTCTTGGGTACCGTAGTGAAATGGCGTCCTGATTAGGGAGTGAGATATACTATGTTGTATTCCACTAATGGTATTTGAAGAATAATTGAGTCTATGAGTATAAAATATAATAGTGAATATTTCTAATTAAAATAAAGGAAATAAATAAACATAAAAATTAGGTCTCAGGATCCTCAAGGACACTTGTCCAACCATACCCACTTCAACCAAAGATATTATGTCTCTGACTATGGTGAACCTAAACAGATATGTTATGGAATATCATAAAAAATAAGTTTCATGAATTTACTGAGCCCAAGAATTTGATTTGTCCTAGTAGATGTAACCCTGGATAATAGCTATGTAATATTAGTCTTCAAAATTTAGTTCATCATTATAATTTAATATGTTTCTCATGCATTCTGTCTAGGGTGATCCAAAAATGAAACATGTGTATCGCTAGAGGGGCACTATAAATATCCAAAACCAAAAGAGTCTATCCTAAGCGATCAAAAAAATCAATCCCGTGTGTCACTCCCGGTAAGGTGTGAGGTCAAGAACAAACCTCCATGTCCATCCATATTATCACCGATTAGAGATGAAGTATCATTTTTGACCTAGTATAACTATCTATCCACTGATCCCATCCATTATTTCTTCCCTAGGGAACATGTATCACTCATAAGTTGGTAGAAAAAACACATGATCTTCCAATCCATATAATTACATTTATTGGTCATGTTATATCACAACTCATGTAACCTATGAGACCACCCTTGGTGTCCTTTGAATAGAGTCCCAAGCATCACATGAGTTATATTTAATCTCTAAATACCAATTATCTCATCTGATCCATTCGAGGAAGAAACCATAGTATCACCCAAGGAGTATCCCCATTCATTTAATCATTTAATGTTCAATTTCAAAAGAAATGCCATGCCCTTATGCATTCTTCATTATAAATCAATTATAGGGGATTAATGTGGTTCATGTACATAAGAAAACTAAACCAAAAGAAATTTATAATATTATAGGGATATTACCATTTACCATTTCATTTAAAGGGTAACATAGGCCATTTACCAAAGTATTCCATTTATCACCATTCATTTAATAAAAAATTACAAGGCCACAAAGGGGTCCATGTACAACCATGTAATTGGGGATAGGTGAACTGATCAAAAGTAGTAAACACCATACATAAAAAGGCTATTATATTGGCCATGATAACATTCATTACACACTTGAATCATCAATATCATTTAATGAGATAAGGGTTCAGCTCCTTAGGTGTTTATTTAGTTACTAGGAGATAAAATAGTGTATGGAAACACCCTTCCAAATTTATATTAATCAACTACTTAAATTTTATAAGATATTTCACCTAAATGTGTAAAATCAATAGAACACCTACTATATTCCATGAAATACACACATGTGTAATAACAAGGGATGATTCTATCTAGTTTTAATGATATTGATGAAACAGATAAATACCATGAAAGTATGGTGAATTATATTGAACCAAAACAGCTCCAATGATAGAGGAATAAATACGGATAGGTTCAATATTAATTAATATCTTAACCCTATTTATTCAAAAGACTAGTGACAGTTGATTTCAACACTAGATGTAGGAGACACATGGAATCCTAGAGGAGGAGAGGAGAGGGGGCAAGAGCGACTATCCGTAGAGCGCACCTAAGAGAAACAAGTAGTTAATAAAGGAACTATAGGATAGTTACACCCCGACCATAGACACCGGTTATTTTATTATTTTATCGGTCTCGCTTTGTTTGGATGAGGTTTAGATGGGTCCTTGTTTGAACTTTTCGGAAGTTTGATGTTTTTGGTGGGTCTTCAGCCGGTTTACAGTCACCGCACCATTAGAGGCAATCATGAATTTGGTCCTGGTGAATGTGCGTTGGCACAACACTTCAAATAAATAATAAATTATGTTTATAAATTAAGTTAATAAAAAATGGATGCCATATAAAATAATTATCGATAAAACAAGTTCAATTTTAAAATTATAATAATGATAATATGTTCACGCAAATGGTTATTTTATTATTATTTAATCTGGTAATGACACTATTATTATTAAGTTGTTATAAATATAATTATTATTTAAAATGAAATGTAATAAAATTATCATTTTATTAACATTAATTTTGTTATTAAGTTCTTTTGTTGTTATTAATATTGTTGTTATCATTTCATTATTGATATTATTACCATTATTATTATTGTGACATTGATATTATTATTATTATTACATAAAATAAAATGGATAATAAAATATTTCTATTAATTATTTTATTAATATTTATTTCTTTTATTGTTATTGTTTTTTTCTAGAAACCCTAAACCTACCCCCCCTCATTCCATCATTTCTCCCCACCGACTTGCGGGCTCCTCCGCGCTGCGCACCTACACACTGCCGTTGGTCCTCCCCTCCCCCTTTCTCCTTCTCTGTTCCACACCACAAGCCCCTTCCTAGAACTCTCCCTTTCCTCCTACTACTCGGATTCATCTGGCATGGCCTTTTCCATGCGCGGTCTCCCCCTCCTGTAGATCGCCTCACGCAGCTCTACCGTCTGGCAGAGCTCCCCCACTCGGCCTGATCTCCCACTTCCCTGCTCGCATCTCCACTTGCACCGTCTACCCTCTCCTAACTCTCTTTGTGTCATGCTCTAGTAGTGCTTGCCTCCCACGATGCCACCCTTCTTCCATGGCCAGCACTTGCTCCCGCCCACCTGCAGTAACTGGACGACCCTCCTGCTCGCCCGATTTTTTGACGGCCACTTCTCCCGGAGGTGGCCCCAACCCCCTCTACGCATGACCCGGTCTCGAGTAGCCTCCCCCTATAGCTAGAAGAGCACTATATGACCCTCCACTAGCATTATTCTACCCTTTTTGGTGCATGACCAGCCATCCTGAACTCTATATGCACCATGTTTCGGTGCGACCCAAACAATATTTCCTAGCACCTCCACCCTGATTCAGTGAGGTCATAGTTCCCCTATTCTTCAAACCACGGTTTTCATCTCATTCTAATTTTGGTGTTTCCTTTAATTTAACTAAACCTTGATGTCTCATTTTGTGTTTTACACTTTCAATTTAGTGTCATAGTTGTGTTATGATGTCCTGATATTTTATTTGTAGTGCAGATAATTATTTGGATGGGATATCATTTTGCCGCATGTTTTTTAGGTTTGTCACCAGCATCCAAAGTGAGATTTTTATTATCATGCACTCATTTATTTTATTGTCGTTATTTTGTTTTTAATTCCTTCTATTTTATTTGTAGTATGGATAATTATTTTTGTGTTCAATCTTGCCTTTTCGTGTTTTCATGATCACCGCTACTGTCTGAGGTGATCTTTTTAATCCTTTGCCTTGTTACACACTTTATTTTTTGGGATGTGCTTATATCTTTGAGTTCTTGGTTTTTATGTAGAGGATTGTCAGTCTATGCTGCTTTATGTTGGGTGTCGTAAATTATTGTAGGGAGTTGATATTTTTTCCATGTGCGTGCACGCATTTTCCAAAAAATGGAAAATCCATGCAATTACTTTCTATTGAATGTCATTAATGCTTGTGGTTTTTGTTATATTATTATCTTGCTATGCATCTTCATGGTACCTCTTTAAAGCATCTTGTGGTGTTCTAAAATTATTTACTGTTGTTAAAGATAGGGTTTATATGTATCCTGGTTTAGGCCTTTTATGTTATTTCTTTGTTGTTTGTAAATTTCCACCTGTTCTTTTTGGGTGAAATTGGATGCTCAGGTGGGTTTTTCCCCATAGAAGTGTTTTGTTAAATTGTTATGAAATATGTTTTGGATTTCATGTATTAAATGTGGTGTTTTCCCTGGTTGTGGTTTGGTGTTTGTCTAAAAAGAGGATTTTGGTTTATAAAGTTGTGTGGTATTTTATAAGTGAGTGATATGGGTGTTTTTGGGTTGAAGGCTAAGGGTGTATTTAAAAAATCTGGTATCAAAATTTTTTGTTGGTTTTGGAGTGTTCCTCTCTGTTTGGCCTGGTTGGCCCTGGAAACATTCTAGGGTGAGTTTTTGGAAAATTAAAGTGGTGTTTGTAAATTCTGGGGTGTGTTTGGGTGAATGTGGAAGTCAATGTATGTTTGGAAATTTCTTAGGTGTTGTTGTTTTAACTTGACTTAATGTAAAATTGGAAAGGTTTTTGGTAAATATTTTATTAAAGGGGTCATTTTTTACGTTGGTATAAAGATAGTATTTGTGGTTGTTTTTGAATTGGTTAATGTTTATTTTGATAAAAGGATGAGCGTTGTGAAGTTAAAGGCCCGTTTGGCACATTATATTAGATATTTACAAAAGGTTTGATATGTGTGAATTGTATAAGGCTCGATTGGCATCTTTAAAATTGTGTGTTTGGAAAACCCATCTTCGGTTAGGTACCTTGCCTCATATTTTTATCATGTGATAGGAGGGTCATCGGTATGGGACTCCTTTTGAGAATATTTATTTTATGACATGGGACTAACCTTGAGGTGGTTGAGGTGGTTCCAGATTATGTTGTGTGATTGATTATATATATATGGCTTGTTATTTGAATGTGTGGCACACCACTTTGTGAACATAACACAAAATCTTAGCATAGTAAGGGGGTTTACAGAGAACGATTGCTGCACTATTTAAGATCACGCACTGGCTAGTGGCCCCAAGTACAGATGACACTCTGCTAGGGTATTGGTCCCCCTGGTTAGGCCATGTAGGGAAACACCAGGTGTTAGGGCGTTATGACGTCATCGAGAGTAGGCATGCCTTCAGGATGAGTCACATGTATAGTCTGTTCTGGTCTTCCTCCAAATTCCGAGGTTTTCAGTGGTCCTTTGATGCGAGTAATATTAGTACCATTTCCCGTGATGTGTGTGAAATCATACCATTGAACTAGGTTTTGGTGTCTTCTTGGAAAGGTTTTGTGTGTAAGGTTGGGATTAAAATGAACATCAAGGTAGCTGTTTTGGAAGCGTTTATCTAAGCCCCTCTTTTTTTTTTCTTTTCCTTGTTTCTGAATTATAAGGGAAATGGAATTGTGATAGTTTGTTTTCAAAATTCCATGTAAATATGAAATCCTTATTCTTATAATTGATGTTCAAACTAGTACTTTTGGGCTGTTTTGGATCTAGAAAATGCATGGATTCTATGGTTCAATTTTGGCATTCCTATCGAGCATTTTAATGATCACGCCTATTGCAACACCCTGATATTTTTTGAGATTTTTTTTAATTTCTTATGTTATACGCCACACCAAAGGAATCTTTCACTACGCACAACATTGGCTTGTCTTTCGTTTCATGCAATAGCAACCTTTCTCGATAGCATGTGTTGTACGTAATACCGAGTTTCACAAAATAATGATATATTTTTATAATATTATGAACTAGATTTTATGAATATTTATACTGAATTTTGAATTTTATAAAATTATAATTCATCTTACACATTTTCTATAATGAGATATGAAAACCAAATCAATTTATCGGATAAAATAATTATTTTTCAAAAAATGCAGTTTTAACGCCTTTTGAGGGAAGATCCATTTTAAATATAATTTTTGACTAGTTTATATTTTAAATTTTACAAAATAAATTTTTCTTTTGAATCATGATATAAAAATTTACTTTGGGTAATTTATTTATATTTTTCTGTTAACTTTCATATTTTGATGAATACTAAAAATACGCAAAATTTTAATTAATTTTTTTTCCCATCATGATAATTTATATAGATATTTTATAATATTTAATGGTTTTAAAGTATAAGTTGAATATATTTTTACCATTTCATATAATTCAATTCATTATCATTAATTTTACATTGAATGCATGGGTAAAAACATTTCAATCTTTTGCAATGTTTTAACTTTTAAAACCTGTTTTCTCTACTGCTGGATTAATTTTAAATTAAATACTGCAAATTATGTGTTTTGAATATAGAAAAATGGATTCCAAATATGGAATCCATAGATCCAAATTATTTTAATAGGATACTTTTTTATTTTTACACATTGTGAATAGTAACTATGGTAAATTTTATTTACTATAGTTAAAGGTAAATCATGTAATTAAGGGTAAAAATAAGATTATAAAATTACCCTAACACCTGAAAAAATTCTATTGGATGAATAAAAGTAGACCCATATCACCTAAGGGTCAGAATATATTCATTTCATTGACTTTTGACCATGAAAATAATGTAATTATTTTTAAAACCAAAGAAAGTGACAACATGTCAATCTCTTATATCTTATAAGTGTAATAATTTTGATTTAGTGATAATCCTCCTAAAACATCGAATATAAATAGTCCCCAAAAATATAATAAAATTATATACATCTTGAAAATTTATTTAGAATTTTTTGGGATTAAATAATTATCATTAATGATGACACAACAGTGATGTTGAAATTATTTTATTGATTGAAATATCAAATAAATGGTTTTAAGAATATTAAAATAAATATTATAAGAACTAATTAAGATTATCCACAAATTTTCGAGACTAATATGACATGTTAGGAGTATATTAACTATTTTTGTGCACATATATCCACTTTTTGGATTTTATTTAAATTCAAATAAAAGAATAGTGTCAAAATTGACACTATTGTTATTTTATAAAAATAACATATTATAACATTGTTTAAAAAACAAAAAATATTTAAAAATTATAAATTGAAATTTTTATTGTCTAAAATTTTATAAATTATCCAATTTTGGACAATTCAATACACATAAGTCATTATTTATAACAAATTAAAATTTAGAATTTTATTACCACAAATAATATTAAATATATTAAATAGTAATAAATCAGTTGATAAGGTTTAAAATAAATTACCAACATTTCTAAATATTATTGTTTGATAATATTACAACCCTATCTCATCTAATATTTTTATTTGAGTCGGATTTTGAGGGTTTTAAGTGTGTTTTGAGTTTATTATGAATTAATATTTTAGAGGTTTCCAAATGTGTCCCACTCCTCTCTTATAAAAGGGCACCTCCTCCCTCTCCTCCTCACAAAACTTTGAGCCTTCAAGCTCATCAAAACCCTTCCCATTTATTTTCCCCACTTACCTAGAAACATACTAGAGTTCGAGGTCTTCTTAGAAGACCAACTTTAGTGCCTAAGAGGAAGTTTAGAAGAGGTGCGTCGAAGAAGAGGTAATATCCTTTACCGATTCAATTCTTCTTCTACTTCCTATTATTCTGTTGTTTCATACTAAATTAATAACATCAGTATTAATCATATAATGATATGTTATTATAAATATAAAACAACCATATTTCACCTTCTATCCATCCTATGGAAATTTAAATCACTGCGCATGCGTACGTACGAAATACCGTCTCCACGCCGTGGTGTAATCTGTTTTTTCACCACCACCTTAATTGGATTGGTATAATGGTGTAAATAATAACTGTATAGTATTATTATAACATGATACTAATTTTTTATATATTCTGCCATCCACTTCAATACCATTCAATAATTATGGGAACGACATCGTCGCTCGTGTGTACGTACGGCTTACCGTCTCCACGATGTGATGTGATTCATTCTATATGATCTTCATTAAACCAAGATTATATAAATTAATTGAATGAATAAATATAATATATATTATACTACTACCATTATTTAAATTATTTATCTCTAACCACAAAAGATAAATAATAATTAATTTGACAAAACACGCATAAGAACCGAAAGTAATGAACACCTGAATAACACATAGCAATGAAATATTACTAATAAGAATACAAAAATATAACCATGTATGATAACATAAAAATGAGTATGATTATGGAATAAGTAAATGAAAATATTTAAATCATTATACAGGAGGTTCAGATACATACAAAGGATATTGGACCTAAGGTAAGGTAAAATCTCGCAATCTCATTTTTATCAGAGATTATTTATACTTCTGAATTTAATGGGGAATATTTATCATCCACATACATGTTTCCTCAATATGTAATATTATTTCTATCATCCTATAATTTTTTAATTCCAATTTTATCTATTGGTGAAAATTTTAGTAAAGTATATGAAAATATTCTTTTGTCATTTTCAGCACGAGATACTTTTCGACATTACCACCCAAAGTACGGGAAAATGTTCTTTAACTTAAACGGCATGAATAGATTTTTACGGTTTCATAACGCCTTATTTCTATGAATCTTCCTTTACATGTTTTCAAGTTTATTATCAATTAACTTATTTTAGTTTAAAATTGTATGACATGTTGAGAAAGGGAAAATATTTTTGAAGTAGAAAGGATATTTTCCTCAAAAATGTAGTTCATGTGTTTTATCAAAATTATTTTCCATCTAAGATAATATAGGGTTATATTTTTATCCCTATTTTTACAATGACTTGATTATGTAATTATGGAATTATTTTTATGAATTCCTTTTATCTTATATGGATTATGAAATGATGTCATGATGTTTAAGATTCCCATTTTTATTACATGGGTTATGCTATGATACATGTTTTATGATTTGGTGGCACACATAAGAATGGTTTCATTATGAGATAGGTGGGACCTATATCACCCTATAATGCATTGGGTAATGATTTATATCTCATGAGATTGACATGGATGGAAGATCAGGTTAATCTGGTTCAGTGATAAAGGTCTATAAGGAGGAGTGAACTTGGTTCAGTAATGGACTTTGTCCGCTATGATGGTCTTGGAAATGAGTCATGACTAATATGAAATGATTTTCTATGATTATGTGTGTATGCCAAAAAGTTTCATGTCTTATGTTATGAATATTGGGATTTCATTTCACTACTATGATTTATCCCATTTCATGATATCATGATCTCTTTTTCATGTTATGATTTTCAAAATGTTCTGTTCTTATGAATATGATATGATTGATATTTTCTTTGTTTTACTTACTAAGAATTTGAGCTCACCATTTGTATGTTTTATTTTCCCCAGGTCAAGATGAAGGGTATTAAGTAGGATATTCCAAAAGGGGACTGTAGATATGATGAAATAAACGGGAGAAAATGAAGTTTATTTATGAACCAGTTTTTTATGCTTCCCAGTTTTCAAATACACTATACCTATACAGCCTTATCATGGATTTGTTATATTTTGCAATAAAGATGCTTCAATTCTGAAGTAATAAAAACGTATGTAAAGTATTGGTCGTTGTATTTGGTATCAGAGGAAAGGTATACTCAACCATTGGAAACTAGGATGTGAATACCTTAGTAAGAACCCTAAGGATATGTCTAAGCATAGAACATAATATTAGTGTTTTAGAAATGGCTATGAATAACCTATGATAAGACCGAAACTGTGAAATTTTATTCTTGATTATGTGGTTTTCTGTTATGATTAGTGTTTCTCAGACTATGCTTCTTGGTTTTGGTCAATGGATGGAACCTGAATGAACAGTGTTAATGAAGAATGAGACGTGCAATGCAATGATTGTCCCCCTGAACAACCAAACGTTATGGGAGATAGAATGAAAATTCTTGTATCCATGCTCACACAACTTTCTCAAGTTATGAATCATGTAGGAAATCCAAACGAGCAAAGTAGGGAGCAATATTCTGTTGAATCCTTCATGATGCAATGCCCACCTTCATTCAGTGGTTCTTCTGGTCCATTAGTGGCTGAACAATGGATCAGTACCACTAAAAAGAAATTTTCAGTACTTCAATATTCTGAACATGATAAAGTCCTCTTAACAGTATATCGTTTGGAAGGTGAAGCTGATCAATGGTGGAATCTTGTCAAGAATACAAGTCAAAGGGATGAAATTGAGTCCATGGAATGGGATGATTTCAAGAAATTGTTTTTCAATAAGTACATCCCTTTTATTCTTCAAACAAAGATAGAGAAGGAGTTTCTTGAACTCAAGAAAAAAAATATGATGAATCTGTTGATACCTACGAAGAAAATTTTACAAGACATGCAAGGTACGCTTCTGGGATTATTATCCAACCTAAGAGTAAGATCGATCGATTATTTATTGTCTTAAAACCAAGTCTTCGGAGGGAACTAGATATACGGGACTTCAATAGCTATAAGGAAATTGTTCGATGTGCTCTCAAGGTTGAGATGAATATTGAAGTAACCCATCAGTCATATGGGTTTGATAGGAAGATGAAAATGGAATTCAAAGGAAAATCTAAAGAACACAGTGGAAATAAGATGAGTTTTCCCTTATGCTCAATGTGTGGAATGAAACATGGAGGGAATTGTCTGAAAGGGACAAGTAAATGTTTTAAGTGTGGAAAAGAAGGTCATCGTGAAATTTAATGCCGTAGTGATGGGAAAAAGATGTCTAATGATGCGAACAAAGAAAATGCTACATAGAATGCACCTCCTACACTTCAATGTTACAAGTGTAAGGAAATGGGGAATTATTCCAATCAATACCCTAATCCAAGGGTTGTTGATGACGATCGACACCAAAAAACTCTTAAGGCCAAAGACAAAGTAATGCCACATGCAATTTCTTTCGGCAATGTAGAGTATGATAACAAAGTGGTGAAAGGTACACTTACCATCCACTCTAAAGTAGAAAATGTTTATTTTATTATGGACCCACCGACTCTTTTATTTTTGAAGAATTTTACAAGGGTATCCTCTTAATACCCTAATGATTAGTTGTTGAGTTAGCTGTGACAACTCCTAATGTCACAACAGTCGCATCAAAAGTTTACAATTCTTCTCTGATTGATGTTTCTGGGAAAGTTCTACCTGTAAATCATGTGATCCTTCCAATAGTGGAATTTGATGTGATTCTTAGCATGCATTTGATTTCATTATATAGGGCTCATATCAATTTCCAAAGAAGGGAAGTCACATTTTATATTCCTGATCAATCTATGATCATATATCGATACAAGGATGAACATAACCTTCCAATGGAAATTTCGTCCATCTTATGGGTCGTGATTCCAATAAATTAACGTTATTTCTCTCAAATGGTTGGAGAGAAACTCATGATTAAAAATATGACCATTTTACGAGAGTTTGATGATGTCTTTCCAAAGTAATTTCCAGGTCTTCCACCAGATCATGAAGTTGAGTATTCTATCGAACTCATACCGGGTGCTATGCCCATTTCAGAGAAACCTTACAGAATGGCCCCAATTGAGTTGCAGGAATTGAAGAGGCAACTCCAAGAGAATCTTGATAAGGGATTCATACTCCCTAGTGCATCACCATGGGGAGAACCTGTTCTATTTGTTATAAAGAAATATGGATCAATGAGACTCTTCATTGATTATCAAGAACATAACAAGATCACTATCAAGAACAAATATCCTCTCCCATGCATTGATGACTTATTTGACCAACTACATAGAGCTCAATACTTTTCCAAGATTTATCTTCATTCAGGGTATCTTCAATTAAGAGTCAAAATGGAGGATATACCAAAGAAGGATTTACGTACAAGGTATAGACACAATGAATTTATAGTGATTCCATTTGGTCTTACTAATGCCGATGTTATCTTAATGGATCTAATTAATAAAGACTTTACAGACTATCTTGATCATTTTTTGGTAGTCTTTATAGACGATATTCTTGTCTATTAAAAGAGCAAGGAGGGACAGGAATATTACTTGAGAATTGTATTAAAGACCATAAGAAAGAATAATCTTAATTCCAAATTTACCAAGTGTGAATTTTGGATTAAAAAAGTTTCATTTTTGGGTCACATAATTTCAAAATTGGAGATATCTACAGATCCAGCAAAAACAAAAGTTATCGAAAGATGGTCGAGACCAACAATAGTAACTGAGATCCAATTTTTTATTGGTTTGGACGGATATTATTTATGTGTTGTAAATGTTTTTTCACGATTACCTAATACACTCACCATGTTGAATCAAAAAGGAGTTACGTTCATTTGGATGGAGGAGTGTGAAGATAATTTCAAGGAGTTAAATAGAAGGCTATCCGGTGCACCTGTGATCGTGCCTTGTAGTAGAGAAAGGTTTGTTTTCTACAGTGATGCATCCAAGATGGGATTGGGTGTGTTCTCATACAAAATTATATGGTCATAGATTATGCTCACAATAGTTGAAAATCCATGAGCAAAATTACCCAACTCATGATTTAGAGTTATCTGCGGTAATATTTGCATTAAAGATTTAGAGGAAATATCTTTATGGTGAAAGGTATGATATTTATACTAGTAATAAAAGTTTAAAGTATATTTTAACACAAAATAAGCTTAATATGCACAAAAAATGATGGTTGGTGCTGATTAAGGATTACGACTCCACAATTCATTATCACCCTAGGAAAGCAAATAAGGTGGCAGACGCATTAAGTCGATAAGACCATGCTAGCTTATCCACGATGAGGATAAAAAAAGATCCAATACTTATGTATATACAAAGGATCGATCTTTGAATTATAATGGAAGGGTAAAAATATTATCCTATAAAATGAATCTTCAACAATCTATACAATTGAAGATTAAAGAGGCACATAAAGAAGATGTAGAGTTACAAAAGAAGGTGTGAAATGTTCTGGAATTCCATATTGATTGTGATGAAATAATAAGGTTCAGGAATTGGGTTTGTGTTCCTCCCATACCAGAATTAATGAAGGAAATATTGGATGAGGCTCATAGTTCTTCATTCTCTATTCACCATAGAAGCATGAAGATGTATATGGACATAAAAGAGTACTTCTGGTGGGATGGTACGAAAAGAGATTTTTCTAAATATGTCTCTCGATGCATGGTTTTCCAGCAAGTTAAAGCTCAGAGAAAGATGTCTAAAGATATGTTACAACCATTACCCATACTAGAATGGAAATGGGAAAACATCACTAAGGAATTTGTCACTGGACTTCCTAAAACATCCGAAGGCAACAATTCTATCTGGGTTATAGTTGATCGTCTTACGAAGTCGGCACACTTCATTGTTATTAGAGAGGATATCTCTCATGGTTGGCTTGACATGATATATGTAAAGGAAGTGGTAAGATTTCGTGGAGTACCACTTTCCATTATATGTAATTGGGACCAAGGTTTACCATGATGTTTTGGTGAAGTCATCATCATACTCAAGATTCAGAGTTGAGTTTTAGCACTTCTTATCGTCCTCAGACAGACGGTCAGTCTGATAGGACCATGAAAACTCTAGAAGAAATGTTGAGAGATTTCTCTATGGATTTCAAAGGTTGTTGGGATTGACACCTACCTTTGGTGAAATTTTCTTATAATAATTACGTTCACTCCAATATTCAGATTGCTCCTTATGATACTCTATACGGAATGAAATGCAGAACTCTGGCTTGATGGGATGAAGTTGGGGAAAGAAAGCTATTAGGAATTAATCTTGTTGATGAGATGGAAGAAAAGGTCAGATCTATTCAACAACACATAAGAGTAGCTCAGAGTCAAAAAAAAGTTATGCTGACAACCGAAGAAAAGACCTAGAGTTTGATGTTGGAGATAAAGTGTTCTTATGAATATCTCCTTGGAAGATAGAAATGATATTTGGAAAGATGGGAAAGTTGATCCCTAGGTATATCGGTCCTTTCTAAATACTAGATCGTGTTGGGAAGGTATCTTACCGATTGGCACTTCCACCAAATCTCTCTAAAGTTCATGATGTGTTCCATGTATCTCTCCTGAGAAAGTAAATACCTGACCCTTCACATGTACTAATCTCAAAAGTTATACCACTTGAGAAAGATCTTTCTTATGAAGAATAGATGATAGAGAATCTGTATCATAGCAAAAACATTCTACGAATCCAGACCACTCGCTTGGATAACGTTTTATGGAGGAACCACCAATTAGAAGAAGCTACATGGGAACATAAAGATATGATGAGGGAGTGGTATCCTTATTTGTTTGTTACGAAGGGACTAATTTCGAGGGTGAAACTCATTTTAATGGGGGTAGAATGTAACACCCTGAGATTTTATGAGATATTTTTTATTTCTCATGTTATAAGCAACACCAAAGGAATCATTCACTATACACTACACTGTCTTGGTTTTCATTACACGCAAGAGAAACCTTTCTTGATAGCTTTCATTGTACGCAATACTAAGTTTCACTAAACAATGATATATTATTATAATATTATGAACTAGACATTATTAATAGTATTAACTGAATTTTTAATTTTATAACATTATAATTCATCTTAAACATTATCTATAATGAGATATGAAAACAAAATCAATTTTTTGGATAAAAGAAGTGTTTTTCAAAGAATGTAGTTTTAGCGCCATTTTGTGATGCACCCATTTTAAATAAATTTTTTGACAATTTTATAAGTAAAATTTAACAAAATAAACTTATTATTTTGAATCAGGATATTAAAATTTACTTTGCATGAATTTTTTATATTTTTCTGTTAACTTGCAAATTTTGATGAATAGTAAATATACTCTAAATTTAAATTAAAAACAACTTTTTCCATCATGATAATTTATATGGTTAAATTATAATATTGAATGGTTTTAAAGTATAAATAGAATATGTTTTTACCATTCAATATAATTCAATACATTTTCATTAATTTTACATTGAATTCAATGGTAAATACATTTCAATCCTTGGCAATGTTTTAGCTTTTAAAACTCATTTTCTCAACACGGGGATTAATTTTAAATCAAATACTTCAACTTCTATGTTTTGAACATGGAAAAATGGATTCCATATTTGGAATTAGTAGGTCCAAATTATGTTAATTGGATACTTTTTATTTTTAGACATTATGAATAGCAACTACGGTAAATTTTATTTACTATAGTTAAAGGTAAATCGGGTAATTAAGGGTAAACATAACATTATAAAATTACCCTAAAACCTGCCTAAATTATGTTGGATGCATAAGGGTAGACCCATATCTCCTAAGGGTCGTAATATATTCATTTTATGGACTTTTTACCATGAAAAGAATGTAATTATTATTAAAACCAATGAAAGTGACAACATGTCAATCTCTTATATCTTATAAGTGTAATAATTTTAATTTAGTGATAAACCTAATAAAACATTGAATATAAATAGTCTTCAGAAGTATAATAAAATTATCTATATCATTATAATTTATTTATAATTTTTATGGATATAATAAATATCATTAATGATGACACAATAGTGATGTCGAAATTATTTTACTCATTGAAATATCAAATAAATGGTTTTCAAAATATTAAAATAATTATTATATGAACTAATTAATGATCTAAAAAAATAATAAATGAATATGACATGTTAGGATTCTATTAAATAATTTGGTTCTAATATATCATCTGTGTGTATTTTATTTAAATTCAAATAAATGGATAGTGTCAAAATTGACACTATTATAATTATATAAAAATAACATATTATAGAACATTTTAAAAATCACAAAAATAATTAAAAATTATTAATTGAAATTATATGGTCTAAAATGTCATAAAGTATCCAATTATGGACAATTAACAACACATAAGTAATTATTTATAACAATTTAAAATTTATATTTTCATTACCACAAATAAAATTAAATAGATTAAATAATGATAAATCAAGGTGATAAGGTTTAAAATAAATTACCAACGTGTCTAAATCTTATTGGATAATGCGATTACAACCATATATCATCTAATATTCTGATTTTATTCATTTCGGGGGTTTATAAGTGGGCTTTGAGTTTATTATAAAATAAAATTTCAAAGGCTTCCAAAAGTGCCCCTCTCCTCTCTTATAAAAGGAAACCTCCTACCTCTCCTCCTCACACCACTTTGATCCAGAAGCTTGGACAAAACCTACCAATTTCTCTTCTCCACTTCCATAGAAACATACAATAGGTCATGGTTTTCTTCTAAGACCAACTTTAGTGCCCTAAGAGAAGGTTTAGAAGAGGTGCGTCGAAGAAGAGGTAATATCCTTTACCGATTCATTTCTTCTTTTACTTCCTCTTATTTTGTTGTTTCATACTAATGTATTAACATATGTATCAATAATATACTGATATGTTATTATATATATGAACCATCCCTATTTCAACTTCTATCCATCCTATGAAAAATTCAATCACCGCGCGTGCGTACGTTCAGAATACCGTCTCAATGCCGTGGTGTAATCTGTTTTTCCACCACCACCATACTTGGATGGGTATAATGATGGAAATAAAATCTATATATTATTAATATAACATTATACTAATTCTTAGATATTCTATCATCCAATCCAATACCATTCAATAATTATGGGAATGATATTGTTGCTCGTGTGTACGTACGTCTCAGCGTCTCCATGAGGTGATGTGATTCGTTCTATATGATCTTCATTAAACCATGATTATATAATTGCATTTAATGAATAAATATGATATATATTATAATAATACCATTATGTGAATGATGTATCTGTAACCTAAAAAGTGAAATAGGAAATTTATTTGACAAAACACGCATAAGAACATAAATCAATGAACACTAGAACAACAAGTAGCAATGAAATATTACTAATAAGAAGATAAGAATATGACCATGTATGATATCATAACAATGAGTCTGATTCAGGAATAAGTCAATGACATTATTTAAATAATTATACAAGAGGTTTGAATACGTACAAATCATAATGGACTTATGGTAAGGTAAAACCTCGCAATCTCATTTTTATCCGAGATTGTTTATACTTCAAAATTTAATGGGGAATATTTATCATGCACATCCATGTTTCCTATATATTTAATATTATTTATACCCTCCTAAAATTTTTTAAATCCAATTTTACCTATTGGTGAATATTTTAGTAAAAGATATGAAAGGAATATTTTTTTCATTTTCCGCACGAGATACTTTTTGACTTAACCGGCCAAAGTACGAGAAATTTTTTTTTAACTTATACAACATGAACGATTTTTTATGGTTTCATAACACCTTATTTCCATGAATACTCGTTTACATGTTTTCAAGATTATTTTCAATTAACTTCTTTTAGTTTATAATTGTATGACATGTTGAGAAAGGAAAAATGTTTTTGAAGTAGAAATGATATTTTCCTCAAGAATGGAGTTCAAGTGTTTTATCAAAAAAAATTCCATCTAAGGTAATATAGGGTTCTATTTATATCCCTATAATTACATTGATTTGATTGTGTTATGATGGAATTGTTTTTATGATGTACTTTTATCTTATATGGATTATGTTATGATGGCATGATGTTTTAGAATCCCATTTTTATTACATGGTTTATGCTATGATGTATGATTTATTATTTTGTGGCACACATTAGAATGTTTTAATTATGAGATGGGTAGGACCTTTATCTCCCTCCAATTCATTGGGTAACGATTTATATCTGATTACATAGATGTGGCTGGAACGGCAAGTTAATCTGGTTCAGTGATAAGGGACTAGAATGTAGAGTGAACTCGGTTCAGTAATGGACTTTGACCGCAATAATGGTCTTGGAAATGAGTCATGACTAATATGAAATTATTTTCTATTATTATGTTTGTATGCCACAAAGTTTCATGACTTATGTTATGAATATTGGGATTTCATTTCATTACTATGATTTATCCCATGTCTTGATATTATGATCTCTTTGGAAAGTTAATATTTTTAAAATGTTATGTTCTTATGAATATAATATGATTGATATTTTCATTTGTTTTCCCTTACTGAACATTTGATCTCACCATTTGTATGTTTTCTTTTACCCTAGTCAGGAAGAAGGGTATAAAGTTGGGTATTCCAAAAAGGGACTCTAGATATTATGAAATAAACCGGAGACAATGAAGTTGATTTATGAATCAGTTGATTATGCTTCCCAGTTTCTAAAGACACTATACATATACGGTCCTATCGTGGTTTTGTTATATGTTGTAATAAGTATTCTTCAATTCTGAATTAATAACAATGTATGTAAATTATGGGTCATTATACCAATATTACATTTTCATATGCAGGTTCAGCTGTTTAGTTCACCTTCTTGTTTCATCTGCCCGTGTGAGGCAGACTATTAGTTGTTGTGGGTGACCAAGAGGTCACGTGGAGGTAAATGCAGTCTTGTTTTATTGACGCTGCTATTTTTCTTTCACCTTTTTTAGTATATTAATTTATTTGTCGTCCTTTTATGGTCCTAATCGTTCCCACCTGTTTAGTTTAGATGCTTGACACCAGTTGTCTGCCAACGAGGATCAAGAACGCCCCTCGGGCCATGCTGGGGGCCGGCTCGTGTTACCAGTTCAAGGTTGACCCGGGTGGGTTCTTGAAATAATGGTATCAAAGGTAGTAATTAGTTATTTGGGGTGTCTGGTAGGTTGAAATTAGAACTTTAGGGGCTCAGGAGGTAGGCTACGAGTCAGTTCTAGATCACTAATGCTCGTGATGAGACCTGAGTTACCAATGGTAGTTCGGGATTTGAGTCTTTTGTCTTTGGTTGTTTTGAATTGAGGGATGAAAATAGGGGTAAATCAGTTCACATTGCGGCCTCACATGGGGTGGTGACCCATGAGGAGTCCAAGTTCCAGTTTAAGGTCCTCTTAGTGTTATTTCTTACGTGCGGCATGGCTCACCACCATGTCACCGGGTTTGGCACAAACACTAGTTCCACTTCATGATGGTTTGTAGTTGGTTTTGTTTTGTTTTAAACTTGGATGATGTGAGTGTGTTTTGTAAATGAATGTTATTTTGAAATGAAAGGGTGGGGTCATCCAAATTGTTTTTGAAATTATTAAAGTGGGGGTTTTAAAGGGAAAGTGTATTGGTTCTGAAAACATTGTATGTGTTTGGATTTGGTAAGGAAAAGATGTGTGTTAACCATGGCACTCCTTATGAAGGGTCACGCATGCGTGGGTATATACAAAGATTGCATGGGGTCACTTGTTTGTCGATGATGTGAGTGGGATTTAATGAAGTCACATGGGACGGTTCATAAGGTTCCATAGGTGAGTTTTAAAATTTTAATAAAATAATGGTTTTTGAAAAGTGATTTATTCATGTATTTGTATACATTTGGATTATTGGCCTATTTACCTTGTCTTGTGTTGTTTCATTGATTGTGTTTTGGAATGATGATAGTTTTGATGATGTTTTTCGTGTTGTTATGAGTATGCCGCCGAGGAAGCCTCCAAAAAGTCTTAATGAGTTATTCCCTGTTCCCAGTTATTTTTGTGTATTACCTACTTATTGAGGTGATTGATGTCTGTTAGAGGTCGTTGTATACTTCAGAAAGATAGTTTTTCTTTGGGTTTTTGAGAACTCCAAGTGTAGTTAAGGTTCATACCATCCCAGAGTTATCTGAGGGTTCAGTTCTGGATGAGTAAAGGTGGGATGTCTCATCGTCATTAGAGTCTCGGGTGTAGTTGGTGGGAGTCATCTCTTTTGAATATTCCATATCTGGAAAGGATATTCATCTATATCGACTCTTAGTTAGTTAGAGCATTATCTCGCCTACCACTAGTCTGGTTTGTTCAGGCATTCTAAGCCGCCTTGTCGCATCCCTCTGATGTCTTCCAGCCATGCGACTGTCGGGACACCAGGGAGAGTTTTGGAAGAAGCATCGCCCATTAGGAAGGAGTTGGGAACTGGAGGATGAAAATTCATGACTGTGAGGTGGAATATGCTTCATTCATTAGGGCCCTAGCCACAGGAGTCAGGGTGAAGCTCGTGCACAGTCAGGAGTTGTCGAGGATGTGTGGATCCTCAGTTTAAATAATATTTTCATCTTTGTGATGGAAATATCCAAAATTTACTTGTTCTATTCTAATCATTGTTGTAATATTACACTAGTTGAGGTGGAAAGATGAGTGTGTTCTCCCACAATCCAAGCGGTCTTAACTACTCTCAGCGTGGTTTTTAAATTTTTTAGTCTCTTTGAAGGGTGTTTGGTTCGTGAATAAACTGACCTATTCTAATTTTGAGTTGGTCACAGCTGTACCTGTTAGGGGTATGTTTGGTATCGTGGAATTGTGGGAAAGTGTTGAGTTCATTTTTCATCCTCAAGTTCTTGGGTTATTTCATAGTGAGATTTCATCTATGTTTTAGGAGTGTTGTTCGGTCCACATGGAGAGATTGAATGAGTTCTGTTTGGGAGTTCCCATGTTGCCGCCCCCTGGGGGGGTTTGTTTGAGTTTCAGGGGTTTTTGTGTTAGTGACCTCTTGTGGTGGGGAGAACCCTCTCATGCTCTCCCCTTAACCTTGGGCAGTGGTTTTCCACGAATTGGACAGGTGTGATGTTTGTGGGGAAGGGTCACCCCAAGGCTCTCGGTTCTCTATGTTTTTTATGGACATGGATTCAAGTTGTGACAACTGTTAACTTGGTGGTTTTCTGGGGACAAAATATTTCTATCACAAACCAGCCTAGGTACTCTGGTAACCTGATAACCGAGCCAACCCTAACATAGCTTGAAGGGCATTCTTGATCCCCATGGGTCGGCGACTAGCACCTGACATCACACAACATGCAAGTTGGAATGATTTTACCACAAGATTGTGGAAGCAAAAGAAACATGATAGTAAGAATAACAAAAAGAAACTCCACTAAGAGTAATGTACCAGCATACAAGGAGGCATAGAAACCCAAATTACTACAACCCAAGTACTAAAAAGTGAAAAATAGCCCCAATGTCCCTAAGGAAACAACTCACTAAAACCAAAGATCTATAGGTGGTTACGCGTACAATAGATCTCTTCGCTTTTCTCGATCCTGGAAGAATAAAGTCTACAAACACTCAAAGGAAAAAGTAGGGTGTGAGCCTAATCCCAGTAGGATACCACCATAGATTCTGTAACAGATTCCAAATATAGATTATCCAATGAAAAGCTTTCAATTTTCAAATAAACAAGTTTGGAAAATAAAAAAGAATATTCTAACAAAATATTCTATACATTTTCAAATGAGGGAAATAAATATTTTATGAAAAGGCTTTACGATGATGGAATATTACTAAAACAATGGCTTAAGCATAACATTTATATAAAACAGTTTATATATATTCAGTAGGGATGTACAACAGTTCCAAATCATTGGAATACATTTATATCACAAATATAAACAAACAAGTGAGAAACATGGTCATATTCCAAAAGGTACGATAGTATTACCCAGTTATAGGATTCCTAACTCTCTATGTGAACTCAGCAAAATGTGTATACACACATCCCAATGACACTGGCCAAAGGAGACTCGTCACCAACCCGTCTGGGATTTGACTCGCCGCAAGTATGTTTTTCAACGTTGTCGTAGCGTAGAGTGTATCCAAATAACTCACTAACTACCTACGGCTTACATGCGCTCTTACATGATGGGTGAACTATATTAAGAATGATTAAAATACGATCAATCCCATTATTCCATTTCAAAAGTTCCAATTTCATTTCATTTAAAACCAAAACATGTTTTATTCAAAACATGCCTTTTTCACAAGATAAAACCAATGGGTTTCTATAAAATCCTTTTAAGCCATTTTCACCAGTTTCAAATACATTCAAAACCAATTCCATAATTAAAATATTTATTCCCACAATTAAATTCATCAATTTAATTGAAACCATTTTCATCAAATCCACAATTTTAATCCGCCAATTTCCATAAACACACAATATTCAATGGAATTGGGGTTTTCCAAATTTCCATGCCAAAACCATTTCAAATATCTCGAATCACCTGAATCGAGTTTTATAAATTTAATTGAAAGAAAAAAAGAGTAATTAATTTAAATCAACAATTGAAATAAACCCAGCAAATACAATGTTAATAAAATTGGCATGTCGGGATGAAAACACCTACCTCGATGGTTTGGACCAAATACACAACGGACGAGAATGCTCAAGAAAACTGGGTTACTTCATCATGAACCCACCTTAGATCTATTATCCTATCAAGATCAATAACAAATCTCATCATATTTGGTACCACACACTTAGATCTACCCATAACAGGCGTATATCTAAGAAACCGAGAGAAGAGGAGAAGTAGATCTAAGTAGATCTAAGAAACAGATCAAGAACAATGAAGAACGATCACAAACCTCACGAATCCGGATTAGATTCACCAAGAGTGTACTTTGGATCACCTCCGGAACTTTGTGAGAACCTTCTCTGGCCTTAGGAGAAGAAAAATCCTTAGTTAGGTCTACTTAGGTGAACAAACGAGGAACTTAGAGGAAAAACCTAGTGAGATCCACAATTTAAGGGTCTCATTTAAGTGGTTGTTTGGTATGTTCGCACGGTTTGACAAACCGTACGCTAGCCGTGCAATAGATACTTCCTCGTCCACCTATCATGCACTATTTGGTTGCATTGTTAGACAAACTGTGCACCATCAGTGCACAAGCTACTTCCTTAAACCTCCCTTCTCGCACGGTTTGGCTGCATGGTTTGACAAACTGTGTGCCACCCCTGCACAACCCAAAGTCCCTTAGTTTTCCCTAAAAGTTCACCCAAACGTACCCCAAGTCTTTACTTCCAAACAGAGGTACTAATAAACATCAAAAGATACCTGAAAACAAAACATGATATTACAACCTCCCCACCATATGATCTTTTTGTCCCCAAAAAGCCAATGAAGAAACCTCCACGTCAAAAAGATGAGGCCACTTCTCTCTCATAAGTGCCTCCATTTCCCACATCTCATGAGAATCACAACCATGATTCCAAAGTACAAGGACTAGGGGTATCATTTTACCAAAAATTACCTTGGTCTCAGAATCATCAACCCTGAATGGTCGTTCAGTAACAGATAAATCTAGTACAATCTCATGATCACTCCACCTCAGAACATTGGATGGATAAGAGAGATACTTTCGTAGCTGCGATACATGGAACATGTTTTGTATCAACACTAGTTGTGGTGGTAGAGATAGATGGTAAAAAACATTCACTACAAGACCAACAACCACAAAAGGTTCCAAAAAATGGGGATCAAGCTTCCCTTGCCTCCCAAGCCCTCGATGACCTAATCGGGGTGAAACTTTTAAGAACACCTGGTCACCAACTAAGAACTCTAAAGGTTTATGGTGATGATCAGCATAAGAATTGTACTGACTCGGTGCTGGAAACATTCTCTGACGAATCAACTGGATCTTAGCTGTCATCTCCGGGACCAAACTTGGTCCTACCAAAGAACTTTCTCCAATCTCTAACCATCATAAATGAGATTTACAAGGACAACCATACAAATCCTCAAAATGATCCATTTTGATCACAGACTGATAACTATTGTTGTAAGAAAACTCAAATAGCCCCAGATGATTATCCCAAGACCCACCAAAGTCGAGAACACATTCACAGAGCATATCCTGAATGATCTGAATAGATCTCTCTATATGTCCATCGGACTGTGGATGGTAGGTCATGCTCAAACGAATCTATGATCCTAGTGCCTCCTAAAGGCCTCTCTAAAAGCGATAAGTAAATTGTGGATCCTTATCAGAGACTATAGCAGGAAGAACTCCGTGAAAATGAACAATTTCATTCACATTGATATTTCCCAACTCCTCAACTTTGGTTGTATATTGAATAGGTATAATGTGAGACCACTTTTTTAGCCTATCGATCACAAACCATATCATGTTCTTATTCCTTTGGGTTTGAGGTAACCCAACCACAATGTCCATCGAGATTTCATCCCACATCCATGTAGGGACTAGAAGTGGTTGAAGGAAACCTGAACATTTCTGGTGCTCAGCTTTCACCTGATGGAATGTATAGAAATGAGATACAAACTCAGAAATGTCTCGTCTCATACCTGGACACCAGAACTGTAGCTGCATGTCATAAAAGATCTTCATGGTTCCTGGGTGAACAGCCCAGTCAGAGTTTTGGCAATCCCCCATTACATCATTCCTTGTCGATAACGGCACAATGTAACTGTTTTGATAACACAAAACACCCTCTTTGGAGAACGACCACTGAGTGTCGGTCTACCCACCATAAATAGAGTCCCTAATGATATAGAATTCATCATCCTATTTTTTTTTGTTCCCGAATAATTAACTGAAGGAGAGCATAAGTCAACTGAACACTGGCTAAAGAATCTTCATTCCCCTTCCACTGAACTCCAATATGCAACTGATCAAAAAGATCTATTAAACTCCACTCTTCTGAAGATTCTTTCACAGTCTATGATGGATGTTTCATGCTTAATGCATCTGCAACTACATTCCCTTTCCCCAAGGTATAGACAATGTCAATGTCAAAAGATTGAAGGTACTACACCCAATGCCTTTGGTGAAGATTAAAACGTTTTTGAGAAAAGATATAAGTCAATCTCATGTGGTCTGAATACACAGTAAACCTTTCCCCATAAAGGTAATGTCTCCAACACTTAAGTGCGTTCATTACAGCTGAAAGTTCAAGGTCATGGGTAGGATAGTTATTCTCATGAGGATTAAGTTGAAGAGACCCATAGGCAACGAAAAGATTACCCTGCACGAGTACACATCCCAAACCTGAACCCAATGCATCACATAAGACCAAATAACTTATCCCATTCTCAGGAAGAGTTAACACCGATGCAGTATTCAAAAGACGCTTTTTCTCAAAAAAATATCTCAGAAATTTATCACTCCAGGAAAACTTCAATCCCTTTCGAGTCAGTGGAGTCATTGGCGAAGCTAAATTTGAGAATTATTTAACAAACCCATGATAATATCCTGCTAAGCTGAAGAATCACTGAATCTCGAAAACATTTCATGGTTGATCCCAAGTCATAACATACTTCACATTTTCAGGATCAACTGATATTCCTTGTTCTAACATGACATGTCCCTATAATTTCAATTCCCAAATCCAAAAATTAAACTTTGAAAGCTTGGAATAAATTTAGTGATTCCTTAGAAGACTCAGAACTGTTCTCAGATGATGCACATGATCCTCCTCAAACATGGGGTAGACAAGAATGTCATCCACAAAGACTACAAGGAAAGTATCTAGATACTCACAGAAAACTTTGTTCATCAAAGCCATGAAAACTACAAGAGAATTTGTTAGGCCGAAGGGCTTAACAACGTACTAATAATGGACATACCTACTCTGAAAAGTGGTCTTATAAATGTCAGATTCGTTTATCAACAACTGATGGTATCTAGATCGAAGATCAATTTTTGAAAACCACTCTTCCCCATTCAATTGATCAAAAAATAATCAATTTTTGGTAACATATATTTTTTCTTTATCGTAACTCAATTGATCTTTAGATAATCCAAACATAAGAGAAGGGAACCATCAGCCTTATTTGTTAAGAGAATAGATGCTACCCAAGGTGACACACTCGGGTGTATAAAACCTTTCTCAATAAGATCATCTAACTGAGACCTTAGTTATTTTAGTTCAGCTGGATCCATTCGATAAGAAGGAATAGAAGCTGGTTGAGTACCATGAATTAAGTCAATAGAGAAATCATCCTCCCTTACTGGTGGAAAACTAGATAATTCATAAGGATACACATCTGGAAACT
The DNA here is from genome assembly GCA_963277665.1 of Viscum album. NCBI lineage: Eukaryota > Viridiplantae > Streptophyta > Magnoliopsida > Santalales > Viscaceae > Viscum > Viscum album. The sequence goes on from CAUJRU010000504.1 coordinate 398,125, forward strand.
CAGCGACGACTGGAGGAAGATCACCACACATTGAATCTGTCTCCATATCAAAAGTAAACACTGATATAACTTTCCCCAATTCTAGATAAGAGTGTCTGACTCTTCATGAACTTGGGTCCCATTATCCTTGTAAAATAAGGGGCACACCACTGGGTGTGGTAAGGTAAACCAATCGAAGATAACAATCGATCCGGGATTTATTGGCAATGAGACAATCCATAAAAAAATGACATCAAAATATTTCATGTCAAGAACTAAGAAACTCCGAGCATGATCTACATCTGATAGATAGAAGACACAAGAAGGACTACGGAGACCCTTATCTCTCATTATACCAAGGGGTGTAGTAATATGCATCGCACAAGATAAAAGTTACAGAGGTAGATTAAGCATATTAACAAGACGGGTTGAAATAAAAGAGTAAGATAAAACTTTATCAAAAAGAATTGTCACTAAAGACGATGCTATAGTAATGGTACCTCTCACAGTTGGAGGACCTATACCAGCTACCTCTGGAAACTCTTCCGCTGCGTGAAGAAGCTTCATCCTGGATGTCTGTGGCTAGAACCCTTTTGTATGCGAAGCATTTGATTTCCCTGCAGTTTTTGGAGGTGCTGATGATCCTGTTCCACCACGTGGAGTAGAGAAGTGATGGTAGAATCTCTTTATGTTCCCTAAACTTATGCAGGAGGTACATTTCGTGGGTGCCTCAGTGAAAACCTCTTAGAAAATCCTAGCTTCCCACACTGATAGAATGTCAAAGAATCCCTCCTGGTTCCAACGGAGGTCTGGGATGACTCTGCTATCATGAACTACCATGATAAAAGTCATGCTTCTGTTTTCCATTAAAGGAGCTCATACTTCCACTAGGAGGGAAAATAACCTCCTCCAACACTGACTTTCCTTCCAAGTCCATCTCAACCATCATCGCCTTATCTAGCACATCAGTATAAGTGGGTAGCATCAGTTGGAAAACCTGAGAATAGTTATCTGATTGAATTCCAAACTCGAATCGACGAGCCTTCATCCTCTCATTAGATACAATCTCAAGTGAAAACTGAACCAGCTAAAAAATCAATTTGAGTACTCAGTCATTGTTTTTTTGGCCTGCTAAAGCTTGAAAAACTCCACAGCCTTGGCCAACATTATTGATTCTGGATAGAACTAGTTAGTGAAAAGAACCCTAAAGTCTATCCACTCCAAACCCTCATGTTTCCCATCCATCACCATTGTGTCCCACCATCTCCTACTTGGCCCATCCAGTTCAATGGAGGAATACTTCACCTTGATCACATCAGGTGCCTCCAATAACCCAAATAGAGTAACAAGGAAAACTATTCTTAATAGAAGGGATAAACAAGATTTGGATTCCACTATATCCAAATGAAAACAGGGAAAATACTAGAACTAATCCACAAGTAATATTTCTCTAACAAACCCTGGTGACTTAACGTTCATTATGGTGAGAGCTATCCAGACACTCAATAAAAACTACAACCCATGCCCCAACAAGAAAACTGAAATTCATACTGTCATCAAGGAAAGATGCTCAACCTACCTCTGATACCAATATGTCACGAACCAGCCTGGGTACCCTGGTAACCCGATAACCGAGACGGCCCTGACATAGCCTGAAGTGCGTTCCGGATCCTCATGGTTTGGTGACTAGCACCTGGCATCACACAACATGCAAGTGGGAACAATTTTTCCGCAAGAATGTGGAAACAAAAGAAACAAGATAGTATGCATAACAAAAAGAAACACCATTGAGAGTAATGTACCAGAATACAAGGAGGCACAGAAACCCAAAGTACTACAAACCATGTACTACAAAGGGGAAAAACAGCCCCAACGTCCCTAAGGACTGAACTCATCAAAACCAAAGATCTACAGTTATATAGGCCTCCAAGATTTCTCTTACCTTTACTCGATCCTGGAAGAATAAAGTCTACAAACACCCAAAGGAAAAAATAGGGTGTGATCCTAATCCCAGTAGCATACCACCAAAGATTCCTTAACAGATGCCAAATATAGATTATCCAAAGAAAAGCATTCAATTTTTAAAGAAAAAGGTTTGGAAAATCAAAAAAAATATTATAACAAAATATGCTATACATTTTCAAATTAGGGAAATAAATATTTTATGAAAAGGCTTTACAATGATGGAATATTTATAAAACAATGTCTTAAGCTAAAAATTTATATAAAACATATTATATAAATTCATTAGTCATGTACAATAGTTCAAAGGCATTGGCATACATTGATATCTCAAACATAAACAAACAATCGAGCAACATAGTCATCCTCCAAAAGGTACGATAGTATTAACCAGTTATAGGATTCTGCACTCTCTATGTGAACTCAGTAAAATGTGCATACACACGTCCCTATGACACTAACCAAACGAGACTCATCACCAACCCGTTGGGGATGTGACCCACCACATATATGTTTTAGAATGTTTTCCTAGCGTAGAGTTTATCCAAATAACTCACTAACTATATAAGGCTTGCATGTCCTCCTACATGATGGGTGAAATATTTTAAGAATGCTTAAAATACGATCAATCCCATTCTTCTATTTCAAAAGTTCCAATTTCATTCCATTTAAACCCAATGTAGGTTTTATTCAAAACATGCCTTTTTCCCAAGATAAAACCAATGAGTTTCTATAAAATCATTTTAAGCCATTTCCACCAGTTTGAAATCCATTAAAAATCAATTCCATAAATACAAAATTTATTCCCAAAATTAAATTCATCAATTTAATTGAAACCATCTTCATCAAATCCAAAATTTATGTTATCCAATTTCCATAAACACACCTAATTCAATGGAATTGCGGTTTTCCAAATTTCTATGCCAAAACCATTTCAAATATCTCGAATAACCAGAATCGAGTTTTATCAATTTAATTGAAAGAAAACGTGAGAAATTGATTTTAAATCAACAATTTAAATAAACCGAGCAAATATAATGTTAATAAATTTGTCAAGTAGGGACAGAAACACTTTCCTCGAAGGTTTTGACTAAAAACACAACAGTCAAAAATGCTCAAGAAAACCGTGTTGCTTCTTCAAGAACCCACCTTAGATCTCTTCTCCTAGAAAGATCAAGACCAAATATCATCATATTTGGTACCACAAACATAGATCTACCCATAACAGGTGTAGATCTAATAAACCCTGAGAAGAGAAGAAGTATATCTAAGTAGATCTATGAAACCGATCAAGAACGATAATGAACGACCACATACCTCAAGAATACGGATTCAACTCACCAAGAGAAGCCTTCGGATCGCCTCCGGAATAATGGGATAACCTTATCTAACATTAGGAGAAGAAAAATACCGAGTTAGGGACACATAAGAATAAAAATGAGGCACTTAGATGCAAAACTAAGTGAGATCCACAATTTAAGGATCTCATTTATGTGGTCGCGCGGTTAGTTCGCACGGTTTGCAAATCGTGCTCTAGCCGTGTGTCAGCTACTTCCACGGCCACCCTTCATGCACGATTTGGCCACATGGTTAGACAAATTGTGCCCCTCTTGTGAGGAAGCTACTACCGTAACCTCCCTTCTAGAACCGTTTGGCTACACTATTGGACAAACTGTGTGCCACCCAGGCACAACCCAAAGTCTTGTAGTTTTCCTAAAAAGATCACCCAAACGTACCCTAAGTCTTTACTTCAATATTTAGGTAATTAGAAACATCAAAAGATAAATAATAATGTAACGTGATGTTACAGTGTCTGTGGTGGGGATAATTGTCACACCCTAACCACGAACGCCTATTATTGTATTCTTTTATCGGTCTCGCATTGTTTGAACGCGGTTTAGTTGGGTCCATATTTGAACTTTTCTGAAGTCTGAGGTTTTTTGTAGGTCTTCGGCCGATGTACGATCATCCCACTATTAGCTGTGAACATGAATTTGGTCCTAGTGAATGTGCGGTGGCGCGATACTTCAAATAAATAATTAATTGAGTAAATAAATTAAGTTAATTGAAAATGGAAACAAAATAAAAATTTTGTATCGATAAAACAAGGTTAATGATTAAATTATAATAATGAGAATATTCTTGGGCAAATTGTTATTTTATTTTTATTTAATCTAGTAATAATACAATTATTATTATGTTCTTATAAATATAATTATTATTTAAAATGAAATGTAATAAAATTATCATTTTATTAACTTTAAGTTTGTTATTAATTTCATTTGTTGTTATTAATATTGTTTTTATCATTTCATTATTGATATTATTACCATTATTATTATTGTAACATTGATATTATTATTATTATTACTTAAAATAAAATGGATAATAAATGATATCTATTAATTGTTTGATTATTATTTATTGATTTTATTGTTATTAATATAATTTTTTATTGTTTTTTTAGAAACCCGAAACCTACCCCTCATTCCATTACCCCCCCGACCTGCAGTGTCATGTGCGCTACGGACTTGCACGTCACAACTGGTACCCCCTTTCTCCTTCACTATTCCATGCCGTGAGCCCTTTCCATGTGCTCTCCCTCGCCTCCTGCTACTCCGCTTCGCCTGGCATGGCCTCCACCATGCGCGGTCTCCAACTCCAGCGGATCACCTCCCACCGCTCTGTCATCCGGCGCAGCTCCCCCTCTAGGCCTGAGCTCCCACCTCCCAGCTCGCCTCTCCCCACGCACCCCCTACCCCCTCCTACCTCCCGCTGCCTTGTGCTCTGGCAGTGCTTGCCTCCTATGTGCCACCCTTCTTCTGCAGCCAACACCTTCCTACCACCATGTTTGTCTAAAAATAGGATTTTGGTTTATGCACTTGTGTGGTATTTTACAATTGTGTGATATGGGTGTTTTTGGGTTGAATGTAATGGGTGTATTTATAAAATTTGGTTTAAAAATTTTTGGTTGGTTTTGGAGTGTTCCTCTTGGTTTGGCCCGGTTGGCCCTTGAAACATGCTAGGGTGAGTTATTGGAAAATGAAATGGGTGTTTGTAAATTTTGGGGTGTGTTTGGGTGGAAGTGGAAGTCAAAGCTCGTTTGGAACATTCTTCAGTGTTGTTGTTTTAACTTGACTTAAAGTTAAAATGGTAAGGTTTTTGGTAAATGTTTTATTTAAAGGGTCGTTTGGCCACATTTGTATAAAGATAGTATTTATGGTTTTTTTAATGGGTTAATAATTTTTTTTATAAAAGTATAAGCGTTGTGGAGATAAAGTCCCATTTGACACTTTAGATTGGATTTTTACAAAAGGTTTGATATGTGTGAATAGTATGAGGCCCGTTTGGCATCTTTGAAACTATGTGTTGGGAAAACCCCTATTCGGTTAGGCCCCTTGCCTCGTCTTTCGATCATGTGACAGGAGGTTCCTCGGTATGGGCCTCCTTTTGAGAATATTTATTTTATGGCATGTGAAAAAACCTTTAGGTGGTTTGGGTGGTGCTAGATTGTTTCGTGTGCTTGATTATATATATATGACATGTTATTTGAATGTGTGAAAAACCTCTTTTTGAACATAACACGGAATGATAGATTATAAAGGGGGTTTTCTAAGAACATTTGTTGCACTAGTTTAGATTATGCACTGGCTAGTGGCCCATAGCACGAATGACACTCTGCAAAGGGATTGGTCCCCTCAGTTAGGACATGTTGGTCAACAACGGGAGTTAGGGCGTTATGACGTCATCTAGATTATGCATGCCTTCAAGATGAGTCACATGTATAGTACGTTCTAGTCTTCCTCCGAGTTCCAAGGTTTTTTTTGTCCTTTGATACAAGCACTATTTGTACAATTTCTCTTGTTGTGTGTGGAATCAAACCCTTGAACTTGGTTTTGGTGTTTACATGGAAACATTTTGTGTGTAAGGTTGGTTTTTAAATGAACTTCAAAGTAGCTATTTTGGAAAAAGTTTTTGTGAGCCCCTATTTTGTTTTATTTTCCTTGTTTTTGAATTATACGGGAAATGGAATTGTGATTGTTAGTTTTTGAAATGTAGCGTAAATATTAAAATATTATTCTTATAACTGTAGTACAAACTAGTATTTTTGGGCTATTTTGGAATTGGAAAATGCATGAATTCTGTGGATGACTTTTGGAATTCCTACTGAGAATTTTAATGATCACTCCTATCTTACCTTTTCAGATGCAGGTTCAGCTGTTTAGTTTAGGTTCTTGTTTGGTCTTCCCATGTGAGGGAGACTGTTAGTTGTTGGAGGTGACCAAGAGGTCATGTTGATGTATGTGCAGCCTTGTTTACATGCCGCAGCTAGTTTTCTTTCTCTCTGTTTATTCTATTAATTTATTTTCCTTTCTTTTAGGGTAAAAATCATTCACACATATTTATTTTTGATGCCCTGCACTAGTTGCCAGCCCGTGGGGATCGGGAACGCCCCTCGGGCCATGCCGAGGGCCGGCTCGAGTGACCGGTTTAGGGTCGACCCGGGTTTGATTGTGACAGGGATTGATAAAAGGGTTTAATTTAATCACATTAATTAATCACATAGTTTGTACACATGATTATCCAATCATTTAAACAATAATTCTAAATCCCTACCGAAATAACCCCCTCACATTATCTGGCCGGATAGTTTGGGTAACCTTGAAAATCCCATGCTAAAAACCACTTTCAAGAAATTAAATTATGGAATATTGAAATTTGGATCCTATAGAATGTTTAAAAAAACATTTTATTCCTCTAGGTCCACTGGAGAATCTTCATTGTTTTTCTAGGGGCCGCATGGTTTCAGAAAAGTCGTTCTCCCTTTGACCCTTCCCATATTTTTAGGTTTTGGGGTAAAACAATCCAAAAACTCGACATAACACCCTATAAAACTCTAGGGACTTAATACAAGTCTTAAAAAAATATTATTTCCAAACCTCATAATTTCTTTATAAATCTTGTTTTATGAAACATCCATCCACCATGCTAAAATTCAGGTTACTTCAAAAAAAAAATCAGCCTCTCAAAAAACGCTGGACACTACAAACACCCCACCATAAAACTTATCATCCTCGAAAATACTTGGGGGAATGGTAGAAACATTACAAATACAACATGAGATATGATGTTTCTTTCAATTTACAAGTTTAATTTCTTAACACCCAATGTAACTTTCAAAAATCAATTTATTTTTATTGTACATAAGTTGTAGAAACTTGAGCCAACACTCATAATCTGAATGAAACATTGAGGTGATGCTTAACCATAAAATAGTAACCCGAGATAGGATCATGTCATCATTTCATTAACTACTCAACCTATGAAACTCCCCACCATATGTTCTAGATTTTGAAAGTCCAATTTTGAGTCATGGTATCTCAACCATTAAATTGTCTATTTAATTGTTCCCATTACGATCTAATGATGCACTTGATATGATTCTTAATTAGACCGAAGCGATTATTCCAAATTAAGATCATTTATCCTTGTTGAGACAAAAACTCCATGAAAACCTTAACCAGAATTAGCTTTGCAATTATTTCATTTAGACAATTTTCCATGAAGATTTTCCTCACTGACCACATTGAAGAAAACTAGAGGAAAAAAGTCATGCCATGCCGGATTGGCTATTCTCAAAATGCTCTTCTTAGACTGTCTGGGTATCAAAAACCAAAACATGATGAATTTTCATAGGAAAATTTCATTTCATTTGAGCAGAACCTAGAAATCCCATAACCAACTTCCAATGAAGTCTCATTCCAAAAGTTCATTTAGGATGTACTGCCTCATCATGAACGTGGGAGCATATCCAACACAACACCATCAGATCACCACTCTATAAAACATCCCATACGATCCTGAATAATGTATTGGGTAACCTAAATATAATGAACTTGAGTCCCATGAACTAATATGACGTATTCCATACTCTAGTGTTTACATGTAATATGTCAGTACAAAGCCATACATCCACATATTAGGAATGTTAAATAAGTCCAAAACAGCATTCACTAGGAAGCTAGGTAAATGTGTGGGGTATAGTTAATGATTACTGTTAAAGAATTTGTATATTGGAACCCATGTATCAATCAGGGCTAACCATGACTCATTGTCTACCTCTATTCTAGTGGGAAACTCTAACATATCCCATTTAATGATTTATAATAGAAATTTAATTTCGCATGGTGTATAATTGACATTCTCTCAGTGTCGGAGTAATGATGTCAAGATAGGGGACACGATCTTAAAGAAATAAGGGTATAATAATAAGATTCAAATTATTTCCCTAAAATGATCTATGACACTCCCACTTCCCCAGATACAATGTTCTCAGTATGGTTCCTAAAAAACCATATACAAACTATGAAAAAGAAAATCAGATCAAATCCCCTTGGTCTAACTCATATAGAGAAGCTCAAATGCACCATCCAACACATCATCATTACCCGATCACAATGTCTTTACCACCCATGGAATCTTATGATCATTCAGGAATATCCAATTAAGATAACTCCTACCAATGATGTCTTCAATGGTAATGTACCCATATAACATATTATTATTGTAATGCCTCACAAGCACCAAATATCGAAAGATAAGAATCCTAAAGGGAATTTAAAAGTAGTACTAAATACATGAAAGGGGTACTTTCCAATTGTTTAACTTCTAATTGGAAAGAAAAATATTACCCAGAGTGATGTGACAGTCCACACCTTAAGAGTGTTGTAGTTGTTAAATTTACTAAAAGCCAAATATCATTCCATGTAACACACTCCATCAACCACAGTATGTTGGTTCTACATAAAACCAAAATTATTTTAGATATATTTAAACAAAAATAAAATATATAACAGACACATAAAATTGTGCTTTATTTATTTACTCTCAGCATACACATGACACTCCTTCCAAGTTATGTACACACACACAACATAACATTGGGCGTAAAATCAAAAACCAGTAGACCAAAATGTCAAAACACATGATCATATTTAAAACATCATCTTGAGAACAGAAATGAGTTTGATTATCCCTTTATTCCCAGGTCACACTTCATATGAAATGACATATGATTAACAGAGTAAATGCTGAAAATTAAATCAACTACCAATGAACTCTTACGGTTCACTAAATAATTTTAGTAGCTCGACGCATACCATGTGTATCAATACATAATACCATGATACTTCACCAGGAAAAATCACGACTTCCTTGATAATATACAAAGGGGAATCAGCCCAATGAATTCCATATCTGATTTAATATAAAAAGAATCATACCAAAGTCATATTATCCCTCCTTACTACAAAATGGGATGTCAACCGAATGAGTTTTCCAACACTAAAGAGGAAAAAAGATGATGGGCCACATGACCTAGTACACAGTTCACCATTCCTTAAGCCTGTCAATCCCACTAAAACTAACCATTTAAATATGCTCATTCATATAACTAGGTATAAAATATCACAAGACCACCCATCTAACTCGTGCTGTTGATTTGGAAACTAGGAGTCCTACTTGGGACCACAACACCAGAAAAGTATCACACACATGAAATGACTAACAATAATTTATCTAGTATTATAGGTTTTGAAGGTTCTACCTACCTTGGGATATCCCCTTACAAAATAAAAAATGCATTGAGCCCATAGATGGGTCCGGATTAAATGGCCACTAGGATCCACCACGTGTCTTTCAGGTTCTAGCTATGAAAGAATAACCCTACGGGTAATGCTCAGACACCCATTTTAATGCAAGCTCAAGGAACACGGAATCTAACATTACATTAGGGTTAATGATAAATGAATTCCATATTGTTATATTTAAGATAATACATATTTTTTACATTTTATCCTCAAACATTTAATGCATTGTTTAAACCTTTAGTATCAGTCATAAGTAAAACATTATTTGGTGCTTTATTTTTTTAAATCCATAAGGAATCATATACATGTTATTGTATATTTACTTTTAAAAAGTTATTATTTAACATACATCCCATCATATTTAGGAAATTTATCATAAAAATTCCTTTATCCATATATAATTATCTATAAGGTTATCTCAATTGGGAATAGTTAAATAAAATATCCATTGCAATATATAGAAGAGAACACTTTTTAGGTCGTAATAAGAATTTTAAATAATAGATGACTCATAAATAATTACATTCAAAAGAAGAGAATTGTTCTGTATTAGCTACAGAGGTGGTTGGTCAATTAAATTCCACCATATTTATATATGTTAATCTGTATTGGAAGATGCTGACACATTAAATGAGAATCCTTATATAGCATAGGTATAACCCCATGAGGATAAATCCCAAGGAATAAAAATATATATGCAACATATGAGGGTCCCAACCAGTCAAAAATAAAGGAAACCCACAAGGTTCCTATTGAGACATTTTGGGCACGTCAACATGCATCCTAAAACATGTTAAACATAAAATTTCAAAACACCCTTGGTGGTTTCATCTGATAATAATTTATCACCATGAACAACCTACATGGGTTATGTAAGGTCTGTCCCATAACCATATCTGGTCAAAACGTCCTGCATGGTTCATGTCAAGGAAAAAGCCTATAAACAACTAATTTAAACTAGATTTAAGTTTTACCATATTTTACATATTTACATTAGTAACTTTTTATATATTAAGAACATAAAGATGGTTTGATTATATAGGTTACCATTTACAAATTTATAAACATCCCTTTGTCATTATTAATTTAAAATTGGATCCCATTTAACCATATCCAACATGTTGAGTCGCATTATATGAATGGTTCATGGATAAAAAATGTTTGTTAAAGTTTCATCATCATCCTATGTGATAAAACACCATTTAGGTTGATGTTAGAAATTTAATATCAAATTATATATAAAAACTAATACTATATATGCTATCACAAGAAATAAATATTAGAAACATCCCATGTAAACACAAAATCATGTAAATAAAATATGGAAGGATACTACATAAGTAATGATATCACCCAATATTTAAAAATATTTAAAGAATTCTAGTTATCATAGAAAAAATCGAATGTAATCAAAACAACATTCAATATAGAAATCATACTATATAAATTACAAATCATGTTATACAAGAAAACATGATGATGAAATACCTATGTAGATATAAAACTAAGCATGATTCACATAACATGGTATATAACATGCATGTTAATAAACATGCAGGGAACACTGATATATCTTAAACTACCTCGTAATCCAATCAACAAGGCATGGAATACGCATGGCATGTGAATCACTATTTTCCACAGATGATCAATGTAGTGCTACTTCTTTCCCATAACAGGAAATGAGTAAATAATAAAATTTCATAAATCATTAATCAATGGAATTTTTACCATTCACTCATGGTGAAATAATAATAAACTATAATAGAAAACAACATGAAAAACAATCCAATACTTAGAAACATAAACTTTTTCCCATGTGTGGGTTGATCACTCCCAACCACGGATATTTGCCAAGCACCAAAATATTTTGAGTATCATGTCTACCAAAACCAAATAGTAATCTAAAGGAAAATAAAGCTATGATATTTTTTTGTATCATACATTACTGACTAACTATGAACCTCGTAGTTGGGTTGGTCACCACATGGACTGAAGTGTTCTACCCCATACACCAAAGGCTATTGACTAGTAGTGATTTTAAAATAGTGGTATCATGGGGAAACTATAACTTCATGATCTGAGTAGCACAATAGTATAATAAATAATAAATTAACCACTCAATAGAGGAATATGTACACTTAAATGAAAAAGCAACTGAAAATAATAAGAATAATTAATAAAATGACTTAATGAGCATGGAAAATGCCAAATACATCCATAAATGCAATTACATGTGATTCTATATATTCTAGTGTAAGAAAATGTATTTGGAAATATAGTACAATACAACATAGTCTATAAAATGTAATAAGACACCTTGGGCTAACTCCAAGGGAATCATGAGTAGTGGATCATTCACGTTCTCATAACTCTTGAGTATAATGCACAACACAAGAAATGATCCCTGAACCTACAAACAAGTGATTTGATCAGGTACCCCACTACAATGGTTTCCCATGTAGGGCTTTATATATAATCAGTAGGACACAACCAATTATGCTTAAATATAATATAATTTTTGAGTAAAAAATATAGTAGTGAGCAAGCATAATGAAATTATAGGAAATAAATAAATAAACTTTAAAAGTTTGGGATTAGGTTCCTCAATGAAACTTGGCTGACTATAAATGATTAAACCTAAGTCAAAATGTCTCAGACAAAGGTGAACCTATACAAATATGTTATGAACTAGCAAAAAAACAAGTGTCTATAATGGACCAATCCTAGAAATGTGATTTGTCTTAGTGAATTATTCCTTCGACAACATCTATGTAATCTTAGTATTTAAGATTTACATCATCAATATAATTGAATAAGAGGAACCCAATGTCTATAAAAATTGATACAAAAACAATTCATGAGTAATGATCTTAGGTAATTATAAATATTCAACACTGTACGATTCCGTCCAACACAACCAAAAATTGGAATCTTGAGTATCACTCCCTGGATGTTTTCATGTTATGAATAATCCTTCATGTAGGACCCAATTATCAAACATAGGGGACCTAAAATCACCCATGGGCTAGTATAACCATCGATACACCAATCCCTTCAACTGTGTCTCCCTTAGGTAAATGACATCACCCATACAGAGGTAGGGAATAATGCACAGTGAGACCATCTGTGGCATATCATGTATCGGTCACAGTGCTTCACAACTCATGTAACCTAGGATCCCATCCATGGAATCCAATAAATTGAGACCTTTGAATCTACAAAGGTATATATAATCTCTAATAGCCAATAAGACTATCCATAGTGTTCCAAAATGGAACATGAGTGTTGCTCAAGGTGTATCACAATTAATTCAATCATTTAAAATTTAATTAAGTAATGTGATTCCATTATGGATTCAGAAATATAATTAATGTATAAGGGATTGTATTGGGAAATGTACATAATAATGAAACACAACAAGGAAAGTATACTTTTGTAGGGACACACTCATTTAATATTTTATTTAAAGGATAACATAGTCCATTTATCAAATATTTCAATATTCACTATTCTTTTAATAATAAATAAGAAGGCCCTGGAAGGGTACATGTACAATAATTTAATTGGAGCTAGGTTATATTATCATAATAAGTAAACACCCTACATGAAAAGGATATAATATTAATCATGATAATAGTCATGTGACCCCTAATTATCAATTTAATTGAATAAGATAATTGGTTCACCCCCTTAGTTGGTGGTTTAGTCACTATGAGATAAAATAGTGGATAGATAGACCCCTCAAAATTTCAAATAATCAAATCATTATATTTTATAAGACATTGAACCTCAATGAAGTGTTTTATTAGAACACAAATAGTTAATTAAATTCTTTTTAGGGATACAACCATATGTGTGGTTAATAATTGAGGTCCATGAATATAAAAAATCCAATTAAATATATAATGGATACTAGAATTAGGGGATTTGGTTCTACATAATTAATTTCATAATTAGAATGTCTCTCATTGAAATACCTACATTCAGAAAATGGTGTACTTTATAAATAAAAAAGAAAACATTGAGGGAAAAGATTTATAACACTTACCGTATAACAAAGAAGATTCAGTCATTGAATATCGATCCTTGATTTGATATTGTTTTAGAGAAAACAAAGAAATGGATGAACACAATGAAAATAGGTAGAATTAGATCACCCCCAAAACAATCCATTGAGAGAGTATTAAACATGGATTGGTTCATTATTAATTAATATCACACCTTTATTAATATATTGTCACCAATGACAATCTATTTTAACACTAGATGGAGGAGTTAGATGGAATCCTTGAGGAGGAGAGGAGGGGAGCTCGAGCGGTTACCTCTAGTGCGCATGAAGGATAACGAAAAGTGGGGGAGAAAATAAATAAGGTTTTGAGAGAAAATTATTAAATTTACACCATTTAATTAGTTGAATGGTTTAGCCACAGTATTTTCAAGGATGTGCACCAATTGTGCTTATGTCACTTCCCATGTAATGCCCACACACTGGTTGGACACACAGTTTAGATAACCATGAGTAGTCCATGAAAAAGACCTTTTTCAAGGAAATAAAATTTTTTGTAGAACCATAAGTATCCTCTCACATGTTTAGAGAAAACCATTTGATTCCTATATTCCCACTGGATCAACCACATAGTATATCCAAGGGCCAAATGGTTTCATACATATAGTGGGCCCTTGTTAGGCTTCATCAATTTTTTTTAGGTTTTGGTGCTCCCAAAACTCGACAAGACACTCGAGGAAACACTCAATCCATAAAAAAGATTCTAAAAACAAATTTATGTCTTTCTACTCGTAGAATGTCATTCCCTGCTCATTTTGTAAAACAGCTCATCCACCAAGATGAAATTCAAGTTCCTTCAAGAAAATTTCTACTAGTCAAAAAATGTGGGATGCTACAAAGAGAACTTACACATGTAGTATTTTTTTTAATAACCCCTAATAGTGAAGTGAAGTCATTATTGATGCCTATGGAATAAATTTAGTAGTATTATTTGAGGAAAATAACATGTTCAGCAGCATCCACAAATGTAAGAGTTGGATACCATTTGTGGGTATTGTCATGGTGGTGATAATGGTGTTGATGAGGTGGGTTATGTCTATGGAAGTGATCAAGACAACTCTGATTTTTTAATAATATCCAAACCATTTAATGATATATACATTTACAAATTAGCTGGTGAGTATACTAACACATGTCCAAATGTGATGTGAAATTTAGGATGAATTTTTATTTTTGATATAGGGAAAGGTTCATTTCGGAAATGAGAATGCACATGAAGATATTTGTGTTTTAGTATCCCAAAATTGTGTTTCTAGCTATAATTTTAGGTTTTATGGACACCATGGGTTTTTGGTAAAAAAACAGAGAAGGTATGGGGATCTTAGAAAACTAGAAAACTGTAACAGTAGTCTAAAATTGTGTAAATAGTTATTCACAATGTGGAGGGTGTATTCTAGGGGAACAATTTGAGAATTCATTATGTGAAAATATATTTCATGTTGTGACACATTTCCAACCAATATTTAAAAAATTATCTATGACTGGATCATCCCCAATTTGTTTTTGAGATGAATTATGTGCATGGGAGGGCTTCAATCTGATATCTCCCTCCCTCTTTTCATCACCATTCGTAGTGATTTTTGGTCTGTTCTATAAGTAGTTATAGATGGGTTAAACCCCCCTTTAATTTTGTTCACCCTATTTTTTGAATGTGTTTTATTATTTGAATTTAGGATTTATATTTATTTCCACTAGATCATTGTAGAACTCACCCTGGTTGATGGGGATTCCAAGTATCCTTGCTAATATACGTCTTGATATGATAACCACTCAACATAAAACATAATTTTGATAATTTATGTTACTATGGTGATGTTTATAATAATTTTTAGGTGAAATTAATTTATTTTTTTCTTTATAATGAGCATAGAAATTGAGAATTTTTTGTAGTATAGGTTCAGGTGCATGTTGGGATTGGAACACACCACATTTATGGAAGTTTTAGTGTGATAGAATGACCTCATGAAATTTCAATCATTATAAATGTTTAAATAAATTTGTTTAATTAATTATAAGATGATATAATTAATTAATTTTAATTCCATTTTTTAAATAGGGCCCTATGTGGTTGGACGATGACTAATGGATGAGGGGTTGAGGTTGTGAAGATCTACATAGTTGTGGTTCAAATAGGGAAAAGGTAATTCTCTATTGTTTGCAGTAGTTGATCTTATTTATCTAAATTTAGGTATTATGAATATATTTATATGAATTTGCTATGTTTGTAGATTCATACATTAGGTAGTTTTCCACTTAAAATTGTTTAAATTATTTAAATAATGTTAAGTCCTAATATTAAATTTCACACGGTGCCAAGGTCCCCGACAGAACCACATGTATTGGATAGAAACCTCAGTCATAAAATATTGAGAACATAAAATGAATCTAGATACATGGGATATAGAAACCCCATGAATCATGTGAATTAATAAATATGAAATTAACTGGGTGTGGTCTTTATAGTGATAGGTAACCTAGTGATCTGTAGGTTGAGGGGAGTTTTGAATGTCATGCATGGACAATTGGTTGGCCATACAAGATGCCCTAGATCCCTCATGCACATTTAAGTTTCAATGTTGAAAGTATTCCTCGCCATCTATAAATTGAATACATGGGTGGTTATACCCTATAGAGACTAGTCGAGGGATATTGTGTTTATGAAAACCCACGACGCCTGGTAAAGGGTATAGTCTTAATTACATCTCCTATGTGTGACATTCCAAGGATGCTATAGGGGACTCAATGATACTAGGGGACCCTAGTTGGTTTTACAATGACTTACAACTTTAGAGAGAGGAAGAATATGTTAGTCGATAGAGATGGTATTTGGTGTAACCTTAGAACCAATAACAATGATATAATCCTAGGGGTGTGTGGATAGAGGTGTTGGGTTAGGAATTTATTCAACCCCTAACTTGAACATATGATTTCACATAGTTACATTAGATGAAAGTATAGATGCATAAAAATGATTTATATGACCCTTTTTTTGGGCCTAATGAGATGTGATGGTGATGTTCTGGATACTCAAAGGTGCTTCCTGGGATCTGAATTTTGAGCCAAATGTGATGATTGGTGTTTTGTGAGTAAAGATATGATTCCATCGTAGATTCCAACATATGATTCTTGGGACCAAACACTTGAGCCGCAAAAGAAGTTTCCAGATTTTAGGATTCAATATCAGGTTTGTTTATGAAGCTATGGATTCCATGGGTCCCGAGGATACTAAGGATTTCTAGGATCTAGCCATTTTGGAATGTAGATTTTTTTATGATCATTATTATGGGATTCTTCTATAACCCCTAGTATCTAGGTGGTTATTCTAGTGTCACTACATTTGTCTATTTCTGATTATAGTGACGCATGGGATCTTTCCATTTATCATAGTGACATAGAATATGATTACAATTAAATTAATACTCCAGAATCCTAGGAATATGTTTTGAGATATATTTTATAACTGTAGTTCGGATATATTTTTAGGATTCATGAGATATAGATACTGAGCCATTGATGATCGAGTATTTCTTTAAATAAGAATGACATTCAATTATTCATAGCATACACCCTAGGATCTGATATTTATAAGTTTGAAATGATTTTCTAATGTGCTCAGAGACACCTCGATGCAACACTGAATTGGTATATTCAATAAAGGTCATTGGACCTAGAGATCCAAAATTGTATGTTTATTTATTATTTCAATAGTTCTTCATTATTAATTGAAGTGTTCCAAATGAAAAAACCCAAACTTACTAGTTAGGTATGTGACTATATTAGTGGTTCCCTACGGATTTATGTGATAAAACCTTGCTTGGGTGGTCATGACACTTGGGTAACCTATATGATCTCCCACTTGTTTTCAGTCAAAGGTTGGGGAGTGGTCTAGTATGATATTTATGATTTAATTGAGGTGGATCGAGTGGGATTATATACAGTTATTGATGAGTAGATTAGGTATGTGGATGAATCAAATATACTTTTATTCTATTATTTTATTATGTCTCCATTTATATATGTGATTGGTCATATGGGTGATCTTTATTGGGTGCTAGTGTTTCTTAATTATTGAACATTATTACTAATTGGAATATTTTATTTATAAGATGTACACTAATTTTTATGATTGATGTATGATATTTGGTTTTTATACATTATTGTAAACTATGGTTTATTAGGTATTTTGTCCTAATGACACATGTTTAGACCCACTTTATTAGTTAGTGGAATGTGATATTTTGGGAGGTACATTTGACGTCATGTGGTGATGCAGACTGGGGAACTAGTCTATTGTCCTATAACACTGGATTTTATAGTGTCCATGGGTGCAATCACTATGTATGTGGAGGTGAAATTTTTCATACTTTGAATGATGAGGAATGCGATGATACATTTGAATTGTTTTCTATAGTTGATTCTTATCTAGAGGATGATAGATGAATCATGTTTTATTCTAGGGATTGGGTTCAGATGTTGTTTAAAGAGTTGAAGAATGCGCTCTCTTGATTTTTGAGCTTTTGGGTCAAGACTATCTTTAGGGTTATTCAATGTGGATTCTTTTAGGGGTGGATATTTATATGGTCTATCTGGGATAGATTTTGAATAATATTTTATCACAAGACATGTATTAATGTAGATTTGTTTGTATTCATGAATCTAATGTCATATAAGCTGATAAGATTAGTGTGGCACAATATTAGTCATGGTGGTTGTAACTTTTTAACTGGAAACAATATCTAGATATTGGGGGATGTCAGTGAGAATATAGATGTAGAGTAGTATATTATTGAATTGATAGGGATACATTTATCACCTTTAGTTGATGGTGGTGGCCTCACAGCTCTCTTTCATGTGAAGAATGATTCGATGGTGTTATATCTATAGTCTTCCTATGAGACCAGATGTTTCTTAGTAATGTATTTGAAGGATTTTCATGATGGTGTAGAGCTTCATACCCACATCTCCAAAATAGGGTAGTGGTTTTATCCTAATATTATTACTAAATATCATGATGGAATTATATGTGGAGACCACTATAGTATGACATTTCCCTTTTGTCTGGATTTCCCTGTAGATCATTTTCATTGAATTTTTCACATTTGAATCGTTTTTATGCGATGGAAGAGATCGTAATCCTCAAATGGATGAATATTTTGTTCACTCATTCATCTTTTTTATTAGGGTATAAAGCCAACATAGTAAGGTCATCTAAATGGTTAGAACTATCTGAATTGTATTATGGTGTATTAGGCCACCTGAAGGGTAGTGGCATGATGATTAATAGTTTTTTATGAATAGTGTTATGATTTATGTTCCCGTCGATAGATTTTGTGAATGAGTGATGACTATACATCAAGGTTATCTTTGACTAAGTATATAAGTCTACTATAGATATTGATGTGGATAGTGAATTCTCATATATATTGTTTAATGTGTTGGGAATAAGGTCATGTTTTTATATTCTACAAGTTAGAAATGATGGATTCTATTCCATGTTGTTAATATGATGATATAGGGGATGACATATATTTATAAGATCATGCGACCTTATAGATTTTGGGGATTGGCATGAAATCTGGTAAAGAAAATGGAATTTTGATTTGGATTATGTCAATTTATATTATATTAAATCCATTTGGAATTCTTTTTAAAGATATAGAGAGTGGTTCTCCCACTCAAGTTGGATTAATTGGGGATCCCCTCTAAGATGAATGCATATTATTAGGGTTTTACTAAGAAAGTATCACCTAGTATGGATGCATATTTCAACATTTTTCTATGTTCATGGTTGAATTGGAGTTGAATTTTTCATGAATATGAGTGGAAATATTCTCTCCCTTGAAATTGGTATATCTATATAGATTCAAATATCATACCATTATAGTCCAAGGATGTTTGTGTGTTGGTGTGTTGATTCCACATTGGTTAATTCATGAACATTATTATTTAACAACTCCAACTATTTCCTTTTCGAATATGAAAATTTTTAAGTTGGGAAGATGTACAGACCGATGTGTTTCACAACCACGAATTAAGTTAGCATTAAGTTTTTGTAGTCTTGAGAACTCTCAAAGGGTAAAACGGTATACTTAACCTATCATATTACCTTGGAAAAATAATATGTTAGTGATTATGTTTTTGGGGAGTAGTTTTACCCCCCAGGTTCGGCATTACTAAATTTCTGAGTATGTTGAGATTTATGTGTTATTTTATATTTGTATTATTTTATTAAATAATATCTTGGAACTGAGGTAGTGGTGTCAAAACCGCAGTTTTTTTAGTTTTAGACATTGTAATAGTTTTGATAAGTTTCATTTATAAGACGTGTAAATATGAAGGATGTATCGTCTTGATAGTAATATTATATTATTTTTAGCTAGGAAGCACGTATTTTCAATGAAAATATTATATATCTTATGAAAAGAATTATATTGTAACCATTTCACCATGGTTTGTTTTTGAATGATGTTTTTCCCTTATAGATGGGGTATTTGGAGTTATAATTGGGATTTTTGGGTGTTTTTAGTTGTGGAAAAGTTAATTAATTTTTCTATTATTGGTGAAACCTTAGACAATCCATTATATTAATCACGTTATGTATAATATCTATGGTTACCCACATTTTTTTATAATCCTGTAGATATGGAGATAGTGGGGATGTATATTTTGGGTTTTGAAGATGAATATTGGAATTAAGTCATCTCACTCAAATGAATTAGTCCTCACCTTTGATAATAGATGCAATAACTCATCAACAAAGATCGATCCTATTGGAGTTATAAAATCTTATATTATCTCCCTAATATTTTCTTCATGATTATTATATTGTATTTATATGAATTATCTTTTAAAAAAATGAACTAGTTATTTTTTATTTATAAAAAATTATTTATCAAATCTTTTTTTAGAAAATATTTGGTTACCTTGTTGTGATTATGAAAATTCATGATTAGTAAGATTAAACCTCAAACCAAAAAAATTTAGAAATGATTTGTTTAATTCCAAATATTGATATTATTTTTATGGTTTCATTTAAAAGGATTAATATATGATATTCATGAGTTTTTTATATATTTTATAAATAATAATTAATATAAACCTACATTATTATTTATTAAAAAATTAAATAGAAAGGATTTAATAACTTTTAGGCATTTTCACTTTTTCCACTTGGTCCATTGGCGTGAATATACTTAATTGCATTCTCATAGATTTTGGAAATGCGTTAATGGCCAAAACACATTTTTCTAAATAAAAAACATTTAAAAAATTAAATATATATGTGTATATGTATATATATATATATATGATTCTATATTTAAAAATAAATAAATAAATAAATATATATATCATTTTTTTCCTTATAAACATATATATAAAGGATTTTTTATAATATATATATTATTAATAATAATTTTTTTACTAATTTAGTTATGATTTATTTTATAATTTTATTATCAACTACTTTATTTTTTATACCAATAATTATATTATTTACAAAATTAATAATATTTATTTTTTTAATTATTATTAATCATCAGTTATATAATCAATATTAATTAATAATGTATTTTAATCCATTTAATTACAATAACATAATTATTAATAAATAATAATTATTTAATTAATAATATATCACGAAATAAATATTATGCCCATTAATATTTTAAATTTTATATGTTATGTTTTTAAGTAATAATGTTCGTGACATGTAAATTATCTTTTTTTATTATATTTATATTTTAAAATTTTCAATTACATTTTTATATATTGAGTAATTTTTTCAAAAATCATTTGGATTGTAATTAATCTTTATAATTAATACTCTTTCATAGTCACCTACACAAAACATAATAATATTTCATTTAGTTATCTTTGAAAGTCTATAAATAATAAATTATAAATACAATCCAAATAAAATTTTACAAACATACTAAACATATAAAAAATAATTGAATATAATAAAATAATAAAAACAGTTAATAATAATAAATTGTAATGAATCAATATTTTTTTTAAAACAAATACATTTGTATTTATAATATTTGTGTATATTTCTTTTATTTGAATTTTTTAGTATGTTTAGTCAATGTACAAAATATCATTTAATAGAAAAAAAATAATATAGATGATATAATACATTATGTTTTTAAATCCTGTAATTGAATTGAAAAGGTATAAATGATTGTGTACAATCACATTGTATGATGAGGTATCATCCCACATTCTGGTCTGTGAATGGGAGGTCTATATATAGATCACCAACCTCAGGACATGGTGGAGTATGATGAGTTGGAGAGGGGTGTTACTCTGGTGCTCCAAGCTCAAATGTATAATTCTCAACCTATGAATCCTCGGGATGTGGTTTCATCTAGATTCCATGTTGTACATTGATCCTTAACTCGATATATAAGTGGAAGGACCTTCCATCATCTTCAATGGGAGATATAAGGCCATTGAAGGCATGATATGAAAAGGTGATGCCATGTGAAATAACCCCTAATATGAGATCAAATCATATATACCTAGATAAAGTAGTTGATATATTAATAAAAAATTGTATCGCATGCCTCCATATTCAAATATGAAATCAGCTGTGGCAGGACAAGTAGAGGTGCTGCCACTTCTTATGAAATAGGTGAGGCATCACATTTATCACAATGTGGTCTAAATCATCTCCATCATGGATCCCCAACATTAGAATCTACTAGAGGTGGTTTATGAGTAGTAACCTCCTCTCCTAGGGTAAGAAAATCATCTCCCTGAGGTGTTCAATAAAAGATATTATTTTGTTGAACATAATACAATGGTATCATCTCCTCTACTACAGCATGGTATGATACCTAGATAAAAACAACACCCTCTTCTACATCGATCATGAGGATAAAATTTTGTTGTAGAGTATTCAATAAAGATATTAAAAAATAATTAAAAAATAGTACAAATAATAAACTGATGTAAAGTTATTCCTTCACCAGATCATGAATCCCTTTTCCATGAAAGTTTAGATATATTATAGACATTAGTTTATACCATTGCTCGTACTCAAGATTCTCTAAAATATGGAATCACATCAAACAGATTCCCTAATTATGAAACGATGAACATCTATCCTAGAGGCCAAGACACTCTCTATGTTGTGGGTAGTAGTCAACATATCGCCTCCACATAAACATCCAAGAATGAAGCAATGCTATCTATATGTTTGAAACTGGATACACTGAACAGATAAAAATTAGCATGTGACTCTATTGGAGTGGTTCCATTGAGAAATACGAAAATGAATTAGAGGCATCACAACTAAGAATCGTGAATCCCATTAGGGTAGTATGTGGGAAGCTACTCTAATAGAGCCTGTTATAGTAGCCATGAAATCTAAAGTGACATGTTCCATTTGTTAAAATATTTTTTAACTAATTTAAAAAAATATATTATATTATGAAATTTAGTAGTTAATAATATAATGTACATACTTACGTCAGTGGGTAGAAGACTATCCAACATTACATAGTATCGATTCAAATTTTGTCTTTGAGTCTTGATGATGCAGTGTTCCTGACTCCACCTATAATATACAACATTTATAGTTATAAATAATTAGAAGTAGAGTATAATAACTCATATTAGAATAAAAAAAATATGAGTGATCATACAAATGTTTATATAGATCATTCTACAGTACATCGATGTGGAGCTTCAGACCTACAACAATTGGGGACATGGGAGGAATTCACTCTAATGCACAAATATGAAAGTTGATGACACATCCCCCTAGATCACAATGATCATATTAGAGTGTCAGTTATAATTCCCTGGAAATTTATTCTAAGCATGAATAATCCTAATTTTTTATCCTAGCCTGATTAATGTCCTCTAGTATCCCTGAATATGTCATGTGGACATGCATACTAGAGTAATTACCACCCAATGTCACTAAAATGAGACACAAGATATAAGCATGGGCCTAATGCATGAAAATTTTCTCAACAACCTAAATGTATAAATGTGTGAAGTGTTTGTTCAACTGTCTCATAGATAGAGAAACTAAATTACTAGAAGAATCATCCCACAAAATATCTATACAAATAAATCATTGTACAAGCTTAGTATAGTCTCCAGAAGTGGGTCCAATAACTACAGTACCCTTGATAAGAATACTAATTAAAACGACCACATATTAATGGGTGATGGTCATATATACCTTAGGTATGAGGATTGTGTGAGTCTTAGGTCTCCATATCATAGTAAGGGACACAATATGGTGATGATCAAAATATGTATAATAAGATAAAATGACTTCATAGATTCCAAAATATTATATGTATGTTCTAATGTTTTTTCTAGTTCACAAAATCTATCTTTTATAACCCTTGTAAACTCAATTCATGGTGTGATAACATTACAATAAAATTTAGGAAAATGTCCCATTACATCAGACCAATAAATATAGAGTGGTGGATGATTTATTTTTAATCAAGGATTATCTATAACTACTACATTAATTCCAACTACTTCAATAACTTCTTTAGTTTACACCTCATTGTCATTTTTTCCCTATACCATCAGTAGACACTTCCCCATCATCAAAATAAACATACTACATATTTGGGTTATCACATTTTTTTCCTTTTCTCACATGATTGGCCATATACTCATTATCATGGGATATACATTCTTCAAGGAATCGTGTATTCCAATGTCCAGTTTCATGTTATTTTTTGATATTAGAAACCGATAAATAAAACACAACCTTGCAATTATCCGGACACTAGTTAAAAATATATTTTTTTTAGACATATACATCATCATCGAGCAATGAAAAATT
This sequence comes from Viscum album, assembly GCA_963277665.1. Taxonomy (NCBI): domain Eukaryota; kingdom Viridiplantae; phylum Streptophyta; class Magnoliopsida; order Santalales; family Viscaceae; genus Viscum; species Viscum album. The sequence continues at coordinate 422,609 of CAUJRU010000504.1, forward strand.
TAAATTCCATAGCCAATCAACGATTTAAAATACCGATAAGTAATAGATTGGATCAACTAATCAGGTTTGAAATTTAACCAACCATGAATTATATGATATGTTTTCTTAGGGAAACACAATCATTTGTCCTAACCGTTGGTTATAGTTGTGTAATATATGAAGCTATATTCTTAGTTCCAATAAATTCCATGTAGTAGTAGAAATAATAAATCATGATTTCCAATGTGAAAAATGCTTTAAAATAATAGAAGATATTATTAACATTGAGTATTAACCATGTAATATTGATCACATAATCATTACATTATTAAATTTTTAAAATTCATATTATATCCTAAAATATGACACAATTGTTTAGTAGTAAAAATTTTAATCTTCATAACGTTATGTGAATTAGTTATGATATATAATATGAATAATCATAATAATAACCTTAGGAGTGTCAAACCATATGTGAAACAAGTCCTATATTCGTGCTCCATGTTATGCACAAGTGAAATCCCAATAAACTCTTTTCAAGGATATTACCCCCAGGTACATCTGTGCTAAATCCACATCCACTTTTAGTATCTATATATGGATTTCATTGCTTAAATAACCACACGATCTTTATATTAATGAGGTTTTATAATGTAATATTATATCCTCAATAATGACATTAATTTTTTCTGGAACACATTTTAATCATCCTAAATTTTTATTCATTAATAATTAATGAGAATGAGAATCATCTAAAGAATATCCCCCATGAGTGTCAAAATAGGTGTGCACCAGGCTATGCTAGATTCAAATCCAAATATCCCCTATGGGTTATTAACCCTAGGTATATCTGTGCAAGATTTTCATCAATATTTAGTATCCATAAAAATAAATAATTTCTTTTAAAACCATACAATATATACTTTATTGAAGTTTTATAATGTTTTATTATATCCTCAATCATCACACCAATGTTTCAAAAAAAATATTTTCTTATATTTAAGAATCATATAATGTTGATCCTAAGAGAGTGGAAAATTTTGTATGCAGTTAGGCCTCTTTTTCATATAGATAGACTTCATTGATTTTATGATAATCCTTAGTTAATCCAAATATAATTTGTAGCTATGAATTATGTAATACTATGTTAATATTTATTTAATCAATAATTAATCATTAATTATACATTATTTATATATTCGTTAATCTTATGTTAATAATATATTAATAATTATTCTATAAGTTATAAATCTTTAATTATTTACATGTTATTTATTACTTAATTAATAGTTTTGAAATCTTTATTTTGAAATTAATTATTAGTTAATTAATTGTTAATCATTATTTAATCCTTTGTTAACCATTACCTAATTATTAGTTAGTAATTACTTAATTATAAGTTATTCATTAGTTAATCCTAATTAAATCATTTTCGGATCATTGGTTTAAAAATCATTAATCACTAGTTAATAATTCTTTAAGTATTCCTTAATTAATAGTTTAAAATTAGTTTGGTTATAGTCAATTAATTTTTAATTTGTAATTAATTATTAGTTATTCATTAGATCAATATTAGTAATCCAAAGTGCATATTTCCATAATCATTGATGAACCATCCTTTAATCACTTGTTAATCATTTTCTATTCATTCTTTTATTAATAGTTATGAAGTAGTATGTTTATATTTCGTTAAAATTATTAATTAAATAATTGATATTTGATTAATAATTAATAACTGGTTAACAATTCTATAACCATTAGTTAATCATTAGTTAACAATTATTTAGTCATCACCAAATTATTAGTTCATCATTAGATAATCATTCCATAATTATGACTTTATTTTTTTGTCAATCATTTATAAATCATTACATAATTAATAGTTTGCAAGTACTTGCATTATAGTTAGTTATTACAGAATTAATAGTTATTCATTATTTAATTATTATTAAATCATTATTTAATCATTTTTTGGTCATTAGTGAATCATTATTTGATCCTATGTTAATGCCATGTTAATCCTATGTTAATAATTGTCTAATCTTCATTTATTCCTCAGTTAATCCTTAGTTAATCATTAGTTATCAATACTAAATCATTAATTTAGCATTATTTCATTAATGGTTATTAATTAATCATCATTTAAATAATATTTTTCATTATTTAATTATTATTAATTATTAATTACAAGATAATTACATATTAGTAATTTATTATTCAGTTTCAAGTTCATAATGATTACTTCATTAATTATAAACTACATAATAATTGTTTCACCAGAATTTAAAAACTACAAAGTCATTCTAAAAAATAGTATTTTATAATAATTTTTCGTTGAATTATGATTATTATAAATTAAAAAATATATAGTCATAATTAGATAATGATAATTTCCATACTAATGTTAAGTAATATTTCTAAATTCTATATATCTAGATAAAAAACTAAGTTAATAAAATATATAAAAATAATTAAATACAATAAAACTACATACATAATTATATTGAAAATAAATTTGAAAAAATACCTATAAATGATGCTTCACTTGTTCCCCACTACTTTAAGGCCACCAAAAAAGATAAACACAATGTAGTAAAAAACTAGGAGGGACATAGAGAGATAGAGAGTGATCATCTGAGATAAGGAGGATCAAAATGAGTCAAGAGAATGAGGGTGGCTTTTATAGGTAGTTGGGGAGAAAGAGTTTAGTTAAAAAACTCCATTCTCTTAAAATAAGGGGAATGACATTTTACGCCTTAATGCATTTCTCCCAACATCAAGGTCACTAACCCAGGTCAATCAAGAGAAAATTATTTTTGCTCCTTAATACTATTCAGATAAATCTAAAAGATTTTAAAGAGGATGATGCATTTGCATAGTATTTTAAAATATAATAATTTATCCTATGTTTATTTTCTTTTTTTTTAAAAAAAATATATATAAAAAGTTTGATATTATACCTTCTTTTCAATATCTCATCTCTTTATTTCCACTCTCTCTCACACCCTCCTCTTGTTTTCATTGGTATGATGGACTATTATCCCCTGATGATGGTCAACAAAAGCAGAAGTGGTAGGTCACGTTAGTGGAATACAATGACATGATTGTTTGGTATGGCTCAAGAAGGGGTCTATTGCTAATTGGAGGCCAACATTGCTCGGATGGTGGATAGATCATGAGGTAGACATGTATTTTAAGGGGTACACCAAATAGTCAATAATTTAGCCTTAGGGTGGTTTGTGGAACAACTCCGTTTGTATTATACGTCGTAGGGAGGCAAGTATATAAGAAAATGAGGCCTTGCAGTTGAGGGACTTGTGCATGAATGAGTAGACTACATGAGAGGTGTTCACATCCAATAAAGAATAATAATTACAATAATTGTATATACTAATATTAATATCATTGTTATTAATACTACGTTATATAGGGGAAATAATCCATGCAATATAGAGTTTTTTATTTTATTTTTTGAAAAAAAAACATGATAAATATAGGTTAGTTTTTATTTAAAAATAAGATAGAAAGGTGTTAAATTCATTCCCACCTTTGTCCTTTTTCCCACCCAGGGCAATTTTGTGAAGGGGATTAACACATTTCCCATAGAAATTTGGAAAAGGCATTAATGACTATAAGGCATTTGCCCAAATACAGAAAAAGCCATTTATTAAATTTAAAATCGATATTTTTGTATATTTAAAACATATATTTTGATTTTTATATATTCAAATAATTTTCTAATTACACCATTATTATAAATTATTAAATTTTTTATATCAGTAAATTAATTAATATTTTTTTGAATATTATTTATTAGTAAATACTTTATTTTTTATGATAATAATATTATTATTTACATCATTGTTAATATTTATTATTTTAATTATTGTAAATATTTAATAATATAATTAAAATTTCTTAATAATTAAATGGCTAACATTTAATTGTAATTACATAAATAACAATACTTGATAATAATTTAATTAATAATATAATAATTAATTAGAATTATATCGATTAATATTTTTAAATGTAAATATTATGTTTTCAAGAAATAATATTTGTGGCATATAAATTAACTTTTTTTATTATATTTATGAAAAATTCTATTTATTGTTATTTTTTATAAATTGAGCCAGGTTGTTAATTTTCATTTAGATTTTATCGAAACATAATATTTTATGTGCATTCAAAGTCGCCAACATGAATCTTAATAATGTATCAAGAGTTTGATTTTGAATGATTATAAATAATAAAGTATAAATACCATCATAATGAAATTTGAGACACAAACTATACATGAAAATCATAATTGAATATAAAAGGCATTTCATGAAAATAATTAATGAAAATTAATTTTAATGGCATAATGTATTTTTATAAAAAAACATTACATTGGTATTTAAATTTTTTTGGCACCCTTTTTATTTGAGTTGATTTTTTATATATTTATTTAATGTTATAAATTTCATTTATATTTTAATTATACTATAATATATGTTCATATATTTTTTTAATTTATAAATATTATGTTTTTAGTCATCAATTTTTGTGCCTTCTAAATTAATTTTGGTTTATTATATAAATGATTTTCTTTATTTTTAATAAAAATTTAAATGTTTTTGCTATTTTTATATTTTACTTAGATTTTTTATTGTATATATTTTATAACATAATAAATTTTCCAACATTTAATTTTATAAGTTTTTCTATAATTCATATAGTTTACATTTAATTCTTATTAAATTTATATATAAGTAAAATATAAATGAAAATTAAATAATAAGATATACATGTAAAATATTTGAATGTAAAAATAGTTTCATCAATATAATAAACATGCAATAAATTTGAGGATATAATATATTATTTTTTAAAATCCTTTAATTTAATAAAAACATATAAATAAATGAGTATAATCACTATGTGTGATGAGGTCTTGTCTAATGTTATAGTATACAAATGAGATGTTCGTATCAATATCACCGATTCTCTGTGTTGGGGTAGAGTTTGATGAGCTAGACAGGGGTGTTTCCCATTAACTAGAACCTTGGATGTATGATTCTATACAAGTGGCTTATTTGGGGGAGGTATCATATAGATGTTTTAACGTGAACATGATCATTCTCCCACTGTGTAATTGGAAGGACCTATCATTATCTAATAGAACAACTATAAGGTTTGTGAAGGCTCAATCATAAAATTTGGGGGCATGGGAAATGAACCATGATACGGGATCAAATGAGATATAAATGATAAAAAATGTTGATATACTAACAACATTAATTGATAAGATGATTCATATTTTACATAAACAATCATATGAGGCAAGACTATTAGAGGTGCGACCTCTTCCTATGGAATATGTAAGGCCTCCAGTGAAACATGACACATCCTACTATTGGGACAAAGTAGGTTGGACAATATTTTTAGAAGTAAGAAGTTTTTTTTAACAATTTTGTTGTATTTTGTTGAAAATTATGATAAATCAATTCACTTTGTAAAAACGGAAAATCGTATTGACTCTCATATTGTGGAAATTCAACACATAATGATTAAGAATGTATTACATAATATGAATTTTCTTTCTGGAAGAAATTGTTCATTGGACTCACTGGGGGTCAGGAATGAGTTTCTATGAATAATTGGATTCATATTAGATATTATATAAATATGAAAATTCATTCATATTTTGTATTTCTCAAAAATCAAAAGTTATAAAACATGTGATACTTGTTTGATTAAATAACGGGGAGTTCGTCAAATTGTATTCATGATTGGTATGAAATTAATATGTTTCTAGAAGACTGGGAAGATATAATACATTCCATTACATGTCAAATGATGAAAAAACTAATCTTCAACAAATTCTATGTTTTTAAGTAAGTCATTCTTATAATAAAATGTTGTTAGAAGAAGTAAGTTTCTGATGAAAAATATTTCAAATATCAGATCATCATATTCATATTTTATTAATTTCTTAAAATGATTTCATAATCAGAATGTAAGAAACCAAATATGATAGTTTTTAGATAGACTAAAATCCAAAATATTAAAATCATTAGAGAAAGAAGCTCATGATAATCATAATCATAAAATAGAAGTAATTTCATCAGTATCTTATTCCGAGAAAGAAAGAAGCTATTAATACTAATTCCTGAGACATGATATTCCATCATAATCATCAAAAGATGTTTTTGTTTTGTATTTTGGAGACCAATTAAAAGGAAAATAAGTAAGGGTCTTAGGGGAAAATACAAAAACAAATTTAGAGGTTAATTTAAAAATTTGAATACCATTTTTCATCAAGATAAATTTTTCGTTATCTACATGTGACTTAATAGGAATGAATTTATCAAGAAGAGAAGGTGAATGAATAAATATGATTAATTTTCTTTTTTAATATTTTGGGGAAAGATACATCATATGGGATATGACAATGATTCATTGGATTGAAGCTGATAAAAATTATAATTTATAATGAAAGAAAAAGTTACTGTGGTTGATGATGTTTGAAACAATCTGTTGTCTCCATCATAATGAAGAAATCCGAATGAGTTTATGATTCTATGAATCATAATAATAAGATATATTCTATACATTTTGTATTTGTTATTGAGAATCATAATGAAAAAACTATTTTTGAATTCCATCATATTGAGTGAATCAACATGGGAAAATTATTATTTTAATTGGTGTATAACAATGTAATGATATGTCTTCAGTTGTTGTTTAATTACAAGTGTGTCTGAACATCATAATTGGGAAGCTGTACATTTATTCACATATGAATGTGGTACTATATATCATAATGAATAAAACACATAAGGGAATCTAAATGAATAATTGGAATCAGACTATTGTTTTTTAAGGAATTCAGTAGTGAATTGAAGTTGTTATAAGATTCAACTATATTTTATAAGTTCTTATAATAATTTATGAATTTATAAAGGTATTTGAAATTAAAGAGAAATCATGATTTTAGAAAATTTGGATAAGTGGGAAAGATTTTTAAAATCCCTCCTATACCCTATTTGGATTACCTATAAAAGGAGAAAGTAATTTTTATATTCTTGAAACAAGTATTGTTCAGGTCAAAGAGATAGAATCTCCTAAATTATAGGGAGAAAGAGTTTCCATATTGAGTTTTAAGGAAGAAGTTTGCAGGAAAAAAGTATAAAAGAGAATAAGAAGGATCATATTTAGTTGATCTTCATATTGGTATCGATCACCAGATTGGGAATCATACTAGGATTTACAGATTTATATTATAAGTTGTTCAAAATTTTCACAAGGGTATTCTAACGGATTTATATTTCTATATTGAGAAATTGGACACGGAAACCTAACTGGGAAATCAGACTGAGTTTCATTTTGATATCCAAATGAATTTAATTCCTACTCTTGAGTAATTATGATAATAATTGTTTATGAAAAAAATATTTTTTAATTTTTATTAAGAAACATCATAACATTTCGGTTACAAAAACATTTTATTATATATTCATGGTACTAGATGAAAATGCAAAGTGGTGTTAATTATAGTGCTATAGGAGTTCAATAGTATAACTTACACATTTTATTCCACACATGTATTTTTTTGTATTGGATTGTTTCCAAACTATACTATAGAAGTTGATACTCATGTTGAGTAGCAATCCATGTAAATTATCAGGTTCTTAATGTTGTGTGTTTTTTTGTTTTCATCATATAATGATATCATTAATAATAGGTGATGTTTCTTTCAAGAAAAAAGAAACATAAAAGAAAAATATATCACTAATTCACCCATCCCCCTCTTAGTGGTACAACTATATTAACTAGGAAATTTCTAGTGTTAGCAGCAAAGGGGTTCCAAATATTTATTATTATTAAATGTTTTGAAGGGTAGATAATGGAAAATATGAATTCTGTCATCAGTAATGGAATTCCAATTTTTGAGGATGGATTTCCTCATATTGATGAAAAATTTCCTCTTACATTTATAGAAAAGAATAACCATGAGAATGATGAAAGTGATAAAAATGCTTTACTCTAATCACTTTCTAAAAGAGACTTCTTAACAGTGAATGGTTTTTTCTATTGCAAATGGTATCTCAGATAAGTTGAAAAATATTTACTAAGGTAAAAAAAGGATAAGAAATAAAAATTCAAAATATGTAGATAGAAGTGTGAAGATTTCAAGATGAATGAATTAAAATATATTGGAGACTTATTTACTATAGTGAATAATATTTTTAGTATTATCATATTTCTTATTTAAAATTGAAAAGATTATAATTTTATTAAAATATCTTTAGAATTTGTCCTGGAATGTTTTATGCAAAGGATTCTTCCTTAGAAGATGGAGATCTAGAAATGTTAAATGTATATATGATTTTCACAAAACTCTCATTACATGTGGGACTATAAAGAATATAGTTATGAATATAAATACAAAATATGATAGATTATTTAATTTTATATATGATAAGTAAAAAAACTATAAGAATGTTCTTAATGAAGAGGATGTTGCTGAATCTAACATTGAAAATGAGGTATCTAAAAATCTTGATGAAATTTTATATTTGTTTTCTAAAAATTTGAGAAGTGGTGTTGGTAAATACCATTGGAAACATCCCTTGATTTATCTCTAATATGAAGACATTGGGAACATTTTGGTTAATTGTCCTCAAATAAATAAAGAAGATGATAGTGATTAATAATAATGAAGGCCAAGAAGGTGAAGGAATAAAAAGGGTGACATGGATAAAAGTTTTCACATATTTAAAGATTTAAAATTATCCAAATCCGAAATGATAATATTTTTTTATAATGATGATGAATAGAAATATAGTGATATTGAATCGAAAAAATATACTGAGCATGTTTGTGAGAATAATTTTATTAAAATATTAAATAATGAATAATTCAGATGCTGCAATTCTAAAGAAGGAGAAACCATATTAGAATTTTATCTTAAATAATAATTGAAAGAATATATATGGAACATTTAGATGCTTGTGAAATTTATTAGGAAGATGAAAAATGAAAATTACTCATAAAAAAGGAAACAATTTATTTTTAATAAGAATGTAAATCTATTAAATGATAATTATGTTTTGATAAAATCTATTGAGAATGAAAATAATCATAATGGACATATGGATGCAATGCTAAAGGAAAAGGAAGAAGAGTTGGAACTTATCTACCCAAAACTCTCCAATGTGTAATAGAGGGATATAATTTCCAAAATCAATATATCTGAAGTTGGTGAAAGTTCTAGAAAGGGTAAACTCATGAAAGATCAAAATTTACCTTCAAAAGTAGATAATAAGGATAGAATTGTTTATGAGAAGTGAATGATATTAAAGTTTATAAAATGAAAAAGATGGGAAAATGATGTATGTGGATAAGACCAAAAAATATTAAATGTAATATGTTTTTAACTATTATGAGTCTAATAAATGTTACTATTACTTTTAATTCTGATACAAATGAATAGAAACCTGATCTGAAAATGAATGATATGCTTTAGAATAAAAATTTTGGTGGTCAAAAAAGTTATAACAAGAAAGACAAGATGGTTGCTGATAAATATGATCACAAGTACGATCAGTGTAGATGTTTCAGTGAGAAATATTCTTTATATGGATACTAATATTATTGAGGTTCATTTATAAGCAAGAAGAATATGTGTTGGTTCAATAAAAAACATTACAACTATTCCACAAATTTTATAATAATGAGTTTGAGAGGGAGTCAATCCCCCAAAGGAAAACTTATGAGAATGATGTTTGGAAGAAACCTACCAAGGTTGGTATAAGAGTGTAAAATCGATTCCATCCTTTAGAAAATATTTTATAAAGTTGTGAACAACCGGGACATCCTTCAAAAGGATTTCTGGTTTTATTATCATTACAAATAGCATTTCTTAACAATTCTATGAATCTTGATTTGAAGAATTAAACGGGGAAAGAATATAACCTTATTGTATAATCCACTCTGAAATATACAAAAGGGGAAAAACCTCAGATCAAGGATTGTTTGTGTTATTCTCATATGATTGGAGATTTAATTTGATTTATGAATGTAAAATATTTTAATGATGTAATAGCGACATTTGGAAATGAATAATCTTTGAGAATTATAGGTGTTGGATCAACCATAAATAGGAAAGAAAAGTTAAAATCTAGTAAGGCAATATATATTGTTGGATTGAAACAAAACATGATAAGTGTTTCAAAACTATGTGATGATGTAAATGAAATTATTTTAGGAGAATATAGTTTTTCTAAAAACTGCTAAGATGTAAAGATAGTTACTTGAGGACAACACATAGAAGGAAATTTATTTAATGTTAGTGAAATACAAAACTTTTGTTACTTGGGAATGGTGGAAGAGAATTATTTGTGTCATAAAAGGATATCACACAAGTTTCAGAGAAAAATGAGTATGTTTTCTAAGTGATATAGTTTCTATGGTATTTTTGATATGTAATGAAGAAGAGACTAATGTTGTACTTGTTTTTGGATGGAAAACATTACAAACTCAGTGCATAAAAAAAGGTAATATGTGTTAAAAATAAACTATATACCATATTCTTTATGATATATATGGTCAAATGTGAAAAAAAATAAATAAATGGAGACCAATACTTCATCATGTTGATTTATTCCATTATGCACATTACTTATGTTATGTATATGAAACATAAGTCAGATGATCTGAAAAGGTCTAAAATCTTCTGGTGGAAATATAAGAAGGCATGTGAGTATTTAGTGAAGTATATGGAAAGTTGTTTTAATAGAGACCAATAGGACAATCATGAAATAAAAAATGACATGTGGAATTTGTTTCAAACTTTTGTTACAAATTTTCAAAAATGATAATTTTTTGAAATGTATTAGTTAGTAAAATATGGTATAGACTAACATTGTTTGGTTTTAGACTATCCAACATGATATGGTAAGAAACCAAATTGAATCATGGAGTTTTGATGATGCGGATGTCCTGACTCCACCTGTAATGTACAACATTGAAACTGATAAATAATAATAAATAAGGAATAATAAATCACATTATCAAGAAAAAAATGTGTCATTATAAAAGATTACACATGGAGTTCCAAGAAGCACATTGATATAAAGCTATGGACTAGCATCAATATGCTCTAGGGGAGGGATGTTATCCAATTATCACATCTAAATGAGGATAAAACATCCCCCTATATCACTATGATCTAATCGATACGCTGTGTATAATACCTTGTATGTGTATTATATGCATGAAGAAGTATAGTTTTATCTACCAAGCTGATCAAAAGCCTCTATTATCCCCAAATACATCATATAGAAATTCCTACCAAAGTAATGTCTATCCAATGTCCCTCTAATGTGTTGCATGATATATGCACAAGAATGATACATGAAAGTCTTCTTCTCAGTGTTAATAGGTAAATGTGGGATGTGCATGTTTAGCCTGCCCATAGATAGAGAATCTCCATCTACAGAAGTATCATCCCCCATAATGTTGAGACCAAAAAATCACTATAAAAACTCATACAGAATCCACATTTTGTTCCTATATCTACAATAACCTAGATATAATGACCAAGAAAAACTGTGACATACTCAATAGTGATGATCATCCCTTCATAAGGCATTGTAATGTGTGATTTTCTAGTCTCCATATCTCGGTGAGGGTAGAAAAGAGGTGATGGTCAAAAAATGTATAATCATATACAATGATGTCATATAATCCAACCGAACATAGGTATGGTATAATAAATGGTAGAGGGTGTAGGATGAGGAAGGGGGGCTTGCGAGGTTCTCTCCCTATGAAAATGGTGTTTAGGGTTTCATTGCGATGGACTCGGTCAACTACTTCAATCCTGCTGAGGTTTTTGTAGGACCTTTGAAGAAGGCTGATGGAGGTTCTGGTTCATGACTGCATCAAGCAACTGCGTGCTCTGATTTGGGTATTGTTTCTCGGACGTATTCACTTCAGGTAAGGGGTTCTAACCATTATTTACTTAATTATCAAAGTGGTGATTCTGCCTCTAATAATCTCATTTTGAGAAATGGTGCTCTTGTGGCTGTTGAAGCGAATCCCCGATTCATTCAAGAATGAATTGACGCTTGTAAATTCTCGATTATTGCCTGGTTGAGTTTGATGCAATCTTCGTGGAAGGTTTAATATATTAGGAAATGTATACATGAGATCTATGGTTTTAATAACGGGTATATGGTTTCCATCGGTATGAATTTTTATCACTTTACTTTTGGATCCAATGATATAAAGATGTGGGCCTGGAGCCATTGGTTTGTGAATCTTAAGCCTGGGATTCTCATATTTCAAAACTAAGACCCCTGTTTCGATCCCTTTAAGGCCATGAATACTATATCTCAATCCTGGATCCTGATCAAAGGATCGAGCTGGGTATTTTGGCATCTGAATATCGTTTTAAATGTTGCATTGGCAGAAGGGACTCCTATTAAACTTGATAAAATGACAGGATCAGTTTGGTATGGAAATTTTTCTCACATTCTAGTTGAGTTTGATATGACATTTCCCCTTGTTGAGACGGTTCTGTTGATTGCTGGTGATTTTAAGTTTGAGCTTGAGATTGAGTTTGAACATGTTCCTATTTTCTGTATAAATTGTTCAGCTATAGGACATGTTAAATAAAAATGTAATCGAGGATTGTGATTCTCCAACTGTAAATGGTCTATGAATATTGTTGAATGTTATATGTTCAAAGCAATATGTGTTCCTGATCCGCCAATTGGGTTGGAGGGGGAACATGATGAGGGTAAGGGTGTCCTTAATGGTTCACCATTGCCTTTTTCTACCTCTAATGGTGTAAAGGGTCTCTCAACCTCGAACATTAATGTGGATTTGGTGAATAATAATTTACCTGCTTCTAGGAAGGTAGGATCTATTTCTTTTGCTGATGTTGCAGCTAGTAAGAACCCAAATGATAGGCTTATGACTGATCAGCAAGGCGGGGGTGTGCTGTCTAATCCTTCGGGTGTTAGCACACTCCCTGTTTCTAGCTTGCATTCAATTGAGCTTGGATAACCCTCTAAATGGGGTGATATGTGTTCTTACAATGCTGATAGTGATCTGGAGGTGGATCATGCTGATTTTTTTCGAGGAGAAATACTTTACGAAAGGTAAGCTGGGTAGTCTTCCATCTGGTGGGGGAACTAATGTCACCAGTTCCTCTGATCACCCTATTTCACAAAGGGGTGTGCTAGGTTATAATTCCATGCAGGCTGATGATTCCCATGTTGTTGTAGGGTCCTCACAGGCCTATGGTTCTGCTGCTGTTGTTCTCATAATAGTTATTGTGTCACTTGGGAAAATGAGGGAGGTGCATACTGGGCAGACTTCCCATAATAATACAGAAGAATATTTTGAGGCCTTTACTGGGCATGTTTCTGTTTCTCTTGGTGAACCTGTCAATATTATATCATCCTCACATGAGGCTTCTACTACGTAGGACTCTATTCTGACTTCTTCTAATTCCAAGGCCACTCATTCCTTGGATGCAGGTGCCTCACCAGATGATCACTAGATTCCTTTGGATGAAGCTTCCATCAAAATGTATGTGACTCATAAAAATGGTGTTGCAGCTTTGACTGCTGCCGCGAGTGCTACAAAATTATTTTCCATGCTGGAATCTGTGAATTCCCCTGATTTTGATATGAAATATATGGAGAGCCGTGAGAGGAAAATTCAGGCCACCATGAAAGGTCTTGTTACTAATTCACCTTCTTTGGTTGCACATGATAGTGTTGAGTAAGTTGGGCAGCCCGATACTGAGGAGAAGTTGGAGAATGTGGCTAAAGACACTGATCGAACAGATCATGGTGTCCTTCTTGTGGACACTATGGATAATCTAGATGATTCTCAACATGATGAATGTGCAGATGATCAAGGTGATGCTTGGATGATTCCAAATCAGTGAAAAAGAGGCATGAATCCAAGAGGATGTTGTCGTCGTCGTGGAAGAGGAGGGAGAGGAGGCAGGACCAGAGGCTGATTATGTTTGGATTACATTGGTTTTCATCACTTATACCCTGAATCTCTATCCTTTCTTATATTCTTGAATTTTATTTTTAATAAAAAATTTCTGGGTCTTGGACTCACCTCCATGACTCCACTGTTATGGTACTAAAAGCTGTAGGTGGAATGCTTTGATAATGGTGTACTCTACAGACAAAAAATCACCAAACCCCATAGACCCTTAGCACCTCAGGTGAAACATGCATATACTACTCAGTGATTAGAGTAGTATCCTCCAAATCAATAGATAAAAATAAAATATTTCATAACTATGTACAATATATAAATAAAATTTTATGTTCCGCCTAATATTATGACTCGTAGAATGTAGGTTATAACATGCCTATTCTCTTTGTACAATGAAATTTTTATTACCAAAATAAAATTTTATTTATTCATGTTTTTTAAAGAATTTTTTTTATGAATTTAGAGTATTAATTTTTATCTATTCCAACATCCTTTGATTATATCAATCATACATTTGTGATATTATGAATGATACTATCCACCTTTTGTTAGGAAATAAACACTCAAGGTAATATTGCATCATTTTTCGGTTGAATGTGTTTGTGGATAAAGCATGTATCATTGGGTAATTGTCAAGTTCCAATGAATTTGTTGAAAATCCTTGTTGACAAAGAAGGATGATAAAGGAACAGACGATCTGAAGGTGGTACAAAAGTGAAGTACAAAGTGGTGCTATTTTCCAGTGATTTCCAAATTTTTGGGGTCCAAAATTTAGAGTTTGGTGAGAATCGCAAAAATAGGATTTCTGTGAAGATATTATTTTAATATGAAAATTCCATGAATTTTGTGAAGATAGGCTTAATGGTTTGGAATTCGTGAATTCTAGAAGAATATTGAAGGTGATACTTTGCGATTACGTCAAGCTTTAAGAATGACAGAGGTTGATGTGCATCGCTAAGGTTAAGGGCTTTGTGAGGGAGCTTCACGGAGAAGGCATGATGGGATTGACGGTGATTCTCCGTGATTATGTCAAGCTCCGCTATCAGAGGATTTTCATGGTGATTTGCGATTTTGAGAGAATTTTGGCGGGAACATCGGAGCTTCGCGATTTGAAATGACGTGGCGTTAAATTCACACAGAAATATTGAGGGTTGGTGGAATCGCCTATAAATAGGCATCAACCCCTTCAAGAGAAGAAGAAGAGAAGATAGAGCTTTCAAAGAAATTTTTTCGCTCTCGGTTCATGAAGGTGGTTTGTGAAGGCAAGGTGCTTCATGAAAGAAGAGCTTCACGGTGGCTAATCTAGCACAGCAAAAGTTGCGAGATCTGTGTTGGCTCAGTGAGCTTCATGAGGGATGTCTCTCTAAGAAGACTTGAGATTCATGAGAGTGCTTTGCGAGAGTGCTTTGCAAAAAGGTAAAAGCTTCGCAAATGCTTGTTTGAGATTCGTGATATTGGGAGCCTCGTGAAGTAGGGTTCTTTGTGAAGGTATTTCCAAAGGAATTGCCCTATGTTTAAGAGGAAAAGGAGTATTCATCAGTGGATGAAAGTTGGACTTCAACAGAGCATCTATCAACAGTTGAGTATACAGGAATTCAGGAAAATGAAGAGTCCTATAGGTCTATAAACTGTAAGTGAATCCCTTCCAAGTGCAGTGAGAAAAGGAAGAGGAAGAAGGTTATCCTTTATACCGATAGTGATCCTGAGAGAAGAACAGGGAGTGATACTTGGGAATGTAGCGAGCTGACCCTAAACATTGTAAAGGTAGTGAGACTGGGAATAGAAGTGATCTACCCGAACAATATTGACAGTGAGCTTTAGTGGATTTGGTACAGAGGCACATCGATGTTGTATTCTCCTTGGATGTATCCCAGTGAGGGTGAACCAAGTAAAAATATTTGTGTCTACCTTCAAGCTTCCCTACATTGCATTCAAAGAATCATCATTAGATAAAGAAGAAAATAAGAGATCATAATAAACACACAAGTGCAAATAAAGTGACCCTTGTAATAAAGAGGTCAAGATCCCGTGGGGCAGGAAGAATATTGAAAAAGAATATCCACACCCTGATTCCCCCCCCCCCCTCTCAGGGTTTATAGGCCCCTATTGGTCCTAACACCTTTTATATATATATGGATTATAATGATGTTTTAATGAAATTCTCATGAAACCAATTATATTTCATTAGAAAATTATGCAATAAAGGAATGGTGTATACTCTTTTATTTCTTATCACATGTATAGGTATGGATTACCATTATGTGATTAGTGGGGTTTATATAACCATCCAATACATTGATTAATGTTTTATATCTCATAGGTACACATTAAATTGTGCATGTATTGTTTTTTAGCTACTTCTAGATGTTTATGAGGATCTACCATCGTTCTAAGATCCTTTATTGATATGTTATCTCATTTGATGGGTGGGTTCATATATAACCATATAACACCTTAGTGAAATTTCTTCTTCTTTTCATAGATCCTCACTAGATCTATTACACTTTTATCTTATTAGAACCCAATTAGGTAATAGATACTGGATCTAAGGGGTATATTATAGGATTTATCTTGTGTTTTATTGATATAGGATCTTGAGGATCCAACTTATGGACTGGATATTGATTTCATGTCTTGATTTTATACCCATTGTTTAGACAGAAATAAGTTTTTCCATTTATGTTTAATTTCTCAAATGATGGTTTATTTCAGTGTTACTTCATCATGGCATATAGATACATCTTGAGAGGTCCAAATCATATCTACAATATTGAATGACTAAAATTATACGTCATTTTATGTATGATATTTTTTATGGTTTGGGTATATGCAACTATGAACATCCTTAATCATAGAAAATCTCCAACATCCAGTAGAAACATTATGAACTATCCTCAAATGATACCAATAATCACCACTATATTTGTATCATTGTTTAATATATTTTATTCAGTTTGACTCATGTAATAAATATCTATTTTTTATCTCAATATAAAATCTTTTCATTATGTTTTTCATCACATTATTGATTGGAAACAAATTCCAATGTATAATGTTTCATCTAGTTCACCTCATATATACACTATAATACCATGAAACTGAGTTGATGGTGTGATAATATTCAAGTAAAATTCAGGAAAACATTCCATTTCTTTTGTCTCATATGTGAAGAGTGGTGGATAATTTATTATTCATCAAGGATAATGTAAAACTGTTATATTTCAACCACATTCCTCCCTAAAGTCTCCATATTCCACCTCATCATATTTATTTTCTCACCCTCTTCCATCACTATAAGTTTCCCTTCATCAAAATTCTCTTGTTACATATATAGGTCAGCAATTTTGTTGGATTATTCCACATGATATGGAAAAGCCTCATAATATTTGGATGGAACCTATTTGATGACTCTTGTATGCCTATGAATTTGTATATTTTCACATTGGTTATTGACTATAGAAACCTCAAAAAACAACTCCATCATGGAATCATCATACTATTGGTTAAATATTGTTGTTTTTTTACCCAGTCCCCATTATCAACCAATTGACAAGTTGGATTCGATATTGGATTACAGAATTGTAAATATATATAACTAATACAATAGATCACCTAATCAGGTTTAAAATTTAACTGACCATTAATTTAATCTTGATGTTCTCTTCAGGTGACACAATCATATGTTCTAACCTTTTCATATAGTTTTTTTTTCAAAACAATTATTGTTGATTGATTTCAATTATTTCTCTGTAGAAATAGACACATGTAAACACGATTATCCATGTGAAAAAATAATTCTAATCAAGATTATAATAGTGTAAATAATTATAACCATGAGGAATAATCATGTAGCATTGACCACATAATCATTACATTTAAAAAATTCAAGAATAACTTCATATTTACTCGATGATGGCAATAATGTATCATTGTACTAATTTTAATCATTCATAATGCATGATTTAATGTTTATAAAAATAATATAAATCATCTAAATAATATCCTTGAGGAGTGTCAAACCATGCGGGAAACAATGATCATTTCCATGCACCAAGTTATACTCGAGTCAAAGAACAATACAAAATTTTATAGGTAATTACCCTTAGATACAACTACTCTAGATCTACATCATCTTATAGTATTCATACATATATTTACATTCATAGAAAACCACACAATATTTACTTTACTAAAATGCTTGAAAATAATCTTATATCCTCAATAATTCTACTAATCTATTATTAAAAAAATTTACCTTCCTAAAGGTATGTTCAGAAGTTATTAAATAGAATTAAAATCATCTAAATAATGTCCCCCATAAATTTGACACAAGGTGTTTAGTAAGTACAATTTTCATACAACAAGTTTTCACACAAGTAAAATCCAAATAAATATTTTTTAGGGTTGTTACCCCTACTTACATCTGTACCAGATTCACAACCACTTGAATTATCTAGACATGGATTTCATTTGTCATATAACCAAATAATATTTACATTAATGAAATTTTATAATGTTTTCTTATATTCTTATTAGTGAAACTAATGATTCATAGTAAAAATTTTAATCTTCCTAAAAGTATGAGTCATATTATGTTGGTCCCATAGATGTGAAAAATCTTGTGTTTAGTTAGGCCTTTTTTCATACCGTTATCCCTCTTTGATCATATGTAATCAAATGTTAATCTAAAGAAAACTAGTAGCACAAAATTATTTAATCTCAAGATAATACTTTTTTCATCATTAATTAATCACTATATATTCTTTAGTTAATAATTTGTTAATCATATGCTAATAATTCCTTAATAATTCCTTAATCATTGTATAATAACTTCGTCATTATAGGTTAATCATTCATTATTAATTTTGTAATTAGTATTTATTAATCGGTTACTTTATTGTTAATTAATAGTCACTAATTAGTTAATTATTGTTTAATCATTAGTTAATCACTACATTATCATTAGTTAATCATTATTTAATTATATGTTTTTCATTAATGAATAATTAATAATTATTAAATCATTAATTTATAAAATATAAATCATTACATAATCTTAAATTAATCATTCATTGATCATTCATTAATAAATCTGTAGTCACTCATTAATCATTTGTTATGAATTAATTAAATAATTGTTCTTATTTAGTTAGTATATATTAAATTAATAAGTAATAATTAATTAATTATTGGTTAATCATTACTTTATCCTTAGTTAATATTTTATTAATAATTCCTTATTAATTGATTAATCATTATTCAATCATTTTTTTATCAATTGTTAATCATTAATTAATTATTTACTAATAATTCGTTATATATTTGTTAATTAATTGTTATCAATTAGTAATTTTATAGTTATTTAATGGTTAATCATTAAATAATCATTAATTAATCGTCATTTAATCATTAGTTAATCCTTAATTACTCATTATATAATAATTAGTTAAACATTAGTTAATCCATTGTTAATCATTCCTTAACCATTCGTTAATCATCTATTATTCACTTTTTATTCATTATTTTAGTAATAGTTCTTATGTTGTTAATTTATAGTTAATTTTTATTTAATAACCATTAATTGTTTATTACATCATAAGTAGTGAATTATTAGTACATCATTATTTATTCAATGACTCATCCTGAATTAATCCAAAGAAAATCCAATGTTTGTAATTAACTAATCATTATTTATTGATAATTTTAGACTTTCTCAAAAACTACTTAATCATTAGTTAAACAATCGATATTTAATAGTAATTAATTAGATAATTTATTATTAATTAAAAGATAATTATTAGTTCTTCAATATCAAAATATTGGCTAGTCATTACTTAATCATTAGTTCATTATTATTAAATTAATTGTTAATAATTAATTGATCCTTAGTTAATAATTATGTAATCTATAATTAACATTTAGTTAACAATTACATCATAATTCGGTAATCATTTGTTAACTATAACTTATATAATTGTTAATTATTAGTTTTTTATTATTTAATAATTATTTCACAAATATTTATTCATCGTCTAATTAATATTATTTACTAGTTTTTACATAATTTATTATAAATTATTTATTATTATATTTTATTTTGTTAATTATTACGTCATTAATTATGATCTGGATATTAATTATGTCCCTAATATTTGAAAACTACTAAGTCGTACTACATAATAATTGTTTTTTGTAAAATATTTCCATCACAAACACTAATTATAAATTCATAAGTAAATACTCATAACTAAATTAATTTAATTTACTTGTTAATTGTATCAATTAATAAAAAAGTATATCTAACTAAATAAAGAAATAAATAAATAAAATAATTAATTCAAACTAAAAAATAAACAACTAAATAAATAACTAACTTTAAGATAAATTATAAAACATACCTTTAAATGTTGTTTCATAAATACCACACACCATTTAGGAAATTAAAAAACATCACCCAAAATAGATGAAAAAAGTAAAAGAAACATATAGAGAGGGGTGATGTTTAATGATAGGTGTTAATATTTTTAGTGAAGAAGATGTTATATTTTTATATGGGTTGGGAAAAGGAAATTATCACCGAAAAATTATTTCACCATTTTTTGGTGAAATGCATTTTCGGTGATAATGCATTTCTCATTATTTTCAATTTCATCAATCCGAGAGGGTTATCAGAAACGGTGTGAGACATAGCAACTGTAACATCTTTTGGGTCTATTGGGAAGTCTTTATAGTGGCTAATTCATTTCCATCCTATTTTTTATAAAAATAACCCATGATGATTTTATTAATAGTTTTTAATATATATATATAAATATATATAATTAATTCTACATCCCCTCTTCACATGGTCCTCTATAGAAAACCGTAGTCAAACTAATCACATGAGGCCTCCCCATTAAAACACATTCCCATTAATCCCAA
This sequence comes from Viscum album, assembly GCA_963277665.1. Lineage (NCBI taxonomy): Eukaryota > Viridiplantae > Streptophyta > Magnoliopsida > Santalales > Viscaceae > Viscum > Viscum album. Next base: position 443,528 of record CAUJRU010000504.1, read on the forward strand.
AGCCTCCCATTCTCACATGTATTACTCCAAGTGGTGTCACTCATTCCCAGAGTCATGTCATTGACTAGCATGAGGCCACAAAATAAACTACCTAGCATGGAACTACACATAACACAACACTTTAATATCATACCACAATCTGACAGGAGTCAACTTAATCCTATCATGAAAATCCATCATGAACCTAAACAGATAACAATCTACCCATACTCGACTCGCATGAATCTCTATAGTCCCTAATTCCATCCATCACTAGGGATTTATGGTCATTCATCCCGATGAGAGGAATAATAGGATCTGGAAGAGGGAAAATGGAAAGATATGAGAGAATTATAGAGAGATAATGAAACAGAGAATATCGAATATGCATCCTTTTTCATTTTATATAAGTTTTATTACATCTTCCACCACGGAGCACAACACCTCGAAACAAATTGTAGTAAACATTAAGTCCTAGGCACTAGACCTCATGACCTACCCCTCACCCCCAAACCAATACCAACCCAACACCAAAAATGGGGATCATAGAATATGAATACATAATAACAATGTTTTAAATTAAACAACGTGACTCTAAAAACCTGTGTCTCCTTCAAGAGTATTAATTTTCATAATTACAAAAAAAGTAGTAAAATATTTCAGGAAGAAAGGGTTAATATCCAATTTAGAATAAATTATAACTAACCAACCCAGGTAAATTAATCATGAAAAAAAAAATCCAATATAGGAATCATGCTAAAAGGAGAAAAGATATCAAATGAGATTTTATACCTCGAAAAAATATTGATTTTTGGTGAAGAACACATTCATCCATTGTCAAATTAAATGTATTATTCTTCCATATAATCCCACATTGATTTGAGATTTGATTTCACAGCTATCAAATTTCATCTTCCTTCTCTCCCATTCCCTTGAAATATGCTGATAATAAATGAGTCAAATCAAAATATACTACATAATAGAGTTAATATAGGGGATCACCTAGGGATTAACCAATAATTACTCAATTAATAAATTCATATATAAATACAAACATTTTATCATCCTGATATGAAATAAAATTACACTTTCATAAGAAAACCCACCATTCCAGACCCAATAACAGTGTTAGATTCCCATCAATTCTTATTTTAAGGGATATAAAAATTTAATCAAAGATAAACTCTAATGAGATTTATGTAAAATAGTATTTTAATTATATTATTATCAAAATTATAGTAGGCTTCTTATTTCTATTCTTCCACTATTATTCAACTGAAAAATATAATTTAAATTATTTAATGGTTTCAAACTGGAAAAACTGTGGTCATGAAACCACTGTCTGAGCTCCATGATAAATATTTATTAACATAATATATATATATAATATATTTTAAATCTGAAAATTATTAGAAATCAACTTGAACATATCCTGGTGGTAAACACTACACCACAAAATCATTCATACAAGGAAATAATTTTCCTAAGGTCACCTTGTATGGAAACATTTACCATTTTCTCCCTAGAGATGGCATAGAACATCGAATACTCAAAATATAGTTATGTCACATCTTAGAGAAACATTGGTTACTATATAAATTAGTTATAGATGATCACATCATCAAATTTTATAATTAATATTTTTTTCATATTATAACACTATTATTTGTACTATGAGTTAACAGTAGCATGATCTTAATGTCAAGTTTAGACATAATGGGATTCTATTTCAGGTTTGGAAATAAAATTTTATATTGTATACCATACGTTAATAATTGTCTATAAACTCCTAAATAAAAAATATACTATATTGTTAATCAATGATGAATATAACAAATGGGACTCAAATTACACCAAATTTTGAATATATAATACTTGGAAAAAGAGTACCAAACGAATATTTCAAAGGAATTCCATGAAGGTAATTTATTATATTTTATGTTAAAACATTTTTTTATTTGATATAAATTCATTATGTTATAATAACTAATATTCCTTTAAGTATTAAAGGAGAAATATTCAAAAATATTCTAGATTTACATTACAAATATTCATAAGAACCGTTTTAATTAGAAGTTAGATGAAAATTCTCAAAATTCATGAATATTAATAGAATATAGATATCTATGAGATTACTTTAATAAACTTATATAATGTATCATTTAATAATAGAGTGATCTTTGTAAAAAAATAATTCATTCTTAGATCATATTGAATGGTAAATATATTAAAAAAGAATTTATCAATCGTTAAAATTATTCTATATTTTTTTTGGTATCACACATCCACATACAAAATAATTTAATGATTTCATTGAAATGTGAAGGAAATATTTACATTTCATAGTATGATTGATAGTGACTCTACCAAGTATCCAATTTTCTTTTTAGTTTATTCATTACAAATTGTGTCATGGAAACTTAACCAAGTTCTAACTAAAATTATATATTAGATCTCCTAAATCTAATAATATGAAGAAAAAAATTACAACAAAAATTCATTTATTACGAAATAAAGTCTTTAAAAAAGTTAATTTTTAATGATAAAAACCTATCAACAAAAAATTGTACATTTAAATAAATTATCTTAAGGTTATAAAAGGATATTAAACATACCATTTTTAATATTTAAAGATATATATTTTATGTTAATTGGAGATAATATCTAATTGATAAAGTTGGATAAAGGTATATTATGATAATATCAAGGCATATGATACATGGAAATGTTAACATAGAACAAAATTCTATAGGATCTTATAGAAAAGTGAGTTCTATAAACAAATATATTGTGTGGGATTTATTGGAAACCAAATATATATGGATTTCTTATCACTAATTTAGGTAATATATTATTTAGTAAGATTTATAAAATATTATCCTATTAATAATAAGTAAATGGGATGTAAGCTTTGAAATAGAAAGTAACTATGAATTTAATAATGTATTCCATGTTCAAAAATCAAGTTTGTACTTTGATAATTCTTTTATATAATGTAAAACTCACTGGTTCCAAATTGTTAATCAATAAATACATGGATCAAGATTTCAAATTGAATACCTATAATGAAATACTTGTTTTTAGATATTATAAGATACGTCATCAAATTAACCATGAAATAATATTTTCACTAATTGAGATGTTGAAATCCATTGGAAATTTTATTTCCCAAGTATATTATAATGATTAGTTTTTTAGTTTAGTAAGGATCCATTTATAGATCAAATAAGGAATATATGTTATGTATTTTCATCTACATAGAATAAATATATTTTTTTATTAGATTTTAGTGAGAGTGTCGTAGTTTCCCAGGTTGTATATGTCGCTAACATTTATAAAATAACTGTTAGTCTTATAGTTATCTTAGACTCGGTTAAAAATATTTATCCAAAAATAACATAGAGTAGAAAACCTAGTTCTAGGAAACATAATCTATTGATATTGGTATATAAACGTGATTAAACTATACAAAAGTATATATTTTTAAAGATATTGATAAAAAATAAATAAATCAATCTATGAAAAGATAGATTCCTTATGTCACATTTAATAAGTATCTTTAATATTATGTGTTAAAGTAATCAGAGGAAATTCATAAGATTATTTGAAATGCATATGATTCAACAGTGGGATCTACCATATATTCTATGATCTTATTTTTTCCTATTAATCATTTATATGGGTGATATTTTAAATAAATCCATGATTGTTTCACAATATAGTAGTTGAAACTATCAAGAAGTACTTGGGGACTATAAGGGATATGTTCCTAGGATAAAGAGAAATAAATATATTTTTCAAGGGGAGAGGTTACTAGGCCTAAATCAAATCAATATGATCCAGTATCACTATTAATCTATGAAAATGAGTAATAGAATCTCCAAATAATCTTAAGTATCAGATTCTACAAAATCCAAGTATTTTGTAGATTTATATGTTGTTAAAGATGTAGAATAAATACACAAATCTATCCCAGATTTTGGTATGGTACCAAGTAAGTACATTATATTCATAATGTATATCGTGATAACAATTTATAAGTGGAACATTCCAAGAAGTAAAAAACAATATTAAGAAATAAATTTAAATAATTATGAAATATCATCTCTTGATGGATTCTATTTAATGTGGTGAATTTATAGTTAGAAGAGTCAGTCACCTAGACCTATCATAAACTTGTACATTTTTATTACCATTAATAATTCTAAAATTACAATATATGGTGAATTTCCAATATTATATTCCATATCAATAGAGTATAATAGTTTATAAATATATAAAGAACCACATGAAACTATAGTTTTAATCCTAAATATATGTCATACGGTATATCTATATATATATCAATATGATGGTACACTAATGGTTTTTGACTATTAGCTTCCAGAGGATCATAATCATTCATTGTAGTTTCATGAATTGATCACTTGGTGATCTATATTATATGATATTATAATGACTAACCTATTAATAAGGACCAAAATTGTTTTGGGTGCTGTTGAATACTTTTATTTAGGAGAATTTGTATTTTTCTTTTGAATTGAGATAATTATTAATGAATATCATTAATCATGTATTTTGATTCATGATAAAGACCATGAAATTTTATGTTTTGGGGGAGATAGATTTTATCTGGTGTTTTTTCAATGAAATTAATCTAATGGAATGATCAATACATGATTTTTCAATTTTGAGTATAGTAAGAATATATGACTTTTAGATCGACCTAAATTGTAGATCTTTGATTAAATACAAGAGATTTATTGATGAATGAAATTTATTCTAATACAATAAAATAAATGTAAATAAACCATAAAAGTTCTGTGCTAAAAATTATGCATCTTAATATATGAGATATAATTGAACTAAGAGATGATATTTCACAGTTTGGTTTTCCAAATTGTTTTCATAGTTAGAAATTATCCTTAAAAAATTAGATTTCATGATTTTTTTTCTAGATACCACTCTTTTTATTTGAGTTGGTCTCATTTTCATCGATATATGGTCCAAGAGGGCCTCATATATAGTATATCTAGGAGTTCCACTAACTCAGAAAGAGCAGAGTTTATGATGATGTGGGTCCCATGTTAATATGTCTATATTTTCCTAAGTGTTAATGTTATCTTGTTAAAAAATAAATAATCTCATCTATAAGTTATTAAAGATTCTAGTAATGTGAATTTAATTTATTTCTCTTAGTACAAATAAAATGTTTACTTTGAAATGTGTGAATATGATAAATAATCCTTCAAATAAATGTTACCCATTAATTTTTTATAAAAATATGGGGGAAGATAATCTGAGTTCATAGTTTTTATTTATACATGAGAGATGTGGCAGTTTTTGGAGTGATTTTTTAAATATAAATTATCTTTAGGAGAAGTCATAAAAGTGATAAGTGTGATTGGGATTCAAATATATGATATATGTTTCTTTAAGAAAATATGGGAAAATTTTTAAAGTTAAAATGTTATAGAAATAATACTTTTAGGTAAATGAATTGTAAAGAATATAATTTTCATGAATTCGAGTTCTTAAAAATTCAAACTCAATAAATATATAGAGACTAGAGATAAATATGAGATCACAACAAATCTGTGGTCTTATAAAGATCACATGGTATTTTTGAACTAGTTGATCCCCCTTTTCTAGGAAAAAATGATTTTTGAATGACAAAATAGGATATATGGTACACATGTTGGAAATTTATAGGGTTAATCTCTTGGTTTATTCAAAGCTATAATGATATGATGATGACCAACTATTTTCAATATCATGTCTTAACAATGAGTTATCACTCTTTATTATTTGTTTAATACTATTATTACTTATGATTATATGTACATGATACAATATGAATTTGGATATTGATATACTAGATCTCTTGTTATAACATAGATCATATTAAATATTATTAAAATAATAATCAATGGAAACTTTTACTAACCTGGGATTCAAAATATAATACTTTACATTTTTACGGTAACATATAATATACATATTGGCCTACAATTGTTTATAATATACCATTAACCTAGTTTGTTCCTAAAATAGAGTAATTAAATCCCAACCATTTAGTTAGACTATTTACTAAAATATTTATCCCATAGAAATTGGGGAACAATCATGGGGTATATAGAAGTCCATATCAAGTTGATGAGAGATTCAGGTTGAGATATTACATAAGTAAGGGTAGGGGAGGGAGGAGATGATTTATGAAATTGGAATATCATTTTATCAGCACTTGAATTATGATAACATCATTTTGATGTCAGTGATTCAACATTGAATATTAAATAGTTTAGATTTAGTGTTACATAAATATTTTATTTATTTTCATAGTTTTGAATTCAAAAAAATAATTACCGATGAGTTGGAAGAAAATAATAATTGAAATATAATAGTTATATTTATAATAATAATTTCTTATATAATATCATCCATATTGAATGAATTAATATTGATTTCACATAGTTTAGGGATTATTTTAAAAATTATAAATTCTATATTTCTGATGAGTAGAATATCATATTCAACTCATTAATAATAACAAAATAATATTACAGAGTCTTGAGTTTGGATAAACCTATTAAAACAATTCTCAATTGAGATAAATGTTTTTAGTGTGATAATTTTTTTCATGGTAGAGTCTTTAAAAATTTTAGAAGGAAAATTTCTAGAAGTAACACTTGAGAACTTGGAAAAGGATCCATCACCAAACCCATGTTCGAGTTATGGATAACTGAGGATCTTTCACATAATATAGATCATCAGATGGTTTCATTTTACTTAATTCCAATGGAATGATTCTCATTGATGGTTTCTAGTGAATTAGGACTAAAGGATGAGTTATATTTGATGGGGTCTAAGAGATGGATTATAGTGGATGAAGTCCAAGGGATACCGTTTAATTAATATATTTTATGATTTTTATGATTTAAATCCCTAATGATGATATTTTATAATCTATGATTGAAAACTATTATTTATTTTGTTCTCCTATAGTAATCACTATATATCTCATATTTTTATTTCATTTTCACCTCTTTATGTACATAAGAGGCGAAATGAATTTTTTATAAGGAAAATGACCATGTTTCTCACTTCCATCAAAAATAAATTCTTTCATGTACATAATTTCATTGATATTTCTTATAAACATTTACTATTATAAATTTATTTATTAAATTAATTTTTAACCAATATTTAATTTTATAAAAAAATTAAAGAAATAATCTTTTTATTTTCTTAAAAAGGTGCTTTTGACTTTCTTACCAATAACGTGAAAGAAATTATTTTCTTAAAGGACACCGCATGAATGGAATTCTATTACATCATCAACAATATTTTCATTGAATATTCCATTATATTTTTCCTTTGTTATTTTTATATAAATTATTCTTTTTAATGTAATTAAAATTTTTATTTTCTAAATAATTGATTTCATATAGAAACGGTATTTTACTTAAAAAAATGTTCTAGTGGTATTTTAATGTTATTTTTATCAACAGAAACATCCTTTAATGTTTTTTATTATTTAATTGGGATATGATAGAATTTTACCATATTTATTATTTTTCGATATAGTTTAGGATTATGATCCTAAAATGATTATAAAAATAGTATCATTTCCAAAAGTTAATATTTGATGATATAATGAATGTTTTATGATAATGTAGAACACATATGTATGGTTTTAGTTATATGAAAGATAGTTATATAAATATATACACTCGAATTAACTGATTAAATAATGACATATCATGAGAATATAAGTACTGTAATGGGGAATGAACCCAGTTCAATAACGGAATTTTTCGAATAAGATTGTCTTGGGAAAGAACCTCAACTTAAGAAATAATGGAAATAGGATTAAACCCAATCTAGTATGATATCTTGTAAATGAGCCTTAAATAAGTAAATTTTTTTCTATGATTATTTTATGACACAAACTTATGATTTATTCTTATTATATATTTTTTTGGATCATGTTTGGTGATTTAGGATTCCATACTGATATGTCTTATTTTGTTTGTTGAAAAACAATTAGTCCATGTTTTTTATTAATTATCATTAACTGATTGAGAATGATTATTTTAATCCATGAACTTATTCTCATACTATTATTCTTATCTTATTCCCACTTATGATCATTGATTGGTATCTATTCTCTTTACCCTTACTGATCATCTGATCTCACTATTTCTTGAGTTTCCCTTTCCCAAGTTATAATGTATTTTATAATGTATGTAATGTCAATGAATTATTCTAGTTGTACAAAACATAATCAGAAATGATGTAGATATTTTATGTACATGTTGCTTTTATATCCATATTTCCAAATTCACTAATCATCCATGGTCCTCAAGTGTGTATTATTGGGAAATGAGTTGGATATTAATCTAAAATGATTTAATAATTCTGTATGAAAAGTATGGGTTGTAAAATTTGGTGTGAGTTTGAATTTGAACTTCTAATGGATGTTTCATCCATTTTATAGATATTACCACCTATTCATGATGGATATTTATCTCAAATGGATGTATTGAAACTTAACATCAGATATGTGACTATGTTTTAGGATTATGATTATGTATTTCTTACAAATATATATAGTCTTCCCAAAAATCAAAAAGTTTAGTTTTAAATAGGATTCATACATGGTGCTACACCTATTTTAGCTAATCCTTATTTAATGTCCCCAATTGAGTTTCTATAATTAAAGTAGATACTCCAGGAGATTATTGATAAGGGATTTATATTCCTTATTGTGTCACCATGGGTGAGCATATATTTTTATATGAAGAAACACTGTTCAATGTGTCATTTAATTTATTATCAATAACATAACAAGATCGCTATTAGTAACAATTATTCATCCTAATTTCAATGATATATTTGATCAATTAAAAAAATATCAATATTTTTAGAAGATTAATCTTTGAACTAGATATCCTTAATTGAGGGTCATGAAGGTGGACATACCCATGAAATCCTTTTGTATGTTGTATGGTCATTTTGAATCTATAATGATTCAATTTGTACTTACCAATTATCTATATATATTCATGGATTTAATGAATAGGGTATTTATATATTACCATAATTAGTTCATGGTAGTCTCTATAGATGATATTTTTATATACTCAAAGATAAAGGAAGATAACTAATAATATTTTCTGATTTTATTAAAGTCCAAGATGTAGAGTAATTTATATGATAAATTTACCTAGTGTGAATACAAGCATGATAAAGTATCATTTTTTGCGTATTTAATATCAAGTGAGGGTATAACAATATATCATTCAAAGAAGACAGTTATTAACCAATGGCCTATACCAAACATGGTAACCAAGAATGGTGTTTTCCTTGGGATTGATGGATATTATCGACACATTTAAATTGATCAATCATGTATATTTAACCCAATAATCATGATGAATAATAAGGGATACATATTCCTTAGGATATATGAATGTGAGGAATGTTTCAAGGATCTGAATAAAATGTTGGTCCACACACCTTTTCTTACACTACTATGTAGTGTAGAAGGGTATATGATATTCAGTGATGCATAAAATAAGGTTATATGATTGTTATTCATGAAAAATGATATAGTTATAGATTATTCCTTATTCCAATTGAAAATTCATGAGATAATTACCTTACTCATTATTCGGAGTTGGAAACAATAATATTTTCCCAGAAAATATAGAGGCATTAAATTTATATTGATATATGTGATATATATATATAATTTAATTATATATTCTTATAGAAAGAGTTGAATATGTTTAAAATCATATAGTTGTAGTTGATTAATGATTATTACTGCACAATACACTACCACCATGGGAGGGTTGATAATGAGGCTGATGCATTGAATTGGAAAAAAATGCCTATATTTTTGTTATGAGGACTGAAAGGAATCTAATAATTATTGATTTATAGATGATTTATCTTGAATTTATTATGGAAGGGGACTTATCATATCTTTTTAAGATGAATTTTCAACTATCCAATCATATGAGGAATGAAGAGGCACATAACGAGTATGTTGAACTGAAAAAATAAGATGAGAAATGATCCTTAGTTCAACCATGATAATGAGGGAATGAAAAGGTTCGTGAAATGAGTATGTATTCTGTTATTAAAAGTCATTAATATGGAGTTGTTGTATGAAGCACGCATTTCATCATTCGTGATTCATCCCAAATGTATAAATATGTATGGAGATATAAAATAGTATTTCTAGTTGGATAATAAGAAAAGGGATATTTTAGAATATGTATCTCAATTATTTCAATGTTTGAAAGTTAATGATATGTGGTACATGTCTAAGGAGATTTTACAACCACTACCCATACTAGAATTAAAATAGTAAAACATTACTATGGATTTTTCATCAATTTCTCCAAAACATATAAAGGACATAATTCAATTTTGGTTATAGTTGATCTCCAAATAAATTCATAATATTTTATTTCTATCAGAGAATGATAATATCTTGAATATATTACCATGATATACATAAAGTTTTCATAATGTTATATAGAGTACTTTAATCTATTGTATCTCATTCAAATCATATGTTTACCATCTAGTTATCGAGAATTCTATAACAAAAGTTGAATATATTTTTGAACATTAACACTTCATATTATCTTCAAGAATATGGTAAGTATGAGATGATAATTAAAACCCTATAGGATATGATAATATCATATTATATGGATTTCAAGTGTGGTTTGGATGAATACATTCCTTTCAAAGGACTGTTTTAATAAAATAAAATTCACTCAATAATTTAGATTACTCCATATAAATACCTCTAATGTTTGACGTTTATAACATCAACATGTTAGAATACAGATACAAAAATAAATCCATTAGAACCTCATTTAGATGCGGAAATGTAAGATAAGGTTAGAGGTCTTTAGTAGGACATTAGGGAAACTCAGAATCAATAGAAATGTTATGCTGACCATCGTGAGTGACATATAGTGTCTAAAGTTAAGGATAATATATTAATTTTAAAATATCATTGGAATAAGGATATGATATTTGGAAATAAATGAATGTAGAGAACAATATATATAGTCTCTTTGAGATTTCTGATTATTTTGTTATTGTTTCTTATTTCATATATCTTCCACTGGATCTCTCATAAGTTCATGATGTGTTCCATGTATCTCTCATAAATAAGTAATTTCCTTATCCTTAAAATCTACTAAAATCAAATTTCATTCCAATATATAATTATATATCTTATAAGTAATAACAAGTTTAGATTATATATATAGTAATGAAGGTTATGTGAAACATGACCACTCACTTAGTCAGTGATTTGTGGTGAAACCACAAATTTGAGGAATCTACATGGGTACCCAATGATGTGATAAGATAAAAGTATCCTAAATTTTTCTATTATATAGATTTAATTTTGAGGGATAAATTCTTTGAATTGTTTATAATGTAACAACACAATATTTTCTGACATATTTCTTTTTAAATTAATTTGATTTCATTGATAGAATTATTTACACACAACACCATGTTTAAATAAACTCAGATATAATATTAAAATAATATTAATTAATATCATAATTATCTCCCAGTCATTGGATTGAAGTTTATGAATAGGACTAACTAAATTATAAAAAATAATTTTCTTAAATATTTATAAAATTAATTAATTGTTTATCAATTGGTTCAAAATGTAAATTAATATATTTTAATATAAATAGATATTCTTTTCTCAAAATATATTTTATTCACAAAATATATGTTTTATTAATAAATTAGATTAATATAAATTGATAAATTATTTTAATGAATGGTATATAATATATATTGAATACACTTTTTTAACACTTATATAATAGTTTTTACTAATCATGGAAGAATATTAAATCTATTTTAATGCTCAAAGAAAATTATTTATCTAATTATGATTTTAATTTCATATTGTTAATTATTTTAAAAATTATTTATACCATTTATTGAAATTAAATATTTTAAAATTTATCCCATATTTAAGGTCATAATAATAAATATAATTTAATAGGTTAAACCCATTTTTTACTCATAATGAATTATAATAATAGTAGAATTTTGTTTCCATTGTTAGGTTTAAAAACATTTTAGTGAACGTGACCAAAGAGAAAAAGTTAAAAATATCTTTGGAAACCTAATTTTACTTAATTAGTAGATGGTATTTCTACCATATCATTGTTATATTTTAATATTTGGAATTCTCATTCCACTTTAATTATGTGATACAGTAATATATGTTAATATTTTAAAACATTCCACAAGTTTCACATCCCTAGATTATAAAATAATAATGAATATCATCTCCACATTACACTTCATGATCCTTATAAATCATTAAATAATTGACCTAATACATTCCATACATCCCTCCAAACTTTCAAGTGGTATTTGTTTATAATAATTCCATCCTTTCACGGATTAAGTTGTTATTCAAAGGATGTTTCTCAATGGAGAGGTATAACTCTTAAGTGAGTACTTTCAATTTAATTTCCTCTTAAAAATTATATAAATAAATTAAATACATTATAAAATATATAATTAGAAATATTCAATATTATTTATTATTTTTCTAATTATGGGTCAACCCTTAGCCTTTCCATCAAATAGAAAATGAAAGTATTGGTCATGCGTATGTGTGGACTACAACCTCTATGTAGCGATGCGAATCATTTTACATAAACCTATTTAACTATTATTATTATGATGGATTATTTTAAATATATATATGATATGTATGAAATAATTATTATTATTTAGTTATAATATATCATCTATCGTTTTCCTTTACATTTTTATATAAATTGATAGCATCCCTTGTGCGTACATATGGAAAACCAGTGACAGGGGCCCGGGATCCAGTGACAGGGGCTCGGGCTTCCTAGGGTTTGAGTTCTCTCGCCCGTTCGGCTTCGGCGGCTTCGACGTCACCGATTTTGGTTTTGGTTTTTCTTCCTCTTCGTCGTCGGATCCAGTGACAGGGGCCCGGGATCCCCCTTTCCAAGCCGTTTTCGGCGCCTCCTTCCTCTGCTTCTCCCTTTCAGCTTACGGCCTCCGTTTTCCGGCGTTTCGTTGGATTTTGGGCTTCATCCCCTCGTTCTCATCATCAGACGATCTTCTCGGTCTTCAAGCTGCCCTGCAGCGTTCCCCGTCCCCCTGGTCCTTCTTCCGTGCCAGATCTGGGCAGGGGAAGGCAGATTCGAAGCTCCCACCGCAACGCGTAGAATCGCGAAGCTCTGTTCGCGAAGGGCCCCCCGATCGGCGAAGGTGCGGTGGTCTCCCGGGGTGCGGAGGATGTGGACGTGAAGAGGTTTTCTCCGGCGCGCAAGTGGGAGCATCTCGCAGCCCGGCCATTTCTCGAAGCGCGAGGGGATTGCGCGACCCTGCCGGTGTTCCTTCGCGCACCTCCTGGATAGGAGATTTGCGCGCGGGGACTTGCGCGAGGGAACTTGCGCGGAGGAAAGCATCGCGCAGGCTGGCTGTGAAGTAAGGGGACTTGTGAGCGGGGTCTTGCTGGTGTGTGGGGTCCTGCGTGCGGTGTGAGGAGTCTTGCTGGAGCGAGGGGACTTGCACGCGGGAACTTACGCAGGGCTGGATTTTATAACGCAGGGCTGGTTGCGTGAGGGGACCTGCGCACGGGGACTTGCCGGTGTTACCTCTGTTTGGTCAACCCCCCCTAGGTGTTTACGTGGCATCATCATGGAGACGGATCTGTTGAACCAGTGGAAGAACCTCACTTTGACAGACAAAGAAAAAGAGCCACTTGCAACCCGTAGAAATGAAGATAACACTTTGACAAAACGAATGGCTCTATTAGTAGTCGGAAGAGTAGCGACCGAGGCACCTTTTAATCTAAAGGCCCTCAGGACCACTCTTCAAAACCTCTGGAAACTGGAAGCTGGAGTAGCCATCCGGGAAATTGAGAATAAACTCCTTGTTTTTGAGTTCTTCAGCGATAAAGACAAAGATAAAGTCCTCAGAGGACGACCTTGGTCCTTTGACAATCATCTCATCCTGATGGAGGAATTTAAAGGGGGTGACGAGATTCAGAATTGCACACTTACCCGATCCCCGTTCTGGATAAGAATTAAAGGAATACCATTCCATGGGAGATCAACACACGTGATGAAAGAAATTGGAGACCGGATCGGCCATTTCCTAGAATGGGATTGCTCGGACCCAATACAATGGGGCCCCTGGGTTCGAATAAAGACTGAGATCGATGTGTCTGAACCCTTAATGTGAGGTATGTTCCTAAAAATTGATGATTCCAACACCTGGATCTCGTTCGAATTCGACAAACTACCAATCTTCTGCTTCCTTTGCGGACGTATCGGCCACATGGAGAAAGCGTGTGGGGCAAGGCCAGAGAACTCCACCGAAGCTATCACCTTTCAATACGGTCCGTGGCTTCGGGCCAAAACACACAGAGAGGCATATATCCCTGAGGCGGAGAGACAGATTGATCGGGACCGTCTCATTGCAGCCCATCTAACGCGACCGGAATCCGAACAACCTCCTATCATAAGGATGGGACCACCTGTCTTCCCTAAAGAATCCTCGGCTGAGCTTAGGGGAAATGGAAACGCCTCCCAAGAGATTATCGTCAGATGTAATGATGGCGCTCGGCAAGACAGTCACCCGACTCAGGGTATCACAAAATCCGACTTCGCTTTTACAGCACCGAATTTAACGTCCTTTTCCTCAACTGGGCCGCTACCTAAACCAAAAGAACCTCCAGAGAAATTTCCGAGGCAGAAACCTGTTCCCTTGGATCCGCCTGAAGCTGAGCAAAGTCCAAATTGGTTCCCAACTGATGCCCTTCTGCAAGCCGATTCTGGGATGACTGAAGCCTCACTTTCAGGACATGTTACTCGTGGAACCTGGAGAAGGGCACGTGGCGGTGGTAAAGGCGATTGTCCAGGGAATCCCAAACCAGGAGATTTGAAACGGCAAAGCGAGTCCAGTGGTATGTACACCAGTCCTCCCAAGAGGAGGAAAGCACCAGGTACGTCATTTACCCCACAAGAGACAAAGGCGGAGGCGGGTCAGGCCCGGCCCCGCCTAGAGCAATGATTGCTTTATGCTGGAACTGCCGTGGGCTTGGCAACCCACGAACGGTTCGTATGTTCCAGCGCTATTGCGCTCAAAGTCGCCCTGATATGGTTTTCCTGTCCGAAACCATATTGGAAAACAAGGACATCACAAATCTTGCCCTAAAATGCGGTTTCCAGGGTTGTTTCCCGGTCCCCCGACAGGGTCATTCAGGGGGATTGTGTCTGCTCTGGAAGGATAATGTCGACGTTAGGCTCCTGTCGTTTTCCCAGCGTCATGTGGCTGCTTCCATTTGCGATCCCCACAACCCCACCTGGACTTTTGTGGGCTTCTATGGCTGGCCCTCCCAGGCTGAAAAGTGGAAATCTTGGGATCTTCTTTGCAAACTCCGCCGTGATCTGCCAAGCCCCATTCTGTTTGGAGGGGATTTTAACGAGATCCTCTTCCAGAAGGAGAAAATTGGTGGAGCTATGCGATCCTCCACGTCAATGTCTGATTTTAATGATGCGATCCTTAAGGCAGAGCTGATGGACCTGGGTTACACGGGTAATCCCTTTACTTGGTTTCGAGGCAGATATGATGGAACTCGAATCGCCGAACGTCTGGATAGATTCTTTGGCTCAATGGACTGGATGAGCCTCTTCAAAATGTACCATATCAGACATCTCTCGTTCAACTGCTCGGATCACTGCCCAATTGTCATTAACTGTAACCATAATGAGCACGTTACTAGTTACAGGAAACCTTTCAGATTCGAAAGCTTCTGGTCAAATGATCCCGAGTGCGAGGCGGTTGTCCGTTCAGGCTGGAAGAATGGGCAACCGGATCTGAGAATCAACCTGCTACGAGTAGCATCTGATCTGAAGACTTGGAGCTATTCAAAATTCCGTCAGCCGGACCGACAATGCAATTTCCTTGAAAGGAAGATTGGCTATCTCCTTAGCAAACCCCCGTCTAGCAGCACTCTCTCCAAAATAAGTGAAACCCAACGAGAGCTGGATGTTGCCCTGCGCAACAAGGAAGGTTTTTGGGCTATGCGAGCGCGTGATATTCATATTGCAGAAGGAGATGCTAATACCTGTTATTTCCACCAGAAGGCTTCAGCAAGACGCCGGAAAAACTTCATTTCTGGCATTCTTAATTCAGATGGTAGTAAAGTGTCTGACACAGGGGGAATCCAAGAAGCCTTCCTGAGCCATTTTCAGAAACTCTTCTCTGCAGGCCATTCTTACATTTCTCCCGAGATCGAGGACTGCATCAAACCGGTGATTTCTGACGATATGAACAGACAACTTTCTAAAGATGTGACGAATGACGAGACTCTTAAGGCCTTAAAGCAAATCCACTCCACGAAAGCCCCGGGACCAGACGGATTCCACGCCCTCTTTTTCAAGAATTACTGGCACATCATCGGTCCAGACTTTTGCAATTTAATGCGGGATATTTGGGCGGGGAAAACGGACCTGTCATCTCTTAATGAAACTATTCTTACTCTCATCCCCAAGATGAAAAATCCGCAAGGGGTGTCGGATTTTCGACCGATCAGCCTGTGCAATGTCTCGTATAAGATCTTCTCGAAAATCCTGGCGAATCGGTTGCGTCCTTGGCTACCCGACGTCATTTCAGAGAACCAAAGCGCTTTTGTGGCAAAAAGGTTAATCACAGATAATGCCATTATCGCTCATGAAATTTTCCATTCCATGAAAACACGTACACGAGCGAAGAGAGGGATCATGGCGTGGAAATTGGATATGGCTAAGGCCTATGATAGAGTGGAATGGAACTTCCTCGAATTTGTGATGCTCAAGATGGGTTTCTGTACCAAATGGATTGCCATGATCATGCAATGCGTCTCGTCTGTTTCCTTTTGCATTAATGTCAACGGGGTGCTCACCCGAGGCTTCTCCCCATCCCGTGGGCTTCGCCAGGGAGACCCTCTTTCACCCTTCCTTTTTATTTTAGTGGCTGATGTGTTTTCTAACCTCCTTTCCAGGGCAGCCTCGCTTTCCATAATCCATGGGGCGAAAGCGTGTCGCAAGGGCCCTCCGATATCCCACCTCTTCTTTGCGGATGATTGCCTCCTTTTTTCTCGAGCTACCCCTAATGAGTGTACTGCAATCTGCCAGGCGATACAACAGTATGAACGGGCTTCAGGACAAATGATCAATCAGAGTAAATCAGAAATTTCTTTCAGCTCTGGAGTTCCCCAGCCGAAAAGAGAAGATCTCTGCTCTTTAGCACGCATTCCTGGGGTCGATAAGCACCAGAAGTACCTTGGGCTCCCGACGGTGGTTGGACGGTCAAAGAAAGAAATCTGTTCAGCCATTGTGGATCGAATTGACAGAAAAATACAAGGTTGGACCCCTAAAAAAATCTCCAAGGCCGGCAAGGAAATCCTCATCAAGGCGGCACTTCAATCCGTCCCCAGCTATTTGATGTCTATATTTAAACTCCCTGACGTGGTGCTCTCAAAGATTCAATCCAGTATATCTAACTTTTGGTGGGGACGAAAGGACGGAAAAAATAAAGTCCATTGGATCGCCTGGTCTGCTCTCTGTCAACCAAAATCTGAAGGTGGTATGGGCTTCCGGGACCTTTCACTTTTTAATGATGCTTTGCTGGCTAAACAAGGTTGGCGTTTGATTCATAACCCATCATCCCTATGCACGCGTGTTCTCCGGGCTAAATATTTCCCACATAAGGATTTTATGGATTCCCATCTTGGCTATCGACCCAGTTTTCTCTGGAGAAGCATTTGGGGCGGTCGTAATCTACTGAGGAAAGGCCTTGGCTGGAGGATTGGGAATGGTTCCACGGTCAAGATTTGGACCGATCCTTGGCTTGTTGATCTGACAGGCACGAAGGCGTCATCCCCTGTTTTTCCAGGATCCGAACATGCCACAGTTCGTTGTCTTTTTGATGATCAAGGGGCGGGTTGGTGTCTGGAAAAACTCTTCTCCTGGTTTAATGAGAGGGATAGGAGAATTATTCTGAGTATTCCCTGTGTGTCAGACGCAGGGCCAGATCATCTCTACTGGACCAACGACAGCTCAGGTGAGTTTACAGTGAAAGCTGGCTACCGGCGAGCTCTTTCTGCTCAGATTCCAGAAGGAGACGCGAGGACCTGGACATCAATTTGGAAGCTTTATGTTCCCCCTAAGGTTCGCTTTTTCTGGTGGCAGGTGTGCACTGGTATCCTCCCAACTAAGAGCCTCCTTGTATCCAGACACTTCTCAAACGACAACTCGTGCCCTTTCTGCCCTGCTGTGACTGAATCCCCTTTCCATGCTCTTGTTCAATGTCCCGGGGCTCAGGAGGTTTGGAACGGCTGGGGATCATCTGTCGAGCTGTTTCCGAACACCGCCTCAGATCTAACATCTCTCCTGATGCGATGGTGCTCCTCCTTTTCGCCGGCTAAAGCAGGCGCCCTGTGCATTGTGGCTTGGATTATATGGAATAGGCGGAACGAGGCCATTTTCAATCATTTCCGGAGGCCCCCCAGATTTTGGATTGACCGGGCATTGTCATGGATTGCGGTATGGCAGAACCACCCTGAACAACAAAGACTTTCCACCCACCCTCCTCTCCCCCAACATTGGTGCCCCCCACCGGAAGGGACTTTTAAGATCAATGTGGATGCCTCTCTCCCTAAGGATGGCCCAGTTGGACTTGGCTTACTGGCCCGAGACAACCTAGGAAATCTTATCGCTGCCAAATACGAAGCACGTTATGCACTGTGGGAGCCCTCAGTCGCGGAGGCCGCCGCCATCCTTGCTGGTTTAAACTTCGCAAAAGATTGCGGTTGGGATTCCATTCACATCGAATCCGACTGTCTCACTGTAATCAATGCCATCAATCTCACTGACGGCGGGCTTCAACCTTTCGGTCCCATTATCCGGTGTATTCACTCGCGGAGACAAGGCTTCAATTCCTGCAATTTCTCATTTATAAGAAGGGAAGCGAATGAAGCAGCTCACAAGATGGCAGGCATTGGCCCTCCCTACGAGGATAAGCTTTGGTTCAATCATTTTCCATCGTGGTTATGCTCCTGTATTTCTGCTGATCTCCATCATTAATGGATCCGTCTTTTTTAGTCAAAAAAAAAAAATAAACTCAGATATAATATTAAAATAATATTAATTAATATCATAATTATCTCCCAGTCATTGGATTGAAGTTTATGAATAGGACTAACTAAATTATAAAAAATAATTTTCTTAAATATTTATAAAATTAATTAATTGTTTATCAATTGGTTCAAAATGTAAATTAATATATTTTAATATAAATAGATATTCTTTTCTCAAAATATATTTTATTCACAAAATATATGTTTTATTAATAAATTAGATTAATATAAATTGATAAATTATTTTAATGAATGGTATATAATATATATTGAATACAATTTTTTAACACTTATATAATAGTTTTTACTAATCATGGAAGAATATTAAATCTATTTTAATGCTCAAAGAAAATTATTTATCTAATTATGATTTTAATTTCATATTGTTAATTATTTTAAAAATTATTTATACCATTTATTGAAATTAAATATTTTAAAATTTATCCCATATTTAAGGTCATAATAATAAATATAATTTAATAGGTTAAACCCATTTTTTACTCATAATGAATTATAATAATAGTAGAATTTTGTTTCCATTGTTAGGTTTAAAAACATTTTAGTGAACGTGACCAAAGAGAAAAAGTTAAAAATATCTTTGGAAACCTAATTTTACTTAATTAGTAGATGGTATTTCTACCATATCATTGTTATATTTTAATATTTGGAATTCTCATTCCACTTTAATTATGTGATACAGTAATATATGTTAATATTTTAAAACATTCCACAAGTTTCACATCCCTAGATTATAAAATAATAATGAATATCATCTCCACATTACACTTCATGATCCTTATAAATCATTAAATAATTGACCTAATACATTCCATACATCCCTCCAAACTTTCAAGTGGTATTTGTTTATAATAATTCCATCCTTTCACGGATTAAGTTGTTATTCAAAGGATGTTTCTCAATGGAGAGGTATAACTCTTAAGTGAGTACTTTCAATTTAATTTCCTCTTAAAAATTATATAAATAAATTAAATACATTATAAAATATATAATTAGAAATATTCAATATTATTTATTATTTTTCTAATTATGGGTCAACCCTTAGCCTTTCCATCAAATAGAAAATGAAAGTATTGGTCATGCGTATGTGTGGACTACAACCTCCATGTAGCGATGCGAATCATTTTACATAAACCTATTTAACTATTATTATTATGATGGATTATTTTAAATATATATATGATATGTATGAAATAATTATTATTATTTAGTTATAATATATCATCTATCGTTTTCCTTTACATTTTTATATAAATTGATAGCATCCCTTGTGCGTACATATGGAAAACCACATCCATGAAGTGATGCGATATTTTTTTCATTTTTATTTTACATGGGTTGTAATAAGGATAGATTTAAATAATATATACATTAATTTTGATATAATAATTATTAATTAAATTGTAATTATTATTTAAATTCCATTCATTCAAACCATTAAAAATTAAAAATATCACTCATGTGTAAATATGAACTACCATCTCTATAAAGTGATATAATTATTTTTTCATTGCTACTTTATACGAATAATTATAAGAGTTTATATGATGAATACTTATGATACCTATTTCATGATTAATATTATGGATATGATGAATTCCTAACAACGTTTCAGGTACTGGAATCATCAAATTGAATCATGATTATAAAATGGATCGGTTTTCAAATGAATGATCATTTTAATGATTATAATATTAATAAAAGTAATGTTAGAAATTATAAAATAATTATAATTATTATGTTATGTATGAATATGGTTCTAAAATATATTTATAATAAATATATATTTAATATATAGGATATTTTAATGCATATGAATGTAGATGGGACTTTAGGTAATGGGTTTATGTTTCAATCTCATTTCTTTTCAGGATTGTCTATGCTAAACTTACATTAAGCTAAATCCTATATATATTATCCTTTTATAAAAATTTATTTTATTATAATGTTTTTTAATTTCAAGATTTTTTATGTATTAGAACCATTTTACTCACTTTGATGCATGAAATTATCCATAAAATAATAATAATAAGCTGACTTGATATTCACATTGGTCGAATTTATTTTTCTTCCATGTATATACTATTAAATAAACTTATGAAAATTCATTATTATACTAATAATTTTGTAAAAATAAATCATTTTCACAACCTTTGAATATATTTACAAAGGTTTATAAAATTAATATTTTAATGAAATGTTATCATGAATAAGTTGTTTTTGAAATTTTACATGGGTGTAAAAGGATTGTTTCTTTTTAACGTATAGAGAATGAGAATATTTTACAACCTTTATGAACATTAATTTTTTAAAATATTCATTTCTATGGATCCTTGTTTATTTTCAATGAAAACTATTTTCTCAATATTCTTGTTATTCTTTGTCAAAATGTTATCCAAATAAAGGGATTTTTTATGATGTATTCATAGAATTATTCAAATGATCATTTAAAGTTATTTTTCATATAATTTAATATTCTTTGATAATTTTTATTATTCACTAAGTTAATGATATTATGATATGTTACACATTATTTATGTTGATGGTTTTTCATGATGATTATTTAAGTATGATTATGTGAAAGTTGTTTATTTCCCATGGTATAGTTTTGTTATGATGAAGCCTTTATGAAACCAATTTTTTTAAATAGGCTATGCTTTAATGGAATGATAAAAATTTTATGAAAAACATTTCCTTTTTATAGGTTATGATATGATGATATAATTAATGATTTAGGATATTTTGGAACACTTATATATGATTTTAATTATGTGATGAGTGGGACCAAAGTTATATGTCCCTCTAATGCGTTGGAGAATGATGATGAAGTTGAGAATATCTTAAGAGATGAAAATTTAATAAAAATACTAGGAGTTTTGGGGTTAACTAGATAGATGTTACTCCGAGAAGGTTGGAAATGAATGGGTAGTATTTCCATTATGGGATTTTACACAATGATTGTCTGGGGAGTTAACATTGACTATGGAAGTGATTTCATTTGATTTTATGTGTTATAAAAACTCATGTATTATGATTTTTATATTTTCTCTTGGATCCAGATTGATAAATATTGATTTAATAATCATATACCTTGTGTTTTTTTATTGAAAAAAAATTATTACATGATTCATGAAAATATATATTTTACTAATTGAGTATGATTATTGTATGTTATCATCATGTTCTCATAAAATTATGCTTATCTTATTCTAAAATATGATCATTGATTAATATATCATATTTTTACACTTATTAGGTATATAATCTCACTCATTCTTATGTTTCCATTCCAAATTTTCCAATGAAATGTTTTAAGTTGGGTATGAATAAGATGTGTACTATGTGAAAATTTGTTTGTGGGACTTATTGAGAATATAATTTTAGAATAAATATCATAATGTATCTAGTCTCAAAATATACTAAACCATAATGGTCCATAGAAATATATTACAGTGAATTTATTGAATATTTATCTAAAATGATGTGATATTAATTTAAGAAATTCTCGGGTTACCTCATGCCCTCATTCGAAGACCTAAAAATTTACAAGAGAACATGAAATTGGAAAACAAAACATATCATCCATAATAATAATATGAATACCATATGTCATAATGATGGTTCTTTTGTGTTGTTTCTAATATTGAAGACACATATAAGGATAATTCTAGGACCTCCCAAGACATGTGGGGTCCCATTTTTTATAATATTTAGAATTTGTTTCCTTACTAAAATATTGATTCAAGTCAAGAATAGAAAATGTGTGGGATATTAGAAAACAATCCATCCAAACATTTATGCAGTCTCTCAAGTGATAAGAGAGAGAATAACCTTTTAATGTCGAATACTGGAAATCCAAAATAGGAAAAAACTCTCTTCCTTAATAAATTACATTAAGAGGAAGTATAAATAGTACATGGAGTTACCATATAAGAAAACATGGAGAACAATAATATTTTTCTCCTCTTAGGTATATGAAAAAAGATATTAAGTACCCATATTTTTTAATCAGAACTAACCATGATTGATTATTCCTTTTTTAAGGTATTAGTACTAAGAAAGACTAAATATTCCCTCTCATTAAATCCTAATTATCCACTTACATTGGAATCATCAACACTCCACTATGCTTCATTACTATAATAATATCTAATTTATTCAAATTTGGTAGTAATATTTTCCACTACTTTAATGGGTTTGGACTTGTGTATGTCCGAAACATGACTGGGAATTGAAGAATCAGAAGTGGGCTCCATTGGGGATGATCTAGTCGCCACATCCTTCTTACAACACATCAAAGGAATTGGATGCCATCATAGACTTATATTTCATTGAAGTGACATTAGCCACATTAATTTTTCGATAACAACCTATAACACACCTCGAAAATAGAGACTTAAAATACCAACTGATACTATCTATTTAAAATATGGTGCACCTTTATTTTCAAAATCCTTCCTGATTAGAACTCCCCAGTTAATGGTTTTCTTCTTTTAATATTGTTAGGATAGGTGAGATCATTGGGAGTTTCCTAGTGTGCGTGAGTGAGTGATGAAAAATAATAATGAAAAAACATGTGTGTACCTATAGAGACAATCACTATTATGGTACATAACACTAGTGAGTAATATCATGTGTTATGATGGGAATGAAACCAGGGTATTAAAGGAGTCCAGTTGGGTCAGGTGAAAGGGTACATAGCCTAGGGAGTTCAATTCATGAAAAATGTTATTATGGCAAATCCCAGGGAGAATTTTAGAGTAACTACCTAGGGAGGATGTTTGGGATCTACCATAATGGGGGTTTTTACATTAAATGGTGAGGGAATATAACACCCCTAAAAAAGTGAACATGAACGACATAATGATACTACAAACATCAACAAGGTAGACCTTTCTTTTTCGGAGCCTACATAATTAGAATTACATTGTTAAGCATTATTGGATTAGAGTAGTCTTAGTATGAGAAAAATAATAATATGTATCACAAGTTAAGTGTGTTTTTTATGGAGATAATAATTTGTATGATACAAGACCGTGGTGGATAGTATAATTTGTTTTACTAGAATGGATGCAAAGGTATTAAAGGGGACCTATGTGGTCTGGGGGCTAGGTTCCTATCATAGTAAGGTTGGGTCATAACACTAACTTTTTCAGAGTCCATATTTTTCTCTATCCATAGATCATGATATACATATACATGAGTAGCTTGTTCATTGATAACTTGATCATAATCATAATTTTCATGATCTTATATAATGCCTCTTAATAGTGTATCCATAAATGAGAAAGTAATAAGAATCCCTTATCTCTCACCCTCTAAATTATCACCAACTGACTTTCTAATTTTAATGTTAGAGGAATGAGGCTATATTCCATTTAATTCTCAATCAAATAAAGGTTTCCAACCCCAAAAACAAGTTGTTGTTTTCATTCAACTACTATGTCATTCCCAATTTCCCTCTTCCCCAACAATTATGGCCCCATCTATGAGGGACTATAAAAAAACATTTCTCTTCCCCATCCTCGCATCTTCAGTTTATTTCACAATTTCTTGTACATTGAAATAATTATTATTTTTCTTCTTCTTCTCATAAAACCATACATTATTCCTTTTATAAAAAAATGAATAATTAGTGTCCTTTAAAATACCTTCCTTCAAGTGGATAATGGATTTGAACAAAATAAAAAAGTGGAAACTTCTAAATATTTATTTAAAGCTCTATGCCATCCCTAAAAGTTATAAGAATATCTGTATCAAAAAAGTGGATATATGGTCCACCTCGATAAGAATTCTAGAAAATTTTCCAAACCTAGTTACCGTAGTGGATCTTTCCTTTTTGACGGGGATGAATATAGAAGATGAAATGTCAAAAAAAAATATGTGGGTGAAATAATATCTAATTTATAAAAATAATTTTAATAAAATGTTTTTCAATAATGTTCTTGAGGGTAAAGGGATTGAAATGAAACTCTAAATCATGAATTGTAAACATGGCTAGCCGAAGGTAAATAGAGCCATGACCCCATAGACTTCTCTTTAACTCTTCTAAGGGAAATAATACATGAAACAAACCCATAGCAATACAAATTAACCTTCGATTCAGGAAACCCCAAATGGTCGATAGTTCATGCATGGATTCCTTAATATTCCAAGGCATTTCACTAATTGGGATAACATGGATCACTATTATTAAGAATCTATATATTTTAATTTGGACCTTGATTGCATCCTCATTCATAATAACATGGTCAGTATGAACCCTTCTCACAGCTCGCTTTGGTAATGAATCCTTCAATGAAGAAAAATTGTGTCTACTGACATTCTCATCACTAGAAAATCAAGTGCCATAAAAAATCATGCTACATTACTCAAGTTGGAAATATCCCCAAAAATGTGGATATCAAGGATGGAACTCTAAATCTCAAGCAAATGAATTTGAATTGCAAACCACTTATTTCCATTTTGAACTACATTAAAATCATTCATTGATAATTACATACATAAATGAATAAATATATTAAATATGTATAAAATTAAATAAGTATGTTTATATTTTTAATTATAATAAATATAAATATTTTTATTTTTATTTTTATATAATAATCATAATCTTATTAATAAAAATATATAAAAATATATTATATGTAATAATATATATTAAATAAATATTTAAAATTAGATGAAATTATATACTATATTAACATTTAATATATACTTATAATTATATTATATAATTATAAGAAAATTATATATTATTGATAAATATATTAAATATATATATTTATAGTAAAATTATACACTATATTAGGTTTTAATATATATATTTCAAATGTTATATATTATATTAAATTATATTAAATTATATTATATTAAATTATATTATATTCAAATCTATTCTATTCTATTCTATTCTATTCTATTCTATTCTATTCTATACTAATCTATTATATTATATTGTATTGTATTGTATTGTATTGTATTGTATTGTATTGTATTGTATTGTATTGTATTGTATTGTATTGTTTTGTATTGTATTGTATTGTATTGTATTGTATTGTATTGTATTGTATTGTATTGTATTGTATTGTATTGTATTGTATTGTATTGTATTGTATTGTATTGTATTGTATTGTATTGTATTGTATTGTATTGTATTGTATTGTATTGTATTGTATTGTATTGTATTGTATTGTATTGTATTGTATTGTATTGTATTGTATTGTATTGTATTGTATTGTATTGTATTGTATTGTATTGTATTGTATTGTATTGTATTGTATTGTATTGTATTGTATTGTATTGTATTGTATTGTATTGTATTGTATTGTATTGTATTGTATTGTATTGTATTGTATTGTATTGTATTGTACTGTTTTGAATTGTATTGTATTGTATTGTATTGTATTGTATTGTATTGTATTGTATTGTATTGTATTGTATTGTATTGTATTGTATTGTATTGTATTGTATTGTATTGTATTGTATTGTATTGTATTGTATTGTATTGTATTGTATTGTATTGTATTGTATTGTATTGTATTGTATTTTATTGTATTGTATTGTATTGTATTGTATTGTATTGTATTGTATTGTATTGTATTGTATTGTATTGTATTGTATTGTATTGTATTGTATTGTATTGTATTGTATTGTATTGTATTGTATTGTATTGTATTGTATTGTATTGTATTGTATTGTATTGTATTGTATTGTATGGTATTGTATTGTGTTGTATTGTATTGTATTGTATTGTGTTGTGTTGTGTTGTGTTGTATTGTATTGTATTGTATTGTATTGTATTGTATTGTATTGTAATGTATTGTATTGTATTGCATTGTACTGTACTGTACTGTACTGTACTGTACTGTACTGTACTGTACTGTAGTGTATTGTATTGTATTGTATTGTATTGTATTGTATTGTATTGTATTGTATTGTATTGTATTGTATTGTATTGTATTGTATTGTATTGTATTGTATTGTATTGTATTGTATTGTATTGTATTGTATTGTATTGTATTCTATTGTATTGTATTGTATTGTATTGTATTGTATTGTATTGTATTGTATTGTATTGTATTGTATTGTATTGTATTTTATTGTATTGTATTGTATTGTATTGTATTGTATTGTATTGTATTGTATTGTATTGTATTGTATTATATAATAATATATTATATAATTAATATGATACATATTATAATAATTTATATAATATATAATATATAATATTATATTGAATATATTATCTTTAATAGGGTTACAGTTCAATCCTCCTTTATTAAGACAAAAAAAAGGAAAACCACTTTTATATTTGGTTATGAGGGAACTCAAAACATGACCTGTTGGCCTAGAGCCACCAAAGCTTGAGAAAAATAATGTTTGAAGACCCTCAAATAATTTTCTGGACATAGTGACTTAAAGGCCTATAAATTCCTCAAAAAAGGGGATAAACCATAAGACCATGAGTAATCATGTAACATTATAAGCACTAATCTAAGTATATTGAATATGTTATGTATTATATATAATTATATATTATATTATTTTAAATATAAAATAAATATATTGTATTATAATTATTTTTATATTTTATATATTATATTATATTACATTATATATACATGAAATATATTATATAATATATTATATTACATTTATTATAAATATAAATCATAATGAATTTTTTATAATATATATTTAATAATTTTTTTAAAAATATATTTTATTATTAGAATTTATATTATAATAAATATTAATTAATTATAATATATAATTTAATAAATATCTTATTATAATATATATTATATTATATTAAATGTTTAGAATATATTAAAATATTTATTTATAATATAGTAAATAATTATATGATAATTCATATATTAAAAAAAATTTGTTATAATTTAAATATTTATTATTTTATAAATAAATTATATTATAACATATTATTATATATTCATTATAAATATAATATATTATAATAATTATGCTTGTATTTAATACATATAATTATATTTATAATCATAATAAATATAATTATAATTGTGTATTTATTTATATTGTAAACATAATGATATTTTAATATGTTGATATGATTTTAAATATATTTAAAAAAAATAATTGTATTAATAATATGATGACATTTGAAATATAATAAAAAAGTGTAGTTGTAATAAATATAATAAAAAAATTATAATATTTATATTTTTCAATATATATTATAATTACATTTTAAAAAATGTAATATATTATAATAAAAATTATATTATTTAATATATATTTATATATTTATAAATATGATTATTCTTATTATATAAATATAAATATGGTTGTTTTTATACCAATTATAATTAAAAATATACTAATATTAAATTATATATTAATTAATATATTTAAATAATAATATATATAATTATTATCACAAATTATTAATGTAGATCAAAGTGTATTTTAGCCTTTTGGGTTTATGCTTCATTTTTTTGAGTTCATGCATTCAAATCATGATACCTTTAATTTTGATGTTATTTTCAACACATACAATGTAGAAATAGTTTTTAGTGCTTTATAAGAAAGACGATGCTTTATGGGTTCAATGATCTATATTCATAATTAAATTTTAACTAAAAATATTTGAACTTTTTTATTTTAACTACCCTAATCTATATTTAATATATCTTTGGAGTGTTATCTTTCGTGTTGTCTCTAACTACAATGGTTTTTTATACCGACCATGGATCCTAGAGCTTGATGGAAATTGTTTTGGTGAAGACTCTTTGTAACACCCCGACCCCAGTTACCCAGAGTCGGTGCCTTATTATGAATCATTGGCATGATCACAAAAGATCAAGTATTGAAATACCGATTAGTTTAGTATCCTTAGAAACACTAGATATATTCATAAAAGATTCATTACATCATAAAGTGAAAAACTACAATAACAAGGTCTCTATAGTCCACACTCATATCCCCTTTTGACTATCCCTACGGGTCATTCATAAAATACTTCTTCACATCCTGGAAAATATTAAAACAATGAAAGGGGTGAGCACAGATGCTCTGTAAGGATAACAATATAGTGGATGCTTTCTTAAATAAACATAAACATTTAAGGCAATGTATAACTAAAACAGAAACATTTTAAACTTGAACTTCAGCATAATATAGAAAAAGTAAAATGAAATAATTCCATTTACTTATTTACATGGATATTCTACTAGTTGAATAATCGCATGCAATACCAATAACCACTTTTATAATCATGGAATCCATAATTCTAGACTATCATAACCACATAGCCAAGGCCTCGTGCCAATACTACAAATAATATTTTGTCAAGGCCTCGTGCCAGGACACTAGTTTGTCTCATGAGACCTACCAATGCATCAAGGAGCTATAGGAGGCTCCACCTGTTACTTATTAAGTCCAATGCATTTATTATATGAACAGGTTTAAACATATCATAATCCATAACATAATCGTATCACATAAAACATGCATAAAGGAAACATACCATTTCCACAATTAAATCACAAGATATTAAGACAACACATTGATATAAATAACACTTTCAAAACCATTTTCAATACCAAAATAAATGAAAATTAAAACATTGTATTTATTTTTGATTTAAAAAGGTTATGGCTTGTAGAGGAAGCCGAAACCCAAATAATGGTCACGACGGAGCAGAAGTCATTTTCGCCGCATACGTACGACAAAAAATCATTCCAAATTTTCATTTAGTAAAACAGTTCGTATAAAAATATTCCTTTTTAATAAACATAAAATTCAAAGGTTTTATACAACATATAAAAGAAAGTTGTGTATAAAATAAAATATTCCTCATTGAAAGGAGAATGAGACGAAGTTCCTTACAAAGAACATTTTTAAAAAAAATAGATCTATTATGTGTATTCACTATAAGTACACATAAAGAAAGTACAAATACAAGATAGGACATAATAATATCATGACATAATTTGAATGTATGAGATTAACCCAATGAATGGAAATTGGGTTAAGAAGTTCCCTTACCTCGTGTCTGACTTCCCTCGACCGTCATTTAATCTCCTGAATAATAAACTAGAGTTAATCTCTACTTTCTTAAGAACCTTTTTCAAGTTCATTATCCATTTAATATCACTTATTACAATGTTACGAAAATTATGTAGTCATTTAAGTTAATAACGGTCGTTTTGTCGATCTTTGGTACTTTAGTCAACAATAAACTTCTTATAATTACAAGTTGCTTATGTGGTGGAATATCCATTATCTCCAGAATTATATTCATGATTTAGATATCATATATATCATATATATCCAGTATATACATTCATTAATAATATTACGTAACATTTAGAGGTAAGAAATGAAATGCACCGTTCATGGAGACGGTAAGTCGTACGTACGCATGAACACTACTTTCATTTCTATTTCATATTTAATGGAATGAAATCATAATTATATAAAGTTATATTATAATTACAGTATAATATAATATATAATATCATTTACTTCATCCTTTATACATCCCACATATGGCATTAACAATTAAAATCACTTTGAGGGGGCGGTAGTCCGCACTTCCTAAAATGAAATTATCGCATTTAACCATAATGGAAATCATAAAGGTATGCCATAAATGAGAAATAAATAAGCATAAGGAAAACATAAGCATAATATATATATCATATATGAAAATAGTTTCATCATAATGGCCACCATTAGAGGTGTTAAAAGAAGATTGAACAATCATCGTTTCGTGAGGCAGTATTTCGCCACCCACGGAAACAGTATGTTCATTAACCATTAGACGAAGGTGTGTGTAAGTGTAAATCAAATAATTATCATAAAAACATCCTAGTATATTTAATATACTGGTTTTGTTACAAAAGAAATAAATAAAAAGAGTTTAGGGGGTTGGAGAAGCAAAATAAAACAAAAGGCCATTAGAGAAGACATTACCTTAAAATCGGGTAACTTTTTTTGATTTGAGCCAAAGGATTCCTTGGTAAAATTTCATCCCAAAGTGATGCTTCTAAGAGTAAGAGAGGGAAGTTGAGAGAGTATTTTGGAAGAGGTTGGCGGGGCCAAATTGCTTTTATGGTGTGAGTAAAGTGGTAGAGGTGGGGGGCTTTTATAAGAGGAGAGGAGGGGCACTCTTGGAAAGTCATGAATGTTTACATTATTATGACATTATTTTTGGACTTTAGAGGTCCCAAAATGATATATGTCGAGGATAAGGTGATAAGAATTCGAAATATACTCATACAATATGTGTTTGACAAGTGAAATCTTAGAGTTTACATTATCTTTTCATTTTATTTAAATCGTTAAATAATGAGTTAATCGCTGCATCATCATGGTGTCATAAATAATTTAATTTATTTAATTTCTAAAAATTATAAAACAAATATCATGATATATGAAATCTTTTTATCTTACTAATTAATATTTATAGTAAAACATATGACTTGTATAACCCCATTTAAAAATTGTATTAGTAAAACTACTCATGTTTGTGACATTTTTATTTTAACATTAAATAAAAAGTTTTTAATGTCATTTTCCTACCAAAGTGGCTCCATGGGGTCCCCAAGTTGACCCATTGATTTTATGGGTCAGCCACGACTCATCAAAAAGGTGTAGGACATGTGTCGAGGTCATTTCATATTATTATAACATTATCTTTACCTTAAATTTCACTAATTACCTTTAATCGTGATTAATAAAACATAAAAGTTACTATTCAACAAAAAATTATTTTAATCCCATTGAACCACATTTTACATCATAATGAAAACCATGTATCTTGGATTTTTGAAATTAAATTCATAGAAGTGGTAACGTTTCATTTAAACAAAAAATCTGTTTTTTAACTACCACTTAGTGGTTTCACTATTCATCAAAAATTGAAGTTATTCAGAACAATGGAAAAATTTCACCCTAAGCTATAATTGATATTCCGAATTCAAAAATGATTTCTATTTTACAAAATTACAAACATATAAGTTGCATTAATTAATTTTATAATTAATCCCACTGTCACAACAAATAGCGTGTTTTTAAGAAACAATATATATCAAAATATTGTCTGTTGTTTATGTCCAATTTCAATGTAAAATTAATTCTAATTACCACCATTGGATAAAATGGTAAAAATATATTATATTTATACTTTAAAACCTCTAAATAGTATAATTTATCACTATAAATTATTTTGATTAAAAAATTTGTTTTAAGTATTTTTCACTATTTATAAAAAATTGGAAGTGCTCAGAAAAATACAAAAAATTCAACTTAGGATAATTTTGATATTAAGTATACAAAAATGAAGTCCATTTTGAATTATAAAATTTATATAATTTCAAAAAGTTGGTATTACAATTCATAACTGCTACTTTTATTGGTCACGGTGTGTTAGAACTCGAGGTTGCGTACAACACACATTGCTCTATTATTCATAGAGGAGCGTACCATGGAAGCTTGGGTTGTTAAATTCTACCCTCCATCAATAAATTTCATCCTTGCAATTTAAAATTTTTCTTTGAAAATAAAAGGTTGAAAATAGAAAATACCTTTGTGGAAAACCATCATCGGAAATAAGGTTAATAAAAATATAACATTAAAAGAAAGAAAGAGAAGTACAAAGGTCACCCGAGATATCCCATACTATGAATCTATTAAAATATGGATATGGAAGAAAAAAACCCATCAAGGTATGATGGAGAGTTGTAGAAAACAGGATTAGGAGAATGTTAACCATAAGAAAATCACAAACTTGTGATTGGTTAAACGTTCATTGAATCCCATGTTGGAAAAGTTTACCGACAACGTTTTTGTTTTAAGATAGCTTTCATAAAGTTGAGCAATTTATATAAGAGATTTACTAAGAACGTAAGGAAATATACTTATTTGTCGTGTAGACTTTCATTCTTTAATAAATTTTTTTACCACATGCCCATCTTTCACTTAAAATGGTAACAGAACTCAAAAATATTCTATTTATCATAATTGTATAAGGTTCCAAATTTTACCACATACCATTTAGATTAGGAAAACTGTTTTGTAAAAACCAGGGACTTCCTGAAGGCTAGTTGTAGGTAATAAAGGCCTGTTGCACTATGGTTGTGGGTTTGATTCCTACAGCTTTGTCCGACGTGACGGGTTATCCCCCAACCTGCAGGTTGTCCTTTTCCAAAAACTCTAGTATTAAAATATTCCAAAAACAATCTTCATAAATTTTTTAACCTTAAAAAATACTATCCAAAGATAAACTTAAACCATTCCAACCTTTATAGTTATGCAAAATACCTATGTCCATACTTCCTCTAAAAGGTCTCTAATTCCAAAATCAATTGTAACATCAGATTCCCCAAACAGAGTAATGTTTTTCATATTGTCACATACTTAAAATATGATTACCTTAATCATATAAAAACCTTAATGAAAACAACATGTACTGCATTACAATCCTTATATATATATCACATTATTCTTATCACCAAAATATAATCCTTGATTCCAAAAGCACCAATACATTAATTATTCCACTTCAACTGTAGTAACAACATAAGATTGTCCTTGATCCCTTGGCCTTTTCTGAGTTATGTTTCCCTAATACTTAGGACATTCATTTTCATAATGCCCCATTTCCCTAAAATTTTAGCATTCAACATTGATAGCCTCTTTCTTTCCCTTACAATCACGAGCCTGGTGACCTTTTTCTCCACATTTGTAACAAACTCACATTCCCTTTAGGCAAGTACTGGGGTGATCCTTCCCACACTTATCGCATAATGGAAAATCCTTCTTTCCCTTTTTCCCTTTATTTGTCTCTTGTTCCACTGTTCTCTTCTTCTCTTGCTTTACTTTATTGTCATAAGATTTAGAGAATTCCTCTTCTTTCTTGATAGCACATGAGACAATATCTTCATATGTTGAGAAAGAGTGTGATACTAAAGCTCGATGAAGAAATGGTTTTAAAACATCAGGGAAATGGTCAATCTTACTTCTTGGGTTATGTATATAATCTGCAGCATGCCTCGCTAACCTTGTAAAGTTAGCCTCATACTTTGCGACATTCTCATCCTCCTTTTGTCTTAGACTCAGAAATTGCCTTTCCATATCTGCTCTATGGTCACGAGGGAAGTATTTTTCTAAGAAAAGCTCTTTGAACTCCATCCATTCCATATTTCATACTTCATCATCTTCCATTGTGTTTTTAATCAGTGACCACCATTGGTCGGCATCTCCAGTGAGGCGGTAAAATTCCATGACAACTTTCTCCCTTTTGCTACTCCCCAAGGCATGGAATATTTTCTCTAAGGATTTTATCCATTACTCAGCTACTAATGGATTTGTACCCCCATTAAATGATGGTGGTTGTTGCCTCATGAAGCGGTCTAACATTTATCCTCCACGTTGTGGATCAGGGTGCTCCATACGAGTAAGGTTATTATTCATAACCTGAGTGAGTTTCCCCAGTATGGTGATAATTTGATCAGCACCAGTTGTATCACCAGATCCACTATAATTATCTTGAGCAGGAGGGAAATCCCTACATGGAGTGCGTGCATTGATACGGTTTCCATTCCATCCACTAGGCGAAATTTCTAAACAATGTCATAAATTAGATCAGTTTATAAATTAAAATACATAATTCCTTACTTGTAAAACACTTAACATAAATTGAACAGTTTATGGATATAATCCATAATCATAAAAATGTTTTCATTGAGGTAGTATGTACTCATAAACCCTTCATAATGGTTTGTAAATAAAATGAGATATATCCTAAACATATCCCCCAGGAGTGTCGTAACCAAGAGTGCAACAAGGTCCATTGTCGTGCACCATTTCCCTTTCGAGTCTAGCTTAAAGCGGTGTTTTCAGGTTTTTCCCCTAGGTATATCTCTTCCAGAGCCGCCTCTACCTGTTCGTATCCAAACATGGATGTATTGCTTAGAAAAATCAGAAAATCTCTATAATACCAAAATTCTATGAAGTTCTACTATAATAATCCTCAATGTTTATCTTAGGGCTATGTGCTCTAATAAGAGTTTATTTAAATCTATCTTCCAAGGTTATTACTAAACTTCCTTTGATACCAACAGTAACGCCCCGACCCCAGTTACCCAGAGTTGGTGAATTATTACATAACAATGGAATGATCACAAAAGATCATGTCTCTAAAGAAATATTAGTTTAGTAGCCTTAGAAACACTAGATACATTCATAAAAGTTACATTACATTATAAAATGAAAAACTACAATAACATGATCTCTATAGTACACACTCATATCCCCTTCTGACTATCCATGCGGGTCATTCATAAAATACTTTTTCATATCCTGTAAAATATTAAAACATTGAAAGGGGTGATCTCAGATTCTCGGTAAGGATAACAATATAGCATAAGCTTTCTTAAATAAACATAAACATTTAAGGCAATGTATAACTAAAACAAAAACCTTTTAAACATGAACTTTAGCATATTATGGAAAAAGTAAAATGAAATAATTCCATTTAATTATTCACATGGATATTCTACTAGTTTAATAATCACATGCGATACCAATAACCACTTTCATAATGATGGAATGCATAATTCCAGACTATCATAACCATGTAGCCAAGTCCTCGTTCCAAGACTACAAATAAGATTTTGTCAAGGCCTCATGCCAAGACACTAGTTTGTCTCATGAGATATACCGATGCATCTAGGATCTATAGCGGGCTCCACCCGTCACTTATTAAGTCCAATGCATTCCTCATATGAACATGTTTAAATATATCATAATCCATAACATAATTGTATCACATAAAACAAGCATAATGGAAACATAAAATTTCTACATTTCAATCAAAAGATATCAACACAACACGTTGATATAAAGAACACTTTCAAAAAATTTCAATACCAAAATAAAATAAAATTAAAACATTGTAATTATTTTTCATTTAAAAAGGCTATGGCTTGTAGAGGAAGCTGAAACCCAAATAATGGTCACGGCGGTGGAGAAGTCGTTGTCGCCGCATACGTATGACAAAAAAACATTCCCTTTTGTCTTTTAGTAAAACACTTTGTATAAAAGGATTCCTTCTAAATAAACGTAAAACACAATGGTGTTTATACACCATATAAAAGAATGTTGTGTATAAAATAAAATATGCCTCAATGAAAGGAGATTGAGACGAAGTTCCTTACAAAGAACATTTTATTTAATAAAATAGATCTATTATTTTTATTCACTATAAGTACACATAAATAAATTACAAATACATGATATGACATAATAATATCATCACATAATTTGAAAGTAGGAGATTAACCCAATGACTGGAAGTTGGGTTAAGAAGTTCCCTTACCTCGTGTCCGACTTCACTAGACCGTTATTTAATCTCCTGAATAATAAACTAGAGTTAATATCTACTTTCATAAGAACCCTTTTCATGTTCATTATCCCTTTTATATCACTTATTACAAATTTATGAAAATTATGTAGTCATTTAAGTTA
The DNA here is from genome assembly GCA_963277665.1 of Viscum album. NCBI lineage: Eukaryota > Viridiplantae > Streptophyta > Magnoliopsida > Santalales > Viscaceae > Viscum > Viscum album. Next base: position 480,282 of record CAUJRU010000504.1, read on the forward strand.
ATAACGGTCTTTTTGTCGATCTTTGGTACATGAGTCAACAATAAACTTCTTATAATTACATGTTGTTTATGTGGTAGAATATCCATTATCAACATAATTATATTCAAGATTTAGATATCATATATATCATATATATCCAGTATATACATTCATTCATAATATTATGTAACATCTAGAGGTAAGAAATGAAATGGACGGTTCATGGAGACGGTAAGTTGTACGTATGCATGAATGCTACTTTCATTTCTATTTCGTATTTAAAGGAATAAAATCATAATGATATAAAGTTATATTATAATTCCAGTTTAATATGATATATAATATCATTTACTCCATCCTTTATACATCCCACATATGCATTAACTATTCAAATAACTTTGAGGGGGCGGTAGTCCGCACTTCCTAAAATGAAATTATCGTGTTTACCCATAAGGGAAATCATAAAGGTATTCCATAAATGAGAAAATACATAAGCATAAGGAAACAATAAACATAATATATATTTCATATATGAAAATAGTTTCATCATACTGGCCTCCATGAGAGGTGTTAATAGAAGATTGAACAATCATCGTTTCGTGAGGCAGTATTTCACCACCCACAGAAACAGTATGTTCAGTTACCATTAGGCGATGGTGTGTGAAAGTGTAAATCAAATCCTTCACATAACAACATCCTAGTATATTTAATATACTTTTTTTAACAAATTTAATAAATAAAAAGAGTTTAGGGGGTTTGAGAAGCAAAATAAAACAAAAGGACATTAGAGAAGACATTACCTTAAAATTGGGTAACCCTTTTTGATTTGAGCCAAAGGCTTCCATTGGAAGAATTATACCCAAAGTTAGGCTTCTAGGAGTAAGAGACGGAAGTTTAGAGAGTATTTTGGTATAGTTTTGCCGAGCCAAATGGCTTTGATGGTGTGGTAAGGTGGTAGAGGTGGGGCCTTTTATAAGAGGAGAGGAGGGGCACTCTTGGAAAGTCATGAAAGATTACATTATTATGAAATGTTTTTCGGATTTTAGTGGTCCCAAAAGGATATATTTATATGATAAGATTATAAGGGTTCTAAATTTACTCATCCAATATGTTTTTGACAAGTTTAAGTCTTAGATTTTACATTATCTTTTCATTTTATTTAGATCGTTAAATAATGAGGTAATCGCTGCATCATCATGGTGTAATATATAATTTAATTTAATTAATGTATATAAATTATTAAAAAAATATAATGATGTAGGAAATCTTTTTATCTTTCTAATGAATATTTATAGTAAAAAATATGACTTGTGTAACACCATTTAAAAATTCACTTAAAAAAATGACTCATGATTGTGACATTTTTATTTTAACATTAAATATGAAGTTTTTAGTGTCATTTTCCAACCAAAGTGGCTCCATGGGGTCCCCAAGTTGACCCATGCATTGTCTTGGTCGTCCATGACACATCCAAATAGGGTTAGTACATGTGTGAATGTCATTGTATAGCATTATAACATTATCTTAACCTTAAATTTCACTAATTACCTTTAATCGTGATTAATAAAACATAAAAGTTACTATTAGCCAAAAAAATTATTTTAATCCCATTGAACCACATTTTACATCGTAATGACAACCATGTATGTTGTAATTTTTAAATTCAATTCATATAACTGGTAAAGTCTCATTTAAACGAAAAATCAGTTTTTTAACTACCACTTAGTGGTTTCACTATTCATCAAAAATTGATGTTTTTCAGAACAATGCAAAAATTTCAACCTAAGATATAATTGATATTCCTAATTCAAAAATTATTTCTATTTTAAAAAATACGAAACATATAAGTTTCATTAATTAATTTTATAATTATTTCCCATTGTCACAACAAATAGCGTGTTTTTAAGAAATAATATATATCAAAAGATTGACAATTGTTTATTTCCAATTTTAATGTTAAATTAATTATAATGACCACCATTGGATAAAATTGTAAAAATATATTATAATTATACTTTTAAACCACTAAATATTATTATTTATCACTATAAATTATTTTGATTAAAAAAGTTGTTTTAAGTATTTTTCACTATTCATAAAAAATTGGAAGTTCTCAGAAAATTTCAAACAAATAAACATAGGATAATATCGATATTTAGAATACAAAAATGAAGTCCATTTTGAAATATAAAATTTATATAATTTCAAAAATTGGGTATTACTATTCATAACTACTACTTTTATTGGTTGCGGTGTGTTAGAACTCGAGGTTGCGTACAACACACGTTGCTCTATTATTTATAGAGGGGTGTACCATTGAAGGTTGGGGTGTTACACTATTTTATTATCACTAATTCATCCTATTGTATATTGTCTTTGTGGTTTTTATTGAATTGGGTCATTGATTTCATTCCCTAGTCGTGTTGTTTTTGTCCTACCTTCAGTTTATTTTAACTTGTTTTTTGACAATATTTAGGATTTTATGATAAGAAAAGTTAAGGATCTTTGCATAATAGACTATTTTTTATTATCATGTGTAATTGGGAACATTTTTCATGGATGGAGACAAGAACAAATGAACTAATGAAATTTTTTTTGAGTCAAGATATGAATAATCAAAATAGAAGTAGAAGAACAAAAGAAACAAAAAGAAAGAAAAGAAGCAAAATGATTTATTGTGATTTGAATCTTTAGGGATCCTACATAAATGAAAGTAATACCACTCTACACAAATTTTTTATTAAGTTCAAAATAGATCAATTAATTAATATAGTAGCCAAAAAAATTATATATGAAGAAAAAGAAGAAACTAAAACCAAGAACTAAAGTTAAATAACAATAGAAGTTTTACAATGCCAAAACAACCTTAATGTTGTATGGGAGAGATATTTCGATGATCCCGGTTGACGTAGGATCATATTCTATATCTAATAAAAGAACTAAAGGTGAATATTGACTAGGTATCCACCAAAAACACCTAGTACAAATTATTCATGCATCCCCAAGTATAATGAACATCATCAGAGGGACACAGGGCCTGATATCCAAACTCCGACAAAGAAGATCATGGAACCAGATAGGGTTTTAAAAACACCAATAAAAAGGGAAATATTTTGAATATGATGAGAAACCTTGTGATTTGAATTTACACCCTAAAGGGATGATAAATTATCCTAATTGGTGTAGGATGTGAAATGACCAAGGAGAATGTAGGATGGCTGCAGAGGATGGCTGAATGGATCAAGTGAAGCATGTGTCTTATGTGGATGGATGTGGTGAAAAGGTTAGTGCCTTTAATTTTTTGTACTGAGAATCCCCATAATGGATCACTAAGGTAGATATGTAAATGGTAATTAGGCCATATAAATAGGGAATGATCCCTAAGATAAGGCCTATGTTCAAATCCCTTGCGGCCAACATGAAAGATTAATACAACAACCATATTGGTCATCAAAATAATATCTATTTTTTAATGCATGTGAATGTAAATGATGAATGGTATAAATGAAAGAATTATTTAATAAAGAAATTAAAAATATAAATATCCACTATTTTTAGGTGGTATTTTTTATGTTTATACCCCTATTTTCATTGAATTAGAACCATATTCACTAAATCTCAACAATGATTGAATTTTGTTAATGTCACAACCACAGTCAAGGTATTAGCTTCATTGTCATGAGTATGTATCTTATTGAAAAACATGATTCCTAATTGAAAAATATATATAACAAAATGTAACCTTATTTACATATGAGTTGACCTATAATGACACAATAAATTTTTAGATAGGTGTAAGGAATATTTACTATCAGAGTATAAAAAAATTAAAAAAGTACTAGGACTCATATCAGAAAGAAAATTGTTGATCCCAATTCTCTTTTTGACTACCTCGGTCATATCTATATATTCAACATAAATGATTGAGAGGAAAACCATGGATTTAGTTTTTCATTTAAAATTATCCATCCTTCCTTAGGACGTAAATATATTTCATGTGATTGATTTATAGGTCTCTTTTTTACTTGTATAGTTAAAATCAACATATCTAATAATAGGGTTAGTAATATTAGTATTTTTTACCAAAACATATTGACAATGATGAAGCATGTAAAATATTCTAAGAAACCATTTTAAATCTATCCAATATAGATTTCCATGATTAGATTTGAATCTTCTAGAAGTGAAAATAGTATATTCAACATCAGGTCTAGAGAAAATCACAACATACATGATTCTTCCAACAATACTAGATTATGGTATCTGAGAAATATATTCTACATCATATTTACTAGTAGGTGATTGATATAATTAATGTACATAATATTGTATTATAGGTACATTAATAGGTTTTAAAATTTCAAACATTTATCTCATTATAATTTTTAAAATATAATTATGTTGTGTTGTGAATATAAATTTTTTTTCCTATGTTAAAAATTATTTTCATCCCTAAAATTTTAGTAGCATAACTAGGTCTTTGATTTCAATAATCACCATTACTTGAGACATAAAAGGTATGATATGTTACTTTCTAGACACAAAAAACCTACATATATAAGTTATATTACAGTATTGTTACAAAATACAAGATTTATCATAGGATATAATAACATATTAATCGTATCATTATAAATACACATATATTATATTTTAAAACATTAGATACCACATGAATAAATTGTGAGAACATAATAATACCTTAAAAACTTTAAATGAAAATTAAACACAATTCTCTTCTATGTTTCCTTGGGAATGTAAAACAAATAATGTTAAGCTCATATACTTATTAAAACTTTGAATACAATGGAATCAATCATAACATAAAAATGTAAAAAGTCATGTGGACTAAATACATGAAAAATATGAATATAAAATAAATTGAAACAGAGTTCATTCTATACCCACGATAATAAATGAAAACTTGTATAATAAAAATCATCGATTACATTCTGATTGAATTCATAATTATGGACATGAAAACATGTTTTCAAGGCCTTATCCCTTGATAATATCTTCTTATGAGAATAACATTACACTAAACGCCTCCAATTTTTTGTGAAGAGACCAGTTCATACATCGAGGGGATATATAATTTCCAGCCTCACCTGTCAGATGATTAAGTCCAAATTATCTACCATAAGAGTCATCAAAACCTTTAACACCATTCCATAAAGAACTTATTACTAAATAGAAACATTGTTATCTATATAATGAGAAATATGAAAATGAAATATTTCCCCATTCAATATAATAATGTGGATTAATATGATAACATCCCTTAATATACTTAAAATATTTGGGGTATTGTTAACGTAGTTGGTAGTACCCATAAAAATGATGTAAAGGGGATAGGGTAATTTAAAAGTGCAAACATATCTATGGAATATTGTAAATGGTTTCAATAGTTTTTATTGGTGGGAGACATAGATATGGTATTAAAAATCCTTCATCATGGTTCCTTAAGAGTCTGTTAATATTCCAAAGCATATCCCCGGAGAGTGTCTCTTCAGGTGTGGAGTTGTAGGCACAGTCATCATGCATATGGGTGATGATTAATTCAATTCCCAACAAAACATTTTTGAGATTATTTTCAGTAGGTTAGTATGTTTCATAAACACATCCACATTAAATTATCTATAGTGGGATTTATTTTCTAGGGAATTACACAAACATTTACATTACCAAAACATAGAATGGTTTTCCACCATAAAAATGGTAGAGTTTTACAATCATTTATTAACTCACAAATCAGAAAAAATGAGAGTGAAGAAATAAATATTTCCAAATCCCATAAATATAATGAGTAATATGGTAATATATTTCCATAAAAAGGTATGCACTACACCACCAAAAATTGGTGGTGAATATTACATGAGTCTAAAAGAATGAAAATTCAGATAGAAAAAACCACATATATGGATTGAGTAAAAATTAAATTAAAATTAATTCAAATAAAGGGATTAAAACTGATATTTAAATTTCATTAATAAATTAATTTAATGATATAACATCTCATATAGGTAGTAATACACAATATAAAAGAAATTCAGTGCATAATATAAACCATTTCACAAGGAGAAAAATTTGAGATAAAAAACCTTACCATTTTTTTTGACTTCCCCAAACATGCTTCATCCACTTGAATCATAAATTGAGTTACCCATAATCACATAATTTATACTTATAATCACATCTATTTTTATTTACACTCTTTATAAATTTTCAATCTCAATATGAAGGATAAATATTTTTTATATTGGGTGTTTAGAGTGTGGATCATTTATAATAGTTTCTTAACACCGATGTTTGAACTTAATTATTAGGAGTTACATGAATGGTTGGGGAATGTACCCTTTTATAATTGGTGAGAATTTCATTTTTTAAATATTTCAACATAATATAAAAGAAGAAAATGTTAAATATAGAATGTGGATTTAAAATTGATATGTTATTTATTTGAAATATATATGTTCAATTCAAACGTCATCCACTCAGTTCTAGACATAATTGTTTTCCATTTTTAAATCTTTTACACATTGAGATATTAATTTTACCCTTTTATATTTTTACAATTTTAATTAGTTTTAACCAAATGTAATGTAATATTTATGCATAAAAATATAGTGGACATGTATTTAATAATTTGAAGAAAATGATTATAAATTTTAAATTAATTTTTTAAGATTCAATTTCTAAAGTTGATTAAAATTTACTTTAATATTACTAATGTATAAAATAAAAAAACAATTTTTGAGAAAAACGTTACTTGAGTTCAAAAATATTAATCATAGATTTGTAAAATACTATAAATATTTTAAAAATAATAATTTCAATTTTAAAATAAATTTCTTTCAATAAATTATTTTCATAAATTTATATTACATACATGTGTTCCAATAAATTCATAAAATTCATAGAATCTGTAAAACAGTAAATTTCATTATTCACCTAAAAAAACTTTTTTTAAAAGAATTATATCAATTTATCTTATTATAATCTTTATGAAGAGTTAAAAAAATATGTCCATTTTTAGAATAAAATTGTAACGTTTTTAAATAAAAATTTCAAATATGCACTCAAATAATGGATCATTGGAGTGGGAGTCACATGAATGTTTGTGATATGGTTTTTACCTGCTGTAGTATGGTATCTGAAATTACATCCCCCTAAATAAATTCATCTTCAATGTTGGGTTATATATAATATCTATTAAAAAATCGATATTACTTCCTATTAGGTACTCCAATCACCTAGGTTTCCAATTCTTGTGTGTCATTTCTCCGAATTACATTCACCAATCATGTTGTTTGATTTTACAACACTTTCTCTCAAGTGTTAATAGTTTAGATAGGTCCATCATTATAAAACAAGTTATGATCAATTTCTATTCCCTCATATATGATAAAATGATTTGGATAAAGCATTTATTTCCTTATAAATCAAAAATAAAACATTTCAAGTACTATAGAAAGGTTGGGAGTCATTGCCAATCTGTAATCTACAACCCCAATTCATTATAGTATATCAGAAGTAACAATATATCTAATGTTTAACATCCCCATTTTACCAAATCATACAAATCCCTTCCAATTTAAAACGTTCAAGAACACATAATCCCCAATATGAAAATCCATGTTTTTACATTGATTATAAACATAGATCTTTTTTCTTTCCTATGCTACATTAATATGATCCCAAATAGTTTTTACATAAACATTTATATCCCCTACATGCTCTGGGGAAACTAATTTTCTTTCCCCAACATCCCAATAGGTTATTGTATGAAACATTTACCATATAATTCATTATATGGTACAATCTAGATTCTATAATGGACATTATTATTGTATTTAAATTTTACCAAAGGTAGATACAGATACCACATATCTTGTATGTCATGATGACATTTTTTTATTTCTTCTAAAGTCCATATAGTTCTTTTAGACTTCTCGTTCATTTGGAGATGATAGGTGATGCTACAATGTATATTTGTTTCAGGGTCCCATTGAATACTCTTCCAAAATGTCCATATTGGAAAAGGATCATGATCAGATACTATCGATAGAGGATACCCATGAAGCCTTATGATTTAATTGATATAGATCTAATTAAATTTCTCAAGAGGTATACATATCTTATTACTAAGAAATGGGAAGAATTATTAAGAAATCCACTGATAAACCATATATATTCGATATTCCTTATATTATTTTGGAATCTATTGAAAAAATTTGTTGTAATATTTACCCACTTCTATATTGTTTTAAGATGCTTTTTAATGAATATCGTATGATTTTTACATTTAGATTTTACATTCTTGAATACTATGTATCTATACACATAGTCCACAGATACATGCTTCATAAATTCCCACAAAAAATATCTTAAATACCTATATATATTTTTCATACCAGTATTTGTATAGAAATTTGAGTTATGTGCCTCATCAATAAATTATCTGTACAACTCTAGTATAGATGGAACACATAGCCTCTCCCCAAATTATAACACTCCATCTCTACAGATAGAGTATAAAAATTTCCCATCATTCACTTCTTTTATATTTCTATTTTAGGATCATATTATCAAATTGAGACTTCCGTATCATATATAGTAAGGATGTATTATAAATTTCTTGATAATATAATTAGTGATTCCCTTATCTAAAATTTATTATATCCATTTTAATAGATAACTATATATAAGATCCTTGTTAATTATCATCATGGGAAAAAATCTATTTTCCATACCACTCAATGAATCAGAAAACACGTTATCCTACCAACATTTGTACTGTCTCTTCCCACATTTATGAAAAATGTAAAATTTAATCCCTCCTTTCATACCTATATTTTATTTTTATTCTAATAATTATGAGAACATTTCTTCTTCTTCTTCTTCTAATTTCCCTACAATAATTTTTTTCTATAGAACTAATTTAATATTTTTATAGTTCTTAAGACTATATCCTCATATAATGAAAATGTTTTTCATACCAATACCCTTAAAAGTATTTGAATTAAACCTTAATTAAAATAATAAATATTATTTTATAGTCTATGAATTGAGTTTGAAGCATTCCCAGCTAACATTGAAAAGTTATCCTGATACTCAATAAGGGTTTCCTCTTCCTTTTCTAATATTGATGAATTACCTTTAATTTTTCCTCTTGTATCATGAAAAAAGTAATTTTTATAGAGTAAATTCTTGATGTTCCTCCATTCCATCTGATTTATTTGATCTTTAAATTTATTTTTCTAAATTAGTGCTCACCATTGATATTCACTCCCTTTATATAATAAATATAAATGACGAATCCTTCCATTTCATGAATTCCTAAAGATAGAAAGATATTATCTAGGTAATTTCTCCATTTTACATCTACCAATGGATTAGTATATCCTCTAAATAATGGAGGTTGTTGTAGAATAAATAGGTCTAACATAGTTACACCATGTTGTGGATCAACAAGACTCTATATGAGTGAGATTATCTTTTCTAACCCAGTTTATCTTCCGTAATATAGTTATATTTTTATTATCCTCAACACTAACTTCATTAATTTATTTAGGGGGATCATCCTTGAATAGATTATGGTTGTTGATATGGTTAAACTTATTCCCATTAGACACCATAAATCTACAATTTCATAAACATAATCAGCTCATGATATTAAGTTTTAAACTATAATTCCTATTAATATTTCTATAGTGTTACCTATAAATCATGGGTGATTTTCATAGAACATGGTATATCTTACTTGGTTCATATTAATCTAGTCTCTAAGGTTCTTACTAAACTTTATCTGATACCAAATGTAACACCTTGGGATATAGAAACCTACAGAGGAATTTTTTTTATTCATGCAAAAAAATAAAATATTTCCCATAGTATTGAACACCATTGTAGTCTTTCAAGACTAGACACACACACATAAAATACATTTGAAAAAATATGATAAAATATGAACACATTACGAAAAAATAATTATCCCTTCCGTCATTTCCTTGAAAACTAATCATTATTCTTCTATATGTTTTTTAGGGAAGTATAAGAAATAAGGGTGAGCTCGTATACTCAGTAAAGAGTAACGTACAATGGAAAATATAATAACATGGACATGGAATAAGTGGTGTGGAAGGACCAAATCAACAACATTAATCCATAATCAATTGTAATTGAGGTAATTCAATATCTAAGATAATAAATAAAAACATGGATAACAATAATCAATAATCTCATACTAATGAAATGTATAATTTCATATATCAAAACATGTTTTCAAGGACTTATTCTAATACACTATCCAATTATGCGAAGAGGTATAAACCAAACTCAATAATATTTTTTTTCATCGGACCTATCAATGCATCAAGGGTATATATAATTCAAGGGCCCACCAATCACCTAATTAAGTTCAATACACTCACTATAAGAGTCATAAAGACCATTCATATCATTAACTAAGGAACCTATTACTGAATAAAAAATTGTAAGGTTTATAATTAGAAGTATAAAAATCAAATAATTCCACATTTAATAGAAAAATGTGGTTGTCTAGGATAACATACCCAAATAAAATTATAATCTGTGGGTAATTATCAATGTAATAATTATTTCCCTTATCAATGAAATATACTAGTGATGGTACATTCAATTTTCTGATTTTTCCATGAAAGATACTAACTAGGATAAATATTTCTAATTGGTTAGTGACTATAGAAATTTTATAAAAACCCATTCATCATTATTCATTATGAGCGTGTGAATATTCCAAAGCATATCCCCCAAGAGTGTATCGTTAGGTGTATTGTAATAGGCCCACTCAACATGCATCATAGGGAAGATTGAGTTAATTATAAATCAATTCTTTTGGGGTGACTTCACCCAATGTTCATTTTTTTCTCTGACTGCATCCACATTCGTATATTTAGACATTAATTTTTCTACTAGGAAATTATTCACATTTTATCTTTAACCAAACATATGATGTTTTTCCAACATGGAAATGGTTGGGTTTTACAGTGGTTTTAGTAACTCTTTAATCAAATAAATATGATATATGGATAAAAATATATCATTATTAATCCCTTATATTTCATGAGTAATACGTAAAAAATATTCCATTAAAATGCATTCAATAGAAAAACAAAAATAAGTGGTGAATATAACTTGAGTCCCAAAAAAAATAGAGATAGGAAAACCCCACATATGGGTTTGGTATTACTTCAATCCAAATTCCATAAAATAGAGGTATTACAATTGATCATTAAATTCTATATAAATAAATTTGTTATATAAAATCTTTAATAGGTACTATATACACCACATTAACATTACTAGGTTCATAATACAAAACAAGTCTCTAAGAGAGGAATCTAATATAGAAAACCCTTACCTCTTATATTCAATTACGTGAACAAACGTTAACATATTTTATAATAAAAATACATTTCATAATCAATTACTTCAAAAATTTAATATAATCTATTTTCTTCTATAATATTCATAAAATATCATTTTCAATATGAAAACTACCTACTTTTTACATTGAGAGTATTTTTTTGATTATTTGTGCTAATTTCAAAATAGTGGTTTCTATATTAATTATTATTCCAAATTCAATCTTAATTTGTAATTATAGATACATTTAAATTTTATTTATAATTATTTTTTATGTTTTAATGTATATCCTTTAATATAAAATTGAAAATAATCATGTTTTAGTGATTATTTTTAATCGAATTGTGTTTTATTAAATGATTGATTAAATATTGATATAAAATCACTAAAATAAAATAATAATAATAATTTACTCATTTATATAATATTATTCCTGTAATTATGTTCCCATATTCATTCATTAAATAAATTCATAGTATTGTTCAAGTAAGTTTCTAAACTAGACTAATCATGAACATAGCTCTATTTAATGAATGATTACTAGGTGGTTTTGTTGTAAAATTATTATAAAAAAGAATACTAATATTATTTAGTTTTTTGCGTGTGATATATCAAAACCTGGATGAATTATAAGAAAAAGTAATGAATATTGGAATATTAAAATATTTGAATAAATTATTATTCTAAGGTAATGAAAAATAGAAGCTTTTCACTATGAAATATAATTTTTTGTAGTTCCTTGAAGGGTTGGTGAGATGCCCCTTCTACAAGTGGTGAGAATATCATTTTTTATATATTTCAAATTAATATAAAGGGAGAACATGTAAAACAAACCATGTGGATCAAAAATTAATAAATAATGGATTGGATAAGAGATAAGGTTTATAACCACCTAATAAACTCAATTATAGACTTGTTTTTAACATGTTTTAACCCATTTAACCCTTTAGGTTTTATTTTTACCCCTTTCGATTTTATCATAGTAACTTATTTTTCCACAATGAATATTAATTTTACACATAAATATAACGTGGTATATATTAGAAAATTTGTACATAATGATTATAAATATGAAACCAATTTTTTCTAATTCAATTTCTATAAGTTTAGAAAATTAATTTTAATATAAAACATGTATAATATATTAAAATGTTATTTGAGAAAAGTATTAATTGAAATCTAAAATAACAATCATAGGTTTGTAAATAATAATAAATAATTTAAAATGATTAATTTCAATTATAAAATATATGTTTTCAAGAATAGGTCTTCATAAATTTAAAATTCATACTTATGTACTAATAAAGACATAAAATTCATAGTATTATTAAAACAGTAAATTCCAATATTCAACTAAAAATAATTTATTTTTTATAAAATACAAAAAATTATTTTTAATCTAATATCATTAACATGAATTTAAAAATTATTTTCTATTTTTAAAAATATAATTATAACATTCATAAGTTTAAATTATAAATATAATAATGAATATATTTTTTTAGAGCGCACATCGCATGATAATTCATGATATGTTGTCTTCCTACTACAGTAGGGTCTTAGGTATTACATGATTAGATTTGTATTCTTGAAAATAATAAGCATGTAATATATAGAACCTCATCCCAAGCCTCTGTTTATGAGTTAAAGTGACACATGGACTCATCTATTCAACCCTATACATAAGAATGTTGATACTAGTGGCAAGGATATAAAGTAATGCGAGGACACTATACCCTTAGTAATCTTAGCCATCACAAGTTAGTACAAAATCATCATTAGAAATATAATATAAAAATAGAATAATAACCTAAAATATGACATAACTTATTTCATTTCATGTCATAAATAATTAATCAATGAACCCCAAATGTGGGAGGTCAATATGTTTAGATGAACAACTAAAAAATATAATTAATGAAATAAAAGCACGAAAAAAACTGTTCAGATTCTATCCCTTTATCATGCCCATATCCCAACACCATGGACCTTGGTAACCTATCACATGGCCATTTCACTTTGTGGTATCCTCAATCATGAATTTTGTACACACACTAAGATGCTCATGTATATTGTGATTATAAACTCAATAGGAAACTGCTAATTAATTCTTAACATAGGTGAAAATTTAAATATATGTGTATAACACTCCATAAATTTATATATGCACACAATTATTGAAATAATCATACATTGAGAGAACATGCACTGAACTTTTTACCCCAACCCCCATACATACCTACTTTGATTCCATGTTGGAATAATATCAACGTGGTATTGCATTAATTTGATCATACCAACTAACCATATATCCCTTTAAATAAAAACTTCGCCCCTACCGTTAAGGGAATATCAATATTAATTTATGAAAAAAATACACTTTATGGAATAGTTTCACATCCATATTTAAGGACTAGTGCTTTCTACATTTATGATAAATTCTAGATCCACCCTTAATGACAAGTATGTTCCACCATTATGTAATAAAACCACATTTAACTTTAAAGTAGCCCTTTGTATATCAGGTCCATCTCTCTACGGAAAAATTATAAAATAAATTCCACTGGCTATGTGAAAATATACATATAATTAATAAAAAAGGATGGAAAAAATATAACTCAACAAGTAATAATATAGTATTTCAAATATCACAGAACTAATAAATATAATAACAGTTAATATAAAAATCATACCAAGAACCCATGATAATAAATGGAATCTTTAGCCTTACACATACATACAATAGAAATAAATATAAAAAATGGATATCAAGGGTTACAAAAACACATAGTCATTTGATCAAGATCAAACATGGTCTATATCATAAGTACACAATGGCATATAATGATAATAACCACATATATGTACTCTACATGGTATGGAACTTCCTACCACAATATTGAATATTTCAATGTCATGGTTCTTCAAGAATGTATTCAACCAAATCATGATCACACAAAAAGACCCTAAGATCTATATTCATTGTCACATGAGAGTTTATGAATAATATTCAAAGAGAGGTTCATCAAAACTAGAAAGAATGAAACTCCACAAAGAAGTGTAATTAAAGGAAAAATTTCTAAGACATAATAGAACACCAATGATTCTCAAGACAAGATATTTTTAAACCAATACTCGGAAAACACATCATAGTACTACACAAGAAACAATATTCTAATGCATAAGATTCTTATTTCATTATTGTTATATAAAGGTGGAAAAATTAGACCTGAACAAGAATGACTTACAAGAGTTCTCCACTACAATTTCTAAATCGAAAATCACCAGTAGTGATGGATGAACCAAGGCCATAGATCAATCAAACTAAATTAATGATCATTCCAATCATGGAAGAAAACAAGAATTAGATGAAGTAAAAATCACTAATCAACCTTATTCCAAGAATTCCCCAAAAAAAAACGATATATAAGAGGAGCGTAGAATTAGTGTAAGATCCTAGACTTCTAGTGAGGCATATACTTGTATAGGTTTTCAGTTTAGACTCCCTTAATATGTTTAATGAAATTTTTTCCTTGTTTGTGAGGAGTCTCGATGGTGTCCTGGGAGTTCAAGACAAGAAAGAAGGGAAAATAGGGCCATCAAATCCATGTTGTATAGTTGGATCACTGTTAGTAGTAACTGTGAATCAT
Organism: Viscum album; assembly: GCA_963277665.1. Lineage (NCBI taxonomy): Eukaryota > Viridiplantae > Streptophyta > Magnoliopsida > Santalales > Viscaceae > Viscum > Viscum album. The sequence goes on from CAUJRU010000504.1 coordinate 495,317, forward strand.
TACCAAGACTTCCTAATGATGTGGATTAGGGTTTGTATAACCAAATATGGGGAGGATTCAAGTCGTTTGGGCTTAGATATAGTTATCCTTCATGGTTAGAAAAAAGATTGAAAAATAGTTTTCGCACCCCAAGAAACTATGTAGCTTGACACACTCTTGGATAGATAGTGGAATAGGTTCAGAAAATGGTTTGGCCAACTATGTAGCTAAACCATGTTCCCCATTAAAAATAAAAGATTTTTCTATTTTCTGCATCAGGTTTTATGAAACCTCACCAAATTTTATCTCATATTATTCCTACCATAATAAGAGTGATGAACCAAAATATACCAATCATGACAATGGATGATCTCTTTCTTTTCTAAGCTGTATAGGGTGTCATTGGGTGAAGATCAATGATGTGGGTGTTCCTAACACTCCTCTTCCTTCTATTATCTTTAATAGTTCTTCTATAGTTGTACTTCTTCTTTTAAATCCATAAAACCATATTTTTCTATTGAATCGTAGGTAATGGATTCTTGAGGGTGTTTGAATCTGAATAAATGGCCATGGTTAAACATGTGGTTTCCTATAGAAATTATATAGCTAGTCTATAATATATATCGCATAGTCATATTTTTAAGTTTATGTGTATATAGTTATGCTTTTGAGTCATTGTGATGTCTGTTTGGTTTACCATGGTAGATATGATCAAGGTATTGTTAACTTTATTAATTTAATCCATTATTATCCTCATGGGATGTATCGAGGTTGATGAGGTCAGGTTAAGGGACACCAATGGGGTGTGCTGCTTCGTGAATGTGGAAATTTAAATGTTAATTTTGTATTTGTATTTTTATGAAAAATATCCACTAATAAAATGTGTTATTATATTTGGTTGGGTTATGAAATGAAACTAATTTTAATTGTGTCTTTTTGTTAATATAACATAATGGTTGGTACGTATAATGTTAATAAGTTAAATTAATTAAATTGGATGTGTTAAATGACTATGGATTCTAATTAAAATGTGTAAATGGGTGAAGGAATGAAAATGAAAAATGTATTAAATGGGTAAATATATAAAAAGGGAAATTGAATTAAAGGGACAAGGAATTTAAATGGTAAATGTGTTAATGGGTTAAGGAATGTTGATGATTTATGTGTAGAATGATCTATGAATTGTAAATGGTTTGCATTTCTAATGATTATGGTTTTTGAATTAGATTATGTGGTAAATTATTAAAGAAGAATTTGAAAAAGGATTTTTGGTATGTGGGTTATTATATTGAGTTTCTACGAATACAGGTCTGGTTGGACTAATTCTATAAACAACAACCCTAGAAATCATGTGTTAGAGAGTTGGACAGAGGCTATATACCCCTAACAGTTTCATTTCTTGAGACTACTTGGATTAATGCTCCATGTAAAGTGTGAAGTATTTTTGTTTTGAAATGTTTTTCTAGTGAAATAGGGTAGTTAAATTATCTAATTATGCATTGTATTTGTCCTTAATTAAAATTCCAAACCCATCTAACAAATGATGAAATTGGATAAATTAATGTTTTTAACTAATCAAACCTAGTTTATCTCTGTATATCATGTAAATCATTTTGTACTTTCATACACATGTTGTTTATATTGGGTATTTCACAGAAATTGTTGGTGGTGTCCTACACAGTTGTACTCACACCCTACTCAGGTAGCCATTGGGTACCAAAGTAGACATCATAGTTGTAGTTCAATATAAGGGTAAGGTTTCTATTGGAGATGATTGATTTGGGTGTGGTGTGTGCATGGATGAGTATTCCAGAAGTTGAGATTTGACATTTTTTTGGATTATTCTATTTATTTTAATTTTGGTTTCCCTTTTCACCTAGCATACTATCACATGGAATATAATATTTATCATTTTTTTGTCAACTTGTAACTAGTTTTTGAAAGTATTTAGTAATGAATATTTATTTTTTTTAGTTCCCTTTATATTGTATTTTATCTTCAATGTATTAACTTGATAAAGAGGGTACTCTTTCCCCCAATAGTTCCATTATAATATCACTACTAGTCAAAGGCCTCTGGCATATGTGGAAGCACGCCTGAGGTCATGTGGTGGGCCAGATCGGGCCACCGGTTTAATGTAACCTGGGTCGAGGACATAAAAAAACTGGTGTTAGTGTAGTTTTTCTTTTATATGTCTTACTATTTAATAACAGTATAAGAGATACTAGGATGTTTTATCCCTTGGAAATGAGTTTGTTGAGGTGATTATCTAACCCTTGTATAAGGGAGAACCCTAGTACCCTTGGTAGGATTGTTGTTCTTGATGTGTTTTGTTGCAGTTGAATGATATTTCACCATTGGGGGATGCACTTGTTGTGTGATGTTACTATTTTACAGTATTTTGGATCTTGGTTGATATGGAAGAAATTTTTTAGTACATGAATCATTTTAGGTACAAAGGGATATTTCTTAAATACTTCTTGGTATCCAAACATTAGAGAGACATGCATAATATAAGGATATAATGTTTTCTGTTTCCTTAAAATTTAAAAGAAACAGTGTCTAAAAATGTAAAGAAAATCGGTAAATGGAAAGATTATAATGTAATTGTTAATTAATTTTGACTCCAGATGATTCATAAAGTATTTAAAATATAGTTTTCATTAGTTGTAAAAGATTAAATGTTTCCTAAAAAAGAAATATGTGTATACTGAATGTGGGAGTTGTTAAAAGGGGTGTCTAATGAATGGTGGCTACTATTTGAGTAGGTTTCCCTAGGGTGAACATTTCCCATGGTCTGGATGGTTGAGGGTACTGATTTAGATTTTATTCTATTAGTTAGGATAGTGTTAGCGAAATGAGTTTTTTATGGATAATAGAGATATTTATTTTGTGAAAAAGATGGATGTTTTATGTTATATTTTCCGAAATGTGTTCTTGGAATTGTAGGGAAATTCTACCATGATGATGTATACTAATTTTGATACATGAGAAAATACTTGAAAATAATCCTCCTATTTGATAGCTATAGACCCTGTTGGTTAATGTTAATAGAGTGTAGGATTCGTTCTATGAGAACATTAATCATATAATGTAGATTATTATGTGGTACTGACCGCGTTGTCGAGCGCGTCAAATTAGAGGTTATGTTTTTACTTGAATTTCTGCAGTATAGCAGCAACCCTTGGTCATCTCTCGATGGATCCTTAGATCATTAATTTAAAAATAGGTTTTTGATTATAAAATTAGAAGTTGAATTAGGTTTTGTAAAACTTGGGGGTTTTATGATTAATGATGAAAATAGGAAATGAAAGCGGTAAAACAAAGTAGAAATGAACAAGATTGATGAAACGTGATCAACCCGGGGAAGTCTCGTGATGCCCATTCTTCATCGCTTCAAGGGATGGGGTTATGATCTTCTAATACCTGGTTTGTAACACTAGAACCAGTATGTTACAAATTTTATACTAGGATACCTCATAGGGTTCAGTCGAAAACACATAACGATCCACTGGACACCGCCGGTGATTGGGTGATTTGTGTTCGACATCATAACTGAAACTCACCAAGGCAACACATGAAGAATTAGATGTGCTATCAAGGTTTGTATGTTATTTCATTGGGATACCATGACATAAATGTGCATTATCTTGATAGTGCTTATGTGAGTTCAATTGACCAATATGAACCACACAAACACCGCAATTGGAAGGGGGAAAAGAAAGTGGTGAACGGTGTGTGAAACATCACATGAACGGGTACCCCAAAACATGATCATATGAGTTGAGAATGACATACCAGTACATAACACAATAAAATAAGAATAGAGGATGAGGAAAAACAACATACAACCTGGAATTAAAAAGATCATTCAAATTAATACAACTTTGATGCTCGGGATTACATCACATTCCTCCCCGGGTGATCACAAGGGGTTTAGAAACCCATGGAAGGGGAAGAAGAAGACAATGATGAAGTAGCACCTCCCATGGACTCCAGAACTTCTAGGGGTGTTGAGAAGACTCTTTGGGGACTCCAAAATGGCAGCAAATTTCCTCTTTTCCAAACTTTCAAATGGGGAGGCCAAGGTTCCATTTTATTGGAAAATTGGAAGGTGGTTTTAGACACACAGAATTCTTCAATTAAAGTTTTCCACACGTTTCGGCCTTCATACAATATTATATCGCTTTGGAGAAAATAGATAAGTTGTAGCCCTACATCTTGAATATCTTCATCGAAAGTTTGACACCATTTGGACAAATATAGCTCATGATACTTATAAACTATAGAACACCGTATTTGACATGGTCCAAATTCGGTGGCTTGGACAGATCAGTTCGGATGGGCCTTATAGAAGCCGAATTAGAATTGGGTTCTTTAATATGACATGTATCCTATTAATGTAGGGACAGGCCCACAAAATCTCATCCCATTTGGATGCACGGATTTCGTGTAATATGCAAAAAAGTGGACAGATGTCCATGGATCTATTCAATTTTGTCCCATTTTTCTTCCACTTCATCAATGGCCCTCCAAATCACCTCCACCTACATTGAAACAATAAAAACAATTAACATTGACCATTATAATATTGATTAAAATTAATTGATTTATTCAAACATGAAGTGCAATTTATTATTATATTTGGAATATTAATTACAAAACTAGTTTAAAACTGCAGTGTAAGGGTGGAATAAAAAAGTGAATCGTGGTATGATCACACCCCCACTCCTAAACATTTGCACTCCTGGGAAAAGTCACATATCCAAGTACAATGATTCATATATATATATATATATATATTTCCAACATCCTGAAGATTTATCATTTGAGGAAATTTTATTTAATGTAAATTGATCAATGCACAAACAACACCAAGGAGTTCTTCCTAGTGAAAATGGAAAAAGACGTCTCATAAATCATATCATAGAAAAATTCAAAAAGATTTATGATACCCAATTGAGAAACGAATTCAGAAGTAAACCATGAAACTAACTCTCCATGTGTGTGTGTGAAAACCATTCCATGCTATTCATTCCACTTCCTATCCAATAAATATATGTTATTTTAACATTTCTCAACTTAAATAATTTTGTCACCGAACCTATCCTACATCCTTTTCAATCATATTTCATGACCCACTCATTTAAGCATTCACTAAAGTCAAACCATAAGATCCCAACCTAGATATCCCCAGATGTTACACATTTCATCACTCCCCTCATTTATTATTTTTTTGAAGTTGCAATTGGAACAAATCTCACACTCATCTCTCAACCCTTGTTTGATCTCCTCATGAAACTAATTGAAATAGTTACAACAAGATCAAAGGTTGAGGAGGAGTTGTTTTTGACCTACCCAAGACACAACAATTTTTTTTGAGGTCGTACAATAGTCGGACATTAGGTACACACACATAGGTCAATATGGTATAGTAATGAAACAGATTGGATAAGGAACGAATGTATGGAAATATCATTTAAAGCTGAAAAATATTAACCCAACATATATTTACCTTATATTAAGTAAGAAATAATCAAACTTTTTGGTTTGGTGTAAAACTATGGGGAGATATTAGTGACATAGTTTTCCAAAAAAACTACTCACACAAAGGGCATCAATCATATCAATGGTTTCAAATAGATACGACCATTTATATCATTGACAGAAAACCAATTCACTAAAAATCATTCCATGATGGTAAAATCATACACAAATTCTTTTTAGCCTTCGTTATGGTATTTTTACTTTCCCAACTTTATGGTTTCCAAAGCATGGAACATCGAAATTGTCGATGGGGAAAAATGAAAATACCATAAAGAAGGCCAAAAAGAGAAAATAATGAAAATTCCTAAATAACCCAGGAATGTATCCACCCCCCCCCCACACCTAGAGTATGTAGTGTCCTCACTGAAATAATTGAGAGTGTGGGAAGGAAGGATAAAACATGGTGTGTTTTATTGGTAGAATGCATCGAGAAGGTGGATTTCCTCCACAAGATTCTTTGAAAAATCCTAATATAAGTGGTTAAGTCGCTGCCCATTGACGGTAAGACTTCGTCCACTCTACTCATGCAAAACCTGTATTGCACCAAAAGGGTAAACATTAGTAACAGTATAAGGACCGAGCCATCAGGAACGAAGCTTACCTTGGTGGAGCTTAATCCTGGAATTGTACATGAGGATATTCTCACCAATATGGAAGTTCTGCTGGTGAATCTTGCTATCATGAATAGCCTTTGTCTTCTCCTTATAGATTCTGGAGTTGTCATATGCATCATGTCGAATTTCTTTCAACTCATGAATCTGCAGCTTCCTTTCCTCACCTACATCTGAAAGGTTCATATTACATTGTTTAACATCCCAATATGCACGGTGTTCTACCTCCACTGGGAGGCGACAAGCCTTTCCAAACACAATTCTGTATAGTGACATTCCTATTGGAGTTTTAAAAGCAGTAAGGTACGCTCATAGTTCATCATCCAAGTGAAAACTCCATTCCTTCCTATTGGGTTGTATCGTTTTCTCCAAGATTCACTTAACTTCCCAATTTGAAATTTCTGTTTGTCCGTTAGTTTGGGGATGATATGCAGTGGAGACTTTATGTACAACCCCATACTTATGAAGCAATTTTTTCATGTTACGATTTCAAAAATGTGACCCTTGATCACTATTGATGAATCTTGGTAGACCAAACCTACTGAAAATCTAGGACCTCACAAAATCAACAAGCACTCGAGAGTCATCGGTCCTGGTGACCTTTTCTTCCAAAAATTTAGATACATAGTCAACATTAAATAATATTTACACAAAGCCAAATGAATTTGGAAAAGGCCCCATGAAGTCAATGCCCCATGCATCGATGATTTTACAGAATAACATGGGCTGTTGGGGAATTTCATTCCTCTTGGAGATATTCCATGTGAATTGACAATGACTACATGACTTGAAAAATATATGGGCATCCCTATACAATGTTGTCCAATAAAGTCCTGAGTGAAGGACCTTTCGAGCTGTACTTTGAGAGCCAAAGTGGCCCCCATAGGCCAAAGTGTGGCAGAAGGTCAAAATAGAGGTGAACTCATGGTTAGGGACACACCGACGAACTACTTGGTCACTACAAATTCTCCACAAGTATGGGTCATCCAAAATGTACCAACTAAAATCATGCTTAAGTCTCGGGGATTGTGTAGTTCTAAAATCATGGGGGACCCTAGATGTTGCTATAAAATTCACAATTTCGGCATACCATGGGGTAAGGTCCACAACATCACAATGGTTCTCATGAGGGAAAAATTCTCCAATGGGTAGGGGTGAGTCAACATGATGGTCCAATGGTGGGGAAATTCTAATAATGTGGTCAGCTACAACATTCTCCACTCCTCTCTTATCTCTAATCTCATGTTCAAACTCTTGGAGGATGAGTATCCACTGAATGAGGTGGGGTTTGGCTTCAGGTTTCTTTAAGAGGAAACGGAGGGCAGCATGGTCAGAAAACACAATCACGTTTGACCTAAGAAGATATGAAAAGAATTTATCCAAGGAAAACACAATAGAAAGGAGTTATTTTTCTATGGTTGTGTAGTTTACCTGGGCAGGGTCAAGGGTACGCGAGGCATACACAATGACATGAGGAGCCTTTTCAACCCTTTGTGATAAAACTGCCCCAACTGCAAAGTTAGAGGCATCACACATAAGCTCGAAGGGGATATCCAACCTCGGTGGATGGATTATGGGAGGTGATGTGAGACTCTTTTTTAGTGAATTGAATGAATCCTCACATTTTTTATCAAACACAAACCCAGAATCCTTTTGTAACAACCGAGATAAGGGAAGTGTGATCTTACTAAAGTCTTTAATGAATCGGCGGTAAAAACCAGCATGACCCAAGAAATACCGCACCTCACAAACACATTTTGGAAATGAAAGGGATAAAATTAATTCAATTTTAGATTTATCAACTTGAATTACCTTATTTGAAATGATATTCCCAAGAACTATCCCCTGCTCAACCATGAAATGACATTTTTCATAATTTAAAACAAGATCTTTTTCAATGCAGTGGCGGAGGATAGAACCTAGGTTTTCCAAACAATCATCATAAGAAGATCCATATACCATGAAATCATCCATAAAGACTTCTATAAAACTCTCAAGGTACTTAGAAAAAATACTCAACATATATCATTGAAAAGTACCATGAGCATTACATAGAGCGAATGTCATCCTTCTGTATGAAAATGTTCCAAATGGACAAGTAATTGTTGTCTTTTCTTGATCCTTAGGGGATATATGGATTTTGAAATAACCCAATTAGCCATCAAGGAAATAATAATGGGAATTACCAGCCAATTGTTCTAACATTAGGTCAATGAAAGGTAAAGGAAAGTGGTCCTACCGCGTGGCTTGATTCAGTCAACGGTAGTCAATACAGACTCGCCAACTGTTTTGCACACATGTTGGAACCAATTCCATCCTTTCATTTGAAACAACTGTTATTCCTGTTTTTTTAGGCACAATTTTCACTGGGCTAACCCATTTACTATCAGATATACGATAAATGATCCCCGTAGCAAGTAATTTACTGACTTCCAATTTTACCACTTCAAGGAGAGTGGGATTCAACTAGCATTGAGATTTTCTTACGGGTTTAGCCTCATCATCTAAAAGTATGTGGTGCATACAAATAGATGGGCTAATCCCGCGAATATCAGCCAATGTCCATCCTCTGGCCTTTTTACACTCTCTCTAAATTTTGAGCAGTTTCAATTCATGTTGTGGAGAGAGGTTATTGGAAATAATGACGGGCAATTGTCCAATACCCTCAAGATATGCATATTTTAAATTAGAAGTAAGTTGAATAAGTTCAAACACCGATTGTTTTTGGATTGAGGGAGGGGATTTGGGGGGACTGAGGTCCATGAAACTATCTATATGCTCATGATTATTCTCAAAGGAAAGCGAATCTATTGAAATGGGATTTTCAAAATCATCGATAGTCATGGGTACCTCAGAATAAACACACTCATCATGTAAATAACAAAATATACATTTTTCTGAACCCACACAACATTCAAAAGAAGAACCAAAACTCAAATCATCCAAGTTTGAAGAAGAAAAAAATGAATCAGAGTTTGGGTTGAGGAGAGAATTGTGTGTGTGTGCATCATTTGAGAGCACTTCCATCAAATAGACAGGAAGAGTGGAGTGCTCTTAAACAGGATGTTTCATAGCCTCAAGGATGTTAAAACTTACCTTTTCGCCACCAAATTCCTTGGACAATGTACCATTGTGAACGTTGATGATTGTCTTTGCTGTTTTTAGGAATGGCCTCCCAAGTATGAGAGGGTCATGTCCTTGGGTTCAGGTATCTTCCATCTCAAGAATGTTGAAATCAGCGGGGAAGATAAGATTCTTCACTCTAACAGGGACATCCCTAATCACTCCTTTTGGATGTTTTGTACTCCGGTTGGCAAGTTGCACAACAATGCCTGTTGGTTGAAGCTCTCCAACCTGTAGATAATTATACACGGAGTGAGGCATTACATTAATGGAAGCACCTTAATCTAGCATAGCATTAGAAAATAAGGTCTCCCCTTTGGTACACGGTATCGTGAATGTTCCCGGATCCTTGTATTTGGTTGGAATTGCTGGTTGAATCAAGGCTGAGACATTCCTCCCCAGGTTGACACTCTCATTCCCCTTCAACCTCCTTCTATGGGTGCAAAGCTCTTTAAGAAATTTGGCATAACGGGGAATTTTCTTGACTGCATCCAACAATGGAATATTAACTTGAACTTTTTTAAATGTATCCATTATTTCATTTTCAATTTCATTATCAAAGTTTTTATTACATTTAGAAAGTCTTTGAGGGAATATAAGAGGAATGGATTGTTCATTTGAATCATCAATTACTATCGATTACCATTTTTGTATTGTTTTTCTTTACATGATGTTTTTGCGGGTTGGGAAAGAGATTTTTCATGAGGGGAACATACCTGATGTGCAGAATCAGTAGAAGGAGAAACTTATTTACCACTACGAAGTGTAACTACACATACATTACCTTTGTCCTTTGGATTGGCAATGGGTTGGGATGGTATTTTTCTAGAACCTAGCATCTTAAGCTCACTGATGGTGTTTGCCAATTTCCCCACTTGGGTTTGTAGGTCTTGAATAGCTGATTGTGTGGTCTGTTGGAACTGAAGGTTCTGGGATGCCATTTGCTTCTCTATATCCTCAAGGCTTGGTTCAGACTTGGGAGGAGGAGGATTGTTTTGAGATGTTGAAGGATAATAAGGAATCATACCATGGCCTTGTTGATACCAATTATACTTGGGGTAGCTTGAGGTTCCTCCTTGTAGGTATTGTGGTTGTTCTTGCCACCCTGGATTTGGATTTGGCCGGAATTTTTCTTGCTTGAAGGGAGGTGCTTGTTGGAATGGACGCCCTGGGAACACAGCTGCACAGGACTCAGATGAATCTTGAGGTTGTGGGAACTGGTCAGAAAAATGAGTGTTATTAGAACAAATCCTACAATGTAATGGAATAGAATTAGAGTGTGAGTTACCCAGTGCTTGAGCTAATTGCCTTAGAAGGGTATTCATATCATCAAGTTTACTATCTACCTTTTGTTCTAGGGATGAATGACTTACCTCATGAACTGCTTGGGTTGGTGCAATAGCTCGTGTACCAAATTGTTGTGCATTTTGAGCCATGTTGGCTATTAAGTCACGTGTAGTAGAAGGAGTATTGACAACTAGGGCACCACCAACTACCGCATTAATCATTCCACAATACATGGGGATAAGTCCCTCACCGAAGTATTGGATTAATAGTTGTTCACTAATCTTGTGGTGGGGGCAGCTTGAGCATAGTCTCTTGAATCTCTCCTGGTATTCATGAAGGGTCTCTCCTTGTGATTGCCTAATTCAACAGATTTCTTTCCTAATTGATGCAGTTCGGGAGACAGGGAAGAACTTCTCTAGAAAAAGACTTTTTAGTTCATTCCATCCCCCAATTGTGGAAGGCAAATAGTATATCCAATATTTGGATACACCATCAAGGGAGAAAGGCAATGCCCTAAACTTAATGAGGTCCTCAGACACATTTTGGGGTTTCATGGTGGATCACACTATGTGAAACTCATTTAGATGTTTGTGAGGGTCCTCACCGGGAAGACCATGGAATTTTGGAAGGAGGTGGATGAGACCTGATCTTAGATCAATGTTGTCCGCTTCCTCGAGATATTGGATGTACGCAGGTTGGTACTTCACATCAGGGTTAGTAAGTTCTTTTAATGTTCGGTTATATGCATCCATGATCTCTATGGTTTGATTTGGTTCAATTTTGTATCGGTTTATGACCACTTGAGATTCCACAAGGGGTTACACAAGGTTACTTGATTGACCTTCTCTAGATGCCTTGATTTGTGTGTGACGTGACTTTTCAACTTCAGGATCAAATTAATGTAGTGTTCCTTTAACAGATCTTGTCATGCAAAAATGATGTCTAGTTTGATTGATTTATTGTTTTTTTATGTTTTTTTTATTTGAGATGGAAAGAAAAAAAATCTTAAGAAGGGTGAAAGAAGAATATACTGTTATACTATAAAATTAGAGAGGGACAGAGAGAGAGAAAGAAGACACCAAAAACATCAAAAAATAAAGAAAAACCCCATAACAAAAACAATCAAATGGGGGTGGGATATTTAGAGGAGTACTAATTAAGAAGTAAAATAAATAAATAAATGTAAATAAATAAAAATAATGATCTTGGATCCCTGGAAACGGCGCCAAAATTTGACCGCGTTGTCGAGCACATCAAATTAGTTGTTTAATTTTGATTAGAATTTCTGCAGTATAGCAGAAACCCTAGGTCGTCTCTCGACGGAGCCTTAGATCGTCAATTTAAAAAGAGGTTTTTGATTATGAAAGTAGAATTTGAATTAGGTTTTGTAAAACATGGGGGTTTTATGATTAATGATGAAAATATGAAATGAATGTGATAAAACAAAGTAGAAATGAACAAGATTGATTAAACATGATCAACCCAGGGAAGTCTCATGATGCTCATCCATCATCGCTTCATGGGATGGGGTTATGATCTTTTAATCCCTAGTTTGTAACACCTAGAACAATTATGTTACTGAGTTTATACTAGGATACCTCCTACGGTTCAGTCGAAAACACATAATGATTCACTGGACACCGCCGATGATTGGGTGATTTGAGTTCGACATCATAACCGAAACTCACCAAGGCAACACAAGAAGAATTCTATGTGCTATCTAGGTTTGTATGTTATTTCATTGTGATAACATGAAATAAATGTGCATGATATTTATAGTGCATATGTGAGTTCAATTGACCAATATGAACCACACAAACACCGCAATTGGAAGGGGGAAAAGAAAGTGGTGAACGGTGTGTGAAACATCACATGAATGGGTACCCCCAAACATGATCATATGAGTTGAGCATGACATACCAGTACATAACTCAATAAAATAAGAATAGAGGATGAGGAAAAAAACATAAAACCTGGAATTAAAAAGATAATTCAAATTAATACAACTTTGAAGCTCGTGATTACATCACATTCCTCCCCGGGTGATCGAGAAGACTCTTTGGGGACTCCAAAATGGCATCACCTTGCCTCTTTGCCGAACTTGCAAATGGGGATCCCAAGGTTCCATTTTATAGGAAAATTGGAAGGTGGTTTTAGGCACACATATTTCTTCAATTCAATTGTTTCACACGTTTTGGCCTTCAGATAGTCTTATCTCGCCTTGGAGAAAATAGAAAAGTTGTATCTAAACATCTTTACTGCCTTCGCCGAAATATTGGGACCATTCGGATGACTACATCTCATGATATTGATAAAATATAGAACACCGCATTTGACTTGGTCCAAATTCAGTGGCTTGGACAGATCAGTTCGGATGGGCCCCATAGAAGCCGAATCAGCATTGGGTTCCTTAATATGAAATGTAGCCTATTAAATTTTGGATAGGACCACAAAATGTCAGACCATTTGGAAGCACGAATATCATATACTATGCAACACAGTGGACAAATGTCCATGGATCTATGCAATTTTTGCCCATTTTTCTTCCACTTCATCAAAGGCCCTCCAAATCACCTCCACCTACATTGAAACAATAAAAACAAGTAACATTTCCCATTATAATATTGATTAAAATTAATTGATTTATTCAAACATGAAGTGCAATTTTTTATTATATTTGGAATAATCATTACAAAACTACTTTAAAACTGCGGTGTAATGGTGGAATAAAACAGTGAATCGTGGTATGATCAGGTACCTAGGGTTAGTTACGCCGAGTATGGTCAATTGACAATAGGGTTTCAGTGGAATAAACATCTTAAATTTTTCATAGAGGTTATACCTGAGGGCATAACATGAATCTAGATGGAATGCTATAGGAAATGGGAAGTTATAATCCCTTGCGTTTGGATAAGAAATTATGTATATGTTGTTGGGGCAGCGAGGGTTCCTTAATTAAGAGACCGTGGTGAGTTTTTATGTGTAGGATAAAGTGGGTGTTCCATTTTATGAGCTCAATTGGGAAGTGACCCTTAGGTTATGAGGAGTTCTCTAATAATTATAATGTGGTAACTAAGCGGGTTATCATTTCATAAGTTGTACATTGGACACTAAGAGTGAGAGTATTGGGTTTTGGTACCACTAGTAGTAATTTTGTTGTTATGGGCAGGAAAATAAGGTAACCAGTCACGTTTTTCACCAGACATAATGTGTTTCAGTATGAGTGGCTTCTGTGCTGCCGTGTGCAGTTGACTGTTGAGGTTTTACATCTATGGTTTGGAGGGAGATCTAGTCACCCTTAATGGATGTGAATCCAGTTTAGGGAATTTATTTTGCATGACCTTTGAGAATAACCCATGATAGGGGTTGACATAGATTATAGTGCTTATTGGATCTTCTGGAACTGGTGAATTCTTGGGATTACTTCATTGGTGGATGGGAGGTGATTCCTAGAATTGGCTTGTCATAGTGGGAGAAGGGTTAAGGCCAATGGTCTTGGAGACATGACTCGATTTATGACAATGAGTTGAAAGTATTAGAAAAATAAATGGTGTCCTCGAGGAAGGATACCGACTTATCACAAGTTCCTTGGAACACGAAGCATAAGATATTTTTAGAGGTGGAATCTATTTATAGTAAGTACAATCTAGTTTCAATAAATTATATATTTTCCCTAGTTTCCTTTAGAAAGTAATATGAATTATGTTATTTTTTATATTGATTGTTTAAGAGGGTTGTACCATTAAGATGTTTAACCTATCTATTTATAAGATGATTAATGGTGGAATCGATGATGAATTTAGTGTATTTGAGAAGGATGACTAAGTCATGGATGGAAAATTTTGATATGGGAGTGAAACCCAGGTGAGGGGTGGTCACATCATTGCATTTGTTTGTGATAAAGTTGGTTTAATTGGTTGGGAACATTGAGAATGAGTTGAGTTCAATGAGGATGAAAGAACATGAATTATGGATAGTTGCATATGAAGATATTTGGGGTTTGGTGATGTATGACTCATGAATTATTGATTCGGGATTAGTGTTTTTTTGTTTGAAAGTGTGAGAAATTGAGGGATATTAAGAGGTCCAAATGGGGATATGTGATGGGTTGTAATGATGTTGTTTGGATAGATAAATAGGTGGATAAGGATAAGCACCTATCATTTTCTATAAAACTAAGGTGGAGAGCATGGTTATGTGAGAGGTTTTTTTGTTAAATATTATTATGATGGTTGTTTTTTTCTATTGTGAATTATCAGAGTCATGCAGAATGAAATCAATAGGTGTGGTTGGGGTTGTGCCACATGGCATGTGGGTCCATATATACTTGTTATAGAGTCATGATGTGGTTGTGTGTTTTGGATGGAAAACTCCTATTGAATTGGTTGTGGTGGTCGAGTATTAATGAGATGATGATAGGCAGGGAATCCCATGATATTCTGTATTTTGATGTGTCCCCATAAAACAAGTGACTTTGGGAACAGATTATATGCCATGGTATTTATTGAGTACCTCTATGTTTACTCTTCATTAGTAATGATGAAGCCTAATATATTGACATAATATTTTATATGATAAGATAGATTTGTCTTTAATCCTAGATACCTAAATGGGTTTTGATTCGATATAGGGCCTCTTGGGAGTTAAGGATTTAAATGGTGTAAGCTGAGTCGGATGGTGGGAAGTACACCATCGACCAGTTTGTGTAACATCCTCAGTATGTAACAGATGATGATGAATTATTTGAGTACCATTACTGACAACAGAGAATTTGTAGCTGTTGGTAATTATATTTTGTTCTAGATAAAGCTTTATAGAATTTTTTATGTTTTGGGGTTTATCCTATAACAGAATCATGATCTATGGTGGTTGATATTTCTTGGGGAAAGCAGTTATAATGACAGCTCTATGGTTGTGAGTGATAATTCAATCATGAGTGTATGGAGAGATCATGGAGTTGATGTGGTGGAATAAGGATTCCAGTAAAAAACATATGAGGTTCCCATTTGGTTCATCATAAAAGGCTAGGTGGGCCTTTTATGTGGTAGTTGGATTATCCATGAATTGGATTTATGATCAGGGTTCTTCAAAATAAAATTTGATATTTCTGTGATAATGTTGTTGAATGGCATGGTATGAAATGAAAATGGGTTGTGGTAAGGGAGGATGGGTTATATATCCCTAATAGAATATGGGTATGGAATCTATTAGTAGTGGTTCAATGACCTTGTAGTGTCTTTAGGTGTGATGGAATCTTAGTAAATTACGTTACGTGTGTTCCAAGGGTGATGTTTAGTGTCTCCCAGATGTGTTAGTTGATGATATCTTGATTTGGTTAGAAAAAATAGATGAATTTGGTGAGTTGTAAAGTGCCTTAAATGGATGTTATTGATTGAATTGTACATTTTCAAATTTGGTAATGGGTTTTAATGATTATCCTAATCTAATTTAGTTGATGTATAAATGATGTAGGTTCTTGTGTTAGTAAATTTAATGGGTGATGTGAGGCACACTGATAACATGAAAAATTGTGGGTTCCTTGAATGTGGAGTTTTATCTGATGTTGAGAAGTGACACCGAATGGTGTGGAAAATAATAGTTGTATTAACTAAGAGATAATTCACCATTTATAGGTGAAGTAGGTAGTGTGTCATCAAAAGACAAATCTTATATGGTAGAATCTAATCCTGGGTGGTCTGACATGGTATGGTTGGAGGAATAGGTATGGTAAGTCATAATCCACCACTGGATTGATGTTGTTTAAAAAGTGAATTTTGAATGTTATGGAAAATTTGAGAGAGTTTAATTTGATCATAGGATGTAATTTATGGAACATTCAATTCCATTTTCGGTTTTTTTTTGTTAAAAAGGTTTGATGCTAATGTTTAATAGATTCCTCTTGTATGTTGGGAGTGGTGATTTAGGAAACATGTTGGGTATTTTGTGTAGGTTGGTGTATGGTCTTGGTGGGAATTTATAAGGTAAAATTTACCACATCTGAATGATAGTTCTGGAGAGCTAAGCCATATGTTGTGGAGAATCATTGAGGTCACGTGATAAATTTTGATGACAGAGTCATTATTTTGGATTGGATGCGCTCAAGTATGTATTATCTTGGTGTTTTAGATCTAGTGACAAGAGTTGACTTGGGTTTAAATGGGATGAGTACCATGTGTTGATGGTTGTTCTTATGTATCTTCTTAGGTTTCTGGATGTGGATGGAAGAAATTGAACCTAATTTTTTGTGGACTAATGAAGGTCAATAAATGTTTTTAGAAAATAATATCATCCTTTGGTGCTGCTGTGTTTTGGTCACAGTGGAATTTTAAAAGGGGATAAGAAGTAACCAAGTGATTTTGGCTATGAGAAATATAAAGGATCAGGCTGGTAGAGTTTTGATTGGCTCATCCATGATGGTATGATGCAATGCATGATGTTTCCTTATGTAAAGATTTCAGTTGTGTTTCCTTATAATCGTTATGTGTTTCTGGTGGTTAATGTTGGGTTGGATATGGATTTATACCTTGAGGATCATTGTGTATTTGATTGTGGATCACAGTGAGATAGATTTTTGAGGTGAGTTCCTGACGTTAGTACATGTGTTGTGGTAGCATGGTAATGTTTAGGAGGAAAAATGGGAGATGGAGACTGATGTGTGGGCCCAATGGCATTATCTTTTTACCTTGATTTCCTAGTGATTCTTGGGATTATGTATCAAGGATGATATGTTATAAGTTTGTGAGGTTGTATGATCATGTTCATATAGTGAGTTATGCCCTTGTTTATGTTTTTTTTAAAAGACCCTTAAGTTGGTTAATGAAATGTTTCATGATTTTTCAAGGATGATCAGTGGTGTCTTGGGGGTTTGGGACATGAAAGAAGAGAGATCATGTATATTCAGTGCATGTTTTATGGTTGGAGTATGGTTAGTAGTAACACTGTGCCTTAAACATGATTTCTTAAAGAGGTAGAGCATGGTGGGAAGAATTGTACACGGGGAGGATATATGTCAAGTGGGCTAGGATAGAGCTATACCACACAGTTACCATATGATTTGACACACCATGTGTGATCCCTAGGAAACAGTGCATCCGGGACCCCTCTTGGATAAGGGATGGGGTATAGAAAACCATGTGGAAATATTGTGTGCCCCATTAAAAATGTGATATTTTACAATTTTTGCACCTCAGTCTTTAAGAAACCTAAAAAAATTTCTCTCTTATTCTTCCTCCCATAGTAAGTGTTAAAAAAATCCTACCATGATTTCCAAGGTTAGAACTCCTTATTTTATATATCTTTTGGAAAGCCTTTGGGTTTTCATAGAATCTTTTAGTGAGTCAAACACCCCTCATCCTTCCATTTTTGGGATTAGGGATTGTTTAGTTGTTCTTATTTTTATGAATACTTAAAACCCTATTTTTCTAGTTGATATTAGCTTAGGAATTTGATGGGTGTTAAAACCAGAATAAAATATCATGGTTAAGTGTGTGGATTCCTACAGAATTTAGGTATGTAGTCTACAAATTATATCCCATAGTCATTTTGTTTTTTATGTGTATTTAGTGGTGATTTTGTTCCATTTTACTGTCTCTTTTCTTTACCACGGTAGGAAGTATAAAATATTTGGTTGATTGATAAACTGAACCCCATAGTATATCCATGGTATGCCCAAATCCCAAAAAAGGTATTAGATAGATATTACAAATCATAAGTTGTTTATTTAAATAAAATTTATGAGAATAAAAGTTTAGGGGTATGATACAATCCAAATTGTTTCTATGATTTTCAAATAATATTTTTGGTGGATGAGTTGTGATTATAAGATGGAGGAGGGATCCTAATGGGAGAAGGAGGAGATTCAGTGCATGAGACACATAAACTTGGGGGTAGGGAGTCGTGACATGTGTGGATTATGTTTTAATAAATAAATAAATAAATAAAAAAAAGAACGGTGAAGCCACCCATTCTTAACCTCCTGACCCACCCTGATGCCACCATTGATTGGGGGATGCTGACACTCTTGCACCGTGTCAGTGAAATATATTAAAAAAATTAAATTTATAGGGATGATTCCATTCAAGGATTCTTGGTTAACCATTCCCACTTGATCTAAATTTTATTCTTAGGGGGTTTTAATCCTCAAGACTTTCCAAATGTGATATAAAAAATCCAAAAAAAATCTTGAAATAATGAAAAATAAATGGAATTTGATGGAACTTCATAAATAACATTAGTTGTTTTGAAATAAAAAAAATTATTTAATATTATTTTATTTCATAAACCTTTTATAGATAAAATAATAATGATAATAATAATAATAATAATAATTTATTGGTTCTTCCCATCATCATCACAACGGGCGTTGAGCATATGCCTCCCACTAGCGGATTGATCAAGGAGGTCTATACTAAGGAATCAATAATCGGAGAATCCAAAATCATTGAAAATATTAGTTTTATTATTTCATTATATTTTTCATTTTATAATATATTGTCTAATGTGGATATATATTAGATTATCATGACTTGTCACCAACCTGTGTATTTGTTTATTTAGTTATCTCATTATGAATGTATTATAATAAATAAATATTCCAAAATAGTTTTTTTTATGATCTAAATTTCATATCTCAATCTATAACTTTTATAAGGGTTAGTGTGTCTATTTTATGATATAAAATTTATATTCTATATCCCAATTTGATCACACCTACATATGAGAATAAGATTGTAAGGAAACAGGTGCTCACAATGATCCAATTCAAGATTAGAGATAGCTTATGTCCAAATAAGGGAGATTTCTATGATAGAATGAGGACCCTACTACTATAATTAGTGAGTGGATCATGGAGTTACACTATCATCATGGTTGGTCCATGATCTAAAAATTGAATATACTATTAATAAAAAACTCATAATCACTTTTATATTTTTTTTTCTTTTTAGGTTAATTGTTTTGTGAATGTGTTGATGAAATGTAATTACATAAAATATTTAACATTCATGAAAATATGAAAAAAAAAATTTCATGATGAATAGTTTCTATTTATGCATGATTTATTTTGTTAAATAGATCACATAGTTTAATTGAAAAACCTGTTAAATAGAAATTGTTCCCATTTTATTGGTAAATGAAGAAAACATACTGAAAAATAAT
The DNA here is from genome assembly GCA_963277665.1 of Viscum album. Classification (NCBI taxonomy): domain Eukaryota; kingdom Viridiplantae; phylum Streptophyta; class Magnoliopsida; order Santalales; family Viscaceae; genus Viscum; species Viscum album. Next base: position 515,020 of record CAUJRU010000504.1, read on the forward strand.
ATTAAGTTATTCACGAATTCCATCACTTATTTTAAAAAAAGCCAATAATTTTTTGTACCTTTCAAAAGTGAAAATATTGAACCCAAATATGAGGGTATGATAAGTGATGCCACATGAAAGGAAAAGAAATGGGTTGAACACATTACTTCTAATGTACCATAGAAACATCTCGAGTTTTTTCTTCACTCAAATGTTGAAATGTTGGTTAAGACCTTGGGGCTCAAGGATTTAGAGAAAAAAAATGAGGAAATATTATTCAGGGGACTTCGTATTAATGCCAATAAATTTCAAACAGTTTAGATCAATAAACAAGACCAGATATTACCTCACGACTTCAAAGAAAGTAAGATCAGTGTGGAGGGATACACTCAATCATGGGACAAGGCCACCACTCATTTTTTGGATCATATCAGAGATGATCGATATTCATAGGTCTGTGATCATCAAAGGGGCTTATATTAGTTATGTAATTCCACCAACTTTAGCCTCATTTTCAATGATTATGTGACCTCTTTTTGTGTTTAACTACATTTGGCCCCAATATGTTTGGTTTCACACATAGAAATCTTTATTATGTTTTGAATTTTGTTAGGGTTTACACTTATCCCTTAAAGGTTTTTTTTCAAAATAAAAAAAATATTTATTGGTGGTCTAGGAAATAAAATGGTGAAAAATAAGAAAAATGGGGAAGAACCCTGATAAAGATCATATCTGCCCTGTCGCTTTTTAAGCCTCTAAATCTGGGACTCTGGGAGCAATCATGTTGGCTAGTTCTGGAGGCTTTGGATAGGCTAGTCATATTGTGCACCCTTCATTTGATATTTTTTCTACATAAGTGGTTTAGGATTCCCTTTGGGGGGTATTTAGATGCTCTTGAAAGCATGACATAGATTTTTGGCCTATTGAGAGTTTAAGATTCTAATATTTTTTTAGGATCATGCTATTGAAAAAAATCTTAGGGAATAGAACATCAATAAAATTAAAGTTAAAGTCTCCAAATTGAATTGAAAGATAAATATAGATACAAAGAAAACATGAAAACCCATAGTAGAGAAAAATGATATAGAATTCTAGATAGAGTTAATGAATATACAAAATTACAGAGAATTAAAAATTTACCAGAATCAATATAATTTAAAATTATAGAAAATGAGTACTCACCTGAGAGGGTAAAATTTATATACACTATAAAGTGAGACACACTATATAGGAATAAGTAAATATAAATTTAAAATTAAAATATTATAATGCTTAAAAACACGACATAATCAATATAAATTAATTGTTTTCAATTAATACATTTAATACATATTAAAAGTTGATAAATTCAATACATATTATGTTTTAAACATAATATATATTAGAAATATTTTATAATAAATAAACTTATACATATCATGTATATATAATTATAAAAATTATATAAAAATCACTTACTAATGTCTAGAAATCATCTGATGCAGTCTCTTACTGCAATAGACGGTTGAACTTTATCATGAAAATACTCCAACCCTCTTACAACATCAACAACAGTTCTCACCTACTAAATCCAGTCAAGCATAGGTCTAATATGTGCACCTTACACCCCCATATAACCATGGAGGATTTCATTAGGTGACCCTAGAACTAGAAATTCATAATCCAACACACGAATATTATCCCTCTACACAAGACCTTTGGATTTCAAAATGAATTAAAACCGACCAAAAATAAAGGTAATAAAATGTAATATATAAATTTTATTAAAAAAAATATACTATAATAATAATAATAATATTTTGGGTCTATTAAAATTGAATTTTTTAAATATCCCATATAAATTAAACATAAAATTCAATGATCATGTGTTCTTATAAGGAATTTTAACTAAACCTTCATTATGAAAATCAATGCATGAATTTGATTATATTTGGATGGGAAATTTTACAATATGAATATAAAAGTACACAATTAGGGGAATAAATAAATGAATCCGAACAGCTTTGCATAATTAAATGAAAAACATGATCCACAAGAAGTATGGTAGTCATAATATCATGTTTCACAATATAATTTGATAAAGAGATTAATGTTCATGTTGATGGAAAATAGATTTTTATTTTCTCAGAGTATTACACCACATCAGACACTATATGGAAGACCTATAAAAATTATTCCATTCTATGAAACAATATGTATAAATTCAAATTGATATAAATTAGGCCAATAGAGACATGTTAAATCAAAATATGATCCGAAATTTTAGATGGAGTAATTATAAAATAATTATCTTATAAAACAGTTTGTGTAATTATATATGTAATGGAATATCAATTCAATCATGAGTTTGAATTATCATGCACATATCCTTCATGGGAAGCTTCCACAAACCTGAACAGTTCAGTGGCCATAGAATTGAGTTCCCTTGGTGATTTGTTCCAAGTAAATTTTTGTTTAAGATAATTCAAAACTGTTGATGACCTAGTAGACTATGTTACTCTAGTATCTAATGTAATTTTGGGAGATAAAAACATTCTATGAGAAAACATAAAGTATTTTTCTAGTCATTGAGATGTTTTGGAGTCTGTCTATTGTTTCAAAAAATAATTTCTTTTCCTTTTTGATCATAAAACTGATCGAACATCACTCTTGGAAAATACTTGTCAGCATTTACACTATTTGATGTTTTTGATCCCCCAAAAAACCAAGTAGAAATATAGTTTTACCTAAATTCACAAAATGTTAAAATATAAATTTTTAATAATTGGATTTATACTACAAATACAACAAACAAATCCCACATGAATGACTGAATTCTATAGCATGAATTTAAATCAAATCTTGATTAGTTCCCTAACTCTAAAATTTCATTGACTCTTACAGGAGGATCCACACAAACATCATAAAGAATTTAGTTAAAATTGTATTTTTATAAACCCACTATGATTAAATTTAGATAAAATTTAGCTTTTGGATTTTATTTTTTTCATTAAGAGTGTCCAATGAATAGTTAATTTATTCCCACTCATGTTGGATTAGATATTAGAATGATTTAAAAAAACTTTTTCTCAAAAAAATCTTCCATAATTATATGACAGGTACAAGTCTGAAATAATTATATGGTATTAGAAAAATTCATGTTAATGCATTACATTGGTAATTAGAGATATTCAAAATACTATTTTATCATCCACCGCCACTGGATTAGTGAAAAAATTTGATTCAATATTTCCATGAGGGATTTTTTCTTAATTAATGGGGAATAATAGATTTTATATAATGATGATAATTAATTCATAAATCAATAGCTTCTTCTAGAATTATTATTTATATCATAGCTCAAAATACTCAAAATTTTTGGAAAATAGGTCTTTTTCATGTAAAATATAATCATGAATTCCCCATTTCCTTTTTTGAAAATATTACAATTTTGAGAAAACATATTCATAATAAAATTATGGTGAGGCCAATAATTTTTTTAATACATTTAAAACCCAAAAAAAACTAAAATTGGTTTCAAAATAGGATCATTTTGGAACATATTTTTTAAAGGAACATTTTAGATAACAATTCCAAAAATATTCTAGAAACTTCTAAAAATTGTTTTGTTGTTTTTCTCGAAAAAGCATTAAAATAAACTATTAAATAAATTTTATAGCCCAAAAAATACTTAAACCAAATATAGAATTAATATTTCTATATATATATTTATAAACACGATCTTCCAAGATGATTTTTAAAATGCTAGTCATGTAATTCACAATCCTGGTATTTCAATTACAAGAAAATGTTCAATGAAACTTTTAACCAGTAATCCCAATTCAAAAATATGAAAAACCCCCGAGGATATCATGAAAAATGTTTACAATATTTTTAATAATTTGACGATTAAAATGGTATAATGGGTAACTAATGTTGGTTAAATAAGAAATTAAATCAGTAGAGGTTTACCTTTACTACCTCAAGAAAGTCCCAAATATTATGAAGTAGAATATTTTACTAAGAAAAAAACATAGGAGGGGAAATATTTTGGAAATACAAAAAACTAAGACATCAAAAGTTAATTATTCATATAAAATTATTGAAGATTGTTAAAAAAAACTATTCACTTAACATAGTCCTTATTAAGGAAATATTAACAATTACTAACCATATTAAATTTTAAGAACCTTATATTGAAGGAAAATAATTTTCATAAGATACAGATTTTCTTGAAAAAAACCATGTAAAAAATAAAATATTTATCGTACCATATATACATAAAAATAATTCTCAAAATCATCATAATATGAATGAGCCACCACAACCATACTGTATGAGTAGTCAAATAGTGAACAATAATTCTGAATGTGAATTGGAAAAAATATGTTTTCTAGAATTTTGTAAAAGTTCATGTCAATATCTCTCTTCTTGAGGTTGTGAAAAAGATTCCAAGGTGTGATATGGTTTTGATAAAAAAGTTTCCACATAAATTATTGTGTAAGGGAGGAGATAATGTAAAATTGGTGAGGAATTTTTCATCTATTATTTAATATGCAAATATAATTAAATGAAAAGATCCATGGACTTTTACCATTCCATGTATAGTAGGCAAGTGTGTGTTCCAAGATTCCATGATAGACATAGGAGAATCTATAAATATTATGACCCATTATGTTTATATAACATTATAGGTCAAAGGGATAATTTTGTTTGAAAATTTTATTCAAATATCACATCAAAGTACCACTGTTCCAACTAGAATTTCCAAGGTTTATTGTTTCAGGTAAAAAATGTATTTTTTCTTAATTATTTATATTTCTTAAATTTAGAAAACAATATAATTATCATGAATTACACATTTATTATTGATATAATTATTCTAAAAATTTTCAAGGAAACTATAAATGTTCATAATGAATCTTTTCCAAATGAATTTGGATAATCAGTAGGTAAATTAATCATTTTTCATCCCATAAAACTCACAATGGAAGATCATTCTTCATATTAAATAAACATGACATCATTTTTACATTAAAATGTTTCCTTGTTTTACTCTTAATTAATCACTAATTTTTATTTATGGAAATCAACCCTTTGTAGTTATGAAATCTAAAATATTTGATATTAGATATGTGGTGTGTTAAGAGAGTAATAATATTGAAATTTTTTCATGTGACCCTATTGTTTTTAAAAGTGTTGAATCTAATTTCACTAAAAATATTGAAAAACATGAAAAATAAGATCATAATTACTATCATGTAGATTTAAATGAAATTTTATAGGTCATATCACTTATGAGAACCATAAATAAAGAAACATGATGTTAGAAATTTAAATTTTGATTATTCTTCATAATCTGAAATTTTGTGGAAAATCACACATATGAACAGACTATTAAGACAATTATTTCAAATTAATTGATTATAAAATATTTTTTCTATAGGGATCAATTAATATCATAAATTGACATTTCTGACTCATTTATATCATCTTAACATGGTTAAAATAACCCCATAGAGATAGAACTGAAGGCATTACCTTAAATATCAAATTTTCATATAATGTTAATAATGGGACATTTATTTTTTTAATTGATAATATAATATCATTGGATCAAGAGAAAAAAAAATTAGGACTCCATGGGAGTCAAAAGAATTATTTAGTATGAACATTATAAGAATTAATTGGAAGTTGTCCTTTAAATTGATGCACACTGTATTGTTAAAGGAGAATTCAAAACATATATTGAAATTTCAAATCACATTGAATCTAAATCTTTTATTGAATTATAAATTAATAATAACCAACTCTTTGGTTATTTGGATACTTTTTACTATATTTGAATAAAAATTGGTCTTTCTAATCCACAATTTTTTCAAAAATAGTGTTTTTTTAAATTCAAATGATGAATTTGGTGAGGTGGTTTGTTTTAGGATTCTAAAAAATAACGGATTTGAATTGACATTAAGAGGATCAATTAAATGGAAAGTAATGACCATTTTACTCTTACATATTTTCACCAAGGGATTTAATATTTTATAAGGTGACCTGATATTATTTTTTTGATGTATTTTATATTAAATTTCTAATACATATTTCACTCGAAGATACATGAGAGAACCACATTCTCGAGGCTTTTTTACTTTTCCTAATAGAACAATTCATTTTTTATGTAATTACCATATAAATTTTCAAAGGTTTATGTAGATTATTTTTTCTAGATATTTGTATAGATGTATTTATGTATTTCATTATAATTTATGGATTATATTTTGAAATTTGTTATAAAATGTTTGGATGTAGTTTTTGAAGCCTTAATTAAGAAAACAATCATACAAATTTTGAAATATTTTATTTCATTATAGAAAATGGAATTATTTTTCTCCACGTTTTGTCTAAAGATAGAATCCATTTGTATCAATAAAACGTTGAAATAATTTATTCACTACCAAACCCAAAAATAGTGAAGGTTGTTATATATATTCATGGCCTTAATACTTTTTAGTGGAGATTCATCAAATTATTTAGCGATACTACTTGACTTTAAGATAGGTTAATTCAAAAGGAATCTCATTTTTTCTTTGATGTGATTTTTAAAATAATTTTTTTTGAAATGGAATAAAAAATTTATCCTAACCCATCATCCAATGACCTAATTGGGGATTATCTTTGGAATTAAGGATTCATGCATATAGTTTTTCCTTGGGAAATATTTGGAGTTAATGAATTGAAAAATATAATCTCATGTGATAGATTATACATTGAGGACACCATATCAAGCTAAATCCAGTTACACAAAAATTAATAATTGTTTTATTAATATTGAATTTTATTTTAAAAAAATTAAATGTTAATTGTTAGGCTCTATGATGACTTTTTTTACCAACCATTCAACAATCTGGTTCTTAATGAATAATAATGATGAAAACTAACTTTTCGTATATATATATATTATTGTTTAAAGAATATTATATGGAAATAAAGGAAAAAAATAGAAGTTATAATCCTGTGTCGTGACATTTGAGTAGAATAGCCATGGTTTTTGGTAAACAATTTCAGATATCCACTCCTTAAATCAATTATTTATAGTGAGGGTTTTTATATTTTTAAGAGTGCAATACCTTAGTTTTCTAATATTGTAAATTATTTGGATACTAATGATGTATCAAATTGGTTTTTGAATCAACAAGTATAAAAACATAAAATTGATTCATAGTACAACAATTGTGAAGTCCCTATTTTTAAACAATTTTTATGTGACCAAAGATTCTGTAGATATATACTAAATTATTAATTTCAATTATCCCTTAATGTTTGGAAATATTTCAATTCTATAAGAAACTATAGACCTCAAATAATATATATAAAAGTGCTCAACTCTTGTTTTTTATCCCATGGTTTCTAGAAATTCTTTTCAAGATAAGATTTCAAGAGGTATTAAATACACCACCAACAATGATTTTATTATTATGTGTTCAATTTATTGGGTGTGGGTTTTATGTGACCATTTCATTATTCCATTTTAAATATTTATATATTTATTGTGATTGAATAATTTTCCACGGGGGTATAATATATTATAATAAGAATTATTGATGCAGATTTTGTTTCCATGTTTTTGAAAGGATGTATCATTTTTATATTTCATTTCTAATGTTTATAATAACTAATCAATGAACCCATTATAAAATAAAACATTACAACCAATATTTTGGAAATATTAAGATCATAACTGTGATTCTACACCCTATCACCCATAAATAAGTGAAATGGATGTGTAATCAAATAGAAATATCAATCTCTTTTTGAAGAAAATGGTTCACCAGAATAAAAATGATTGATTTTTATATTATATGATTCTCATTGGGATAATAAAACTACATTTATAAAATTAATTGGAAATTCACCCTTTATATTAGTGTTTTAAAAATATTTTTATTTTCATATGGATCTGACAAAAATAATATCATTGGGCTATTAAAACCTCTAATGAAACAATTCATATAAAAATATTTTTTCATCTAAAATATTATTTGTATGATTTTGAAGAGAGAATAAACAACATAAATAATATATCCAATTTGTATAAGGAGAAAATTGATGTTTTTTATACTGGAATGAACTTCAATAAATGCTCTATTTAATGAGACAAAGATATACTATTTGAACCAAAACTCATGTTTTAATTATGTAAATTTCATATAGATAAATATAAATACCACAAATATATAATTAAAAATAATCTTTGGGAAAATACCAGTTTCATGTTCAAAGTCGCTATTCAAAACTACATGTTTATAGAATATTAGGAAAAATATTTATTTTAAAATAAACAAGATAAATTTTAAGGGATTAATCAATGAAATTATCGATCATGATTATGATAAATTTTTTCCTTGTTGTGTACATTAAAATAAATTAGCATTTCATACTTTCGATAAAAATTCAAAAGTAACTCAATCAAAAAAATGAGAAGGATATTCCTTTTAAAACATTTTGTAGAAATAAAATCACGGGAAAAGATACCTTAAAAATAATATTAGAAAATTTAAATCATTTATGAAAATATTTTAAAAAAATATGGATATGGAAGAAAAATTATTTTTGGTTAAAGATAGAAACAAATTCATCATTCAGTAAAAACATTATTTTGTTATCATGAGTCCATAAATTAATAACAAATAAAGGAATAATTTTAATTTACATAAAAACATAGTAGAATAAAATATATTAGGATTAAAAGACAAATATAAAATAATTCCCCCAAGATAAACCAAAACATAAATATTTTTGAATAATAATGAGATTGGGAAATAAACCCTTACCTTTAGTTTGAATTTCTTCATACGTTATTTTAAAATCCATTGTATTAAATTAAGATTTATTATTATTATATACATGAACCACATAAATACTTATAATATATTATTTTATCAACTTAAAATATTTCAATAACTTTTTTGTAATATTTCCTTATTAAAATCATTGTTTCTAACTATTATATAACTTGTTTTTTGTGTGAGTTTCAGTTCAGTTATTTTTGTCCTTTTTTCCTCTAACTGGTTCCATAATCTCTATAATTATAATCATGATATAAATATAATATATAATTTTTATATTAATATTTATAATGACATTTGATATATAGAGATAGAAAAATGATTTACATAGTTCATGGAGATGGGAGGACGTACATACACATGGACATTGTTTTTACTTTTCGATGTATAAAAGGAATGAAAGGTATATAATAATTCACTTATAAAAAATCATTTTTATCATATATTTCATATATTTACATTAAATATATCATTATAACCATATATGTAATGTGAAAAAAATGATTCACATCATATCATGGAGATAGTAGTCCACATGTATGCATGAGCGACATTATCATTTCCAAGGGATTGTAATTTAAGATAGAAAATATGATATCATAATTCCAAAATTATAATCATATAATAAATATCACATTTAAACATGAACCCATAATAATAAAAATACCTCAAAATAGTAATAGAAAATGAACTGTATCACTAAGTTGTGTGGTCATCCACACATACACATTAGGGATACATCACTTCTAATTTGATTGAATGTAGGGTGAATAATAGTGGTACCATAATAATAATTACATTTAGGTATATTGAGGAAATTTATGCTATTAATTTATGATAATACCATATATTTATCTTAGGTATATGAAGATAAATATTGAAATAGGTCGGGTAAGATGACTACCTTTCCACCAGTTGGCCTCCTTTAGATCCTTTCCTAATGACCCTAAAGATGATACTTTAAGAATAAATGAACCTGTATTTCTTGTATAGTGATTTTCAGTATACAATTGGATAGGTTTTTTTCAATATATATGGCTCAAAATTGTGTTAAGAATAGTGGGGGTGTTCTTTATATACGTGGGGTAGAGGACAGACTTGGAATTTCATAAAAGAATAAATTTTAATAATTTAATAACCAAAGAAAAAGCTTCAAAGAGGAAATAAGTTCTAATTTACAATAGTATTATATCTAAATATTTACCTATAATAATATTTATACAGTTTCGTTTAGAAAAATCACCATTATCCCTTGGTTTAACCCCAGATAAATAGGTTTTAACCATAACCGTCGTAACATATTTTTATAGTTTTTAATATTCATTATGACTAAATATTAAGATAAACGTATGTCATAATATATTTTATTCTGATCCAAAGTATGTACTAAATTTAATATAATTCAATTCATATATATGGGGGAAAATAATTTATAATTATACTCACAAAATGCAATAAAAAACATTTTTCCAGAGAAAATATTTTTTTGGTTAATAAATATTTTATACCAAAATAAAATATAAATTTGATTAAAATATATTTGATAAAATTATTCATAATAATAATTAATTAATTTTACAATTAAAAATTTTAATAAAAATGAATCTTCTGAAATTATTTAAAAGAAAATACAACTTTTAATAAAACATGGCACCATTCACTATTTATCGAAAAAAACACTTTTAAAAAATTTATAAAAACCTAATCTAAGATAAATTTGACACTATTATTTATACAATTATGTTTATTTTGTGAAATAAAATTTAAAAAAGTTATGGATATTAATTATATTATTTTTTCAAAAAAATAACTAATATTATTTTTAAGGGAAAATGTATTTTTGAAGCATATAATGACTCTACTGAAAATTAATGAATCTTAATTATATCAATCCATTATATTTTTTATAATGTGATTAATAATATTCATACTAGAATTTTTATGGATTTTTTATAATATTAACATTTGAATGATAATATTTTTATAGTATAATATTGTTTTCTTAATGCTCTGTGTTGCATATTAAGAAAAAAATTGAATACTTCGATTTTCTTAAATAGAAATACATATAATAAAATCTTGAATTATATCCCCTTAATAAGATTTTTTTCTTTGAAATTCCATCACTATAATACAAACAACTAAATATACTTATGATACATTAAATTCTTGGGTTCCCATGTAGCTTCCTCAAATTTAAGGTTTCACCCCAAAACATTGACTAAGTGAGTGGTCTTGTTTCCTAGAACATTTTATCTGTGATCCTAATTATAAAATGTCAATTCCCCTTAAGATACATCCTTCTCCAATGGTATGACCTCTGAGTTCTGAACGTGTAATGGATAGAGTATTTACATCCACAACAAAGAATCATTAAAACAATGTGAACTTGAGAGGGATTCGGTGAAAGCTACATGTGATAAGCTACCATACGAATGTGATATTGAATTTTGAAGGGATCAATATATTTAGGTCTCAACATTAAATTATTTCAAAATATCAAAACCTTATACTAGGTAGATATTTTATGGAATACATTTTCACCAACATTGGACTCTAGATCTCAGTGATGATTGGCAATGAAACTTTTTTTCAACTATGAGCTGTATTTTTGTGTTGTGGAATGGAACTATAATTATCTACCATTTCATTGATTAAATAATGCCCCAATATATTTATTTCTCTAAATTCTTGCCATTTCATTGGATCTATAAACTTTCAACCATAGAATGTTTCATAAGAATCCTACTGAATACTTGAGTAAAAGATATTATTTAAAAAAACACCCTAAAGGATGTTTCTGATCGTGAACACCATTCAAAAGCATAAATAAATATTTCAAAATTTATTATAGAGTTTTAAAGGACCTATAAAACTTTCCATATATATATGGATGATGGATAGTGATGAAACACATCTCTATATTCATAGCCTCCTTAATTATTATCCAAAACATTTATGTATACTTTGAATTCCAATCAGATCCATTTTAGAGTTAAGTACATTAAATCACACCAATTTCTTAATGTATAATCGTGTAAGTTTATCAATAGATAAATATTATATAATTTAAATAAAATTCACTAATTTCATAATGAAATAGACTATAATCCAGATGGAGTTATTCCCTTTAGATATTTTGGGCATTATTATGAATAAATACATGGTAATGTTTTCCTATATCCATTCTAGTATGGGTCATGGTTGTAACATCATCTAGAATTCTATCTCATAGCCTTAACATTTTTACATACTAGGAATGACAATATATATTTATCAATATTTATTTTCTTATTATCCCACTAGAAATATAATTTCAAATCCTTTTACATTTTCTAACTTCCATGACTACTAGATAATGATGAATTATGATATGTATCAAACAACTCAATCTTTAACTCCATTATTTATGGGACATAAAATTGATACCTAAAAATTATCATTCTTTCGTGATCATGATTGAACTAAGAATAATTATTCATCTTCCTCTATAATTCCACATAATCCTTTTTCACATTCTTAATAATCTCTTATAGGTATGGTTGAAAATTCAACTAAGAAAGATAATGTATATCCCATTTCCTCATGATTTAGAGATCTTACTAAATCAAATTCATAAATATTGGATGTCTTCCAATTTTAATCATCGAAAAACTAACATAGTCTATCCATATAAAATCATCTTCCACCCTATTCGTCTTGCCAAGGTGGTAATGTATTGAGATATACTAAATTTGATAAAGCCCAAATATATTCTCTGGAACATATTCATGTATTTATATGTAAATACATATTATAAACATATAAGTTAAATATATATCACATAATTCATAATAAAGATAATTCCACAATATCATTAATGAAAAAATTAACCCTACCATATCTAAATAGTGATTCAGGTAATGTTTTTCATTTTTATTTAATTGATGAGAGGAATATGCTATCATCATGTAATTCTACATGAGTATTCATGATAGTACCTTCTTGAATTCATCACTATATATGAACAAACATTCTCCCCTATAGTGTAGTGTAATCATAGGTGAAATGACCTACCGTCTCATCTATTTATTAAAATTATCCTCACATTCCACTGTATATAAAACCTAACGCCCTTTTGAGCTAACAAGGTGAGAGAAACAATTATAGTGTTAAATATCTCAAAAAAGTTTCAATAGTATCCATCCAACCAAAAAATGTATATCTTAATTACATTGTTTGTCTGACAACATTGTTCATAAACATATTTCTTTGAAGTATGCACTGATATTACGTCACATGAGATTATATGAAGAAATAAAGAAACATTCTAAAGGAAAAATTCACACTTGGAAAATTGGGCTTACATCTTCTCCATACCCTATGTATTCAACATAATTATCATATTTCTTCATGATCTTATTTAATATTTGAATATAGAATATCATCTATAATGATTACAAAAAATTGATCAATGTAATATTTAACGACACTATTCATAAAATACATGAATATAGTAGGATCATTGGAATGTTTGAATGGAATTACAATAATTTAATGTTGACCATAAATTGTAAAAATGGCTATTTGGTATTATCCTCCTTCTTGACCATTATTTGGTGATATCCAGATCAAATTTCTATCTTTTATAAATAAACATATCTATGTAATTGATCAAATGTATCATTAATATTGTGTATGGGATAATTTTTAATAGTATATATTTTGTTAAGTTCCAAATAATAAAATAAAGAACACATTAACAAATATTTAATCTTAAAGATAAAAATAGTTACACCCCACCAAGAAGAACTAGTCCAAATGAATCCCTTATCTAGATTCTCTTGGTGTTTATTATTTAATTCATGCAACTCAATAAGGTACATTCTATATAAATTTTTTAAATCTGTGTTTCACCAAATATGATTTCTATTGAAAACTAAAATTTTCAATTTTTGGTAAGTCTACGAATATCCGTATGAATGACATCAAAAAACACTTATAAAATAGGAATATCCTCAATTTTGAGTACATCTCCAACCATTTGAGATAAATATCCCTTATAATTAGGTATAAAAACTCTTATGGAGGACGTAATTTTCATTATAATTTTAGGATCACCCTCAAACATATTAATGATCGATGGATTATTCCAGATATCAAATATAAATTCCCTTCTTCTATAGTTGATATGGTCAGATAAACAATAAAATTATTTATTGGAATGAAATTCCCACAAAATTTTATAAGATATGATAATTAGATTTGGGATTCATTCATCCTAGCATTATGATTTTTCACAACCAAGTTAGCATCATTCATTGAGGTAGTGATTTTTATACCCTTAGAATATTCTTCAGATATTAATGATTGTGTAGAACATTAATAAAATAAAATAACATCAATCTCATTTTATATGATTATAGTACCTTTCATAGAATCTTTAGGAACTTTCACTTTGGCTATAGTAATTGCATAATCTTGGTATTATCCCCATGGTTTATATTTTTGGTAATTTCCCTTAGGTTTTAGGAAATTGGTAAGAATAGTGTCCCATTTCATTATAGTTATAACACTTTAGTTTTGTGGATTATCCCATAACCATTCATTTTTGATCATTATGACATTTTCTCACACTTGTAGAAAACTCATTCTCTCATGACATGACCCTTACAAGGGCTCACTCCATGACTAACCCAAGCTCACCTCCATAATGTAGGGTTGGTGACAAGTTTAAAAAGTAATATCCTAAATGGGAGGCCTTTTCCTAATGTACTTATATATACACACCCAACCATATCAATTTGGAATATAAAGGAATGATAATAAAAAGAAAAAATATCTAGAATGTAAACCATGAATGAAAAACCTCTATGGTGTATAATAGTAAGATAGTGAACACTGAAAACTATAGGTTAAAAATACATGCTTAACCGTAAATATGTCCACACCTAAAAAGACATGTATGTAAACTACTGAGAGAGTTTATCTCCTGATCACTAAGACATAAACACAATACACTATCCAAAGCACCCATATCTCTAAACTCCTCTAAAGTCACTGATGACGTCTCCATCATCTTTATAACACACAATATGTGTGGGAAAATACCATTCAAGGTTGATTATATAGATACCCTATAGGAAACCACAAAATATAAAGGTGGAGCAGTAAGAGTTACAATGGGAATATAATGAATGTAGAAAGTAAATAGAATGCAAATCAACCCAATAAAGAGAAACAATAACATTTTCTGAGTATTGGGGTCAACATACTGTATATATAGACTTCATGTTTAGCATTATCCACCCAAAACAAGAGATTATCCCCATCCAACCATGAGAAGATTAAAATGGAAAGCTCATTTCATAACGCACACATCTTCTCACCTCATGTCTTGAAAGTAACCAAATCCAATGGTATTGATACATACATATATATATATTCTCTAACTAAATAAGGCCAAATGAGTGTGTCATGGGATTTACATCTCCCAAAATAGCCTAGGAAAAAGAGTAACCAAGAGTTCCAAAAGTCCAACAATTGTTCCCATTATCTCATTTGTTTTCCCAGAAGTAACTGTTATAATTCCCACACCTCACCTATATATTGCATAGTTAATGGGAATAATATCAATGTAGATGGCATGTTCCTTTTCTGTCTATGTGTGACACACAATATGTATCTATAGAGGAACCACGCATAGATGTTTTGGGGGTTACACTCTAGTGTCATAAGGACCTACACCCTATCTGATAGGTGGGGATTACATGGGAAATAGAGGATCTATACCCAATCTGATGGGGGATTCTACTCTGTAGGTTGAGAACCTACACCATGGTAAACTAGGGGGTTTTATTTTGTTCATCAAGAACCTACGTCATATCCGATAATGGAGTTCTACTCTAAAGTCTTGAGAACCTATTTCCTATCTGATAGGTTACCAATTTGTAAGTGGATAGAGGAATAATTCCCTAGTTTGTTAAGGAAAACCACTATAATTCATCTACGGATCTTCTACATAATTACAACCATTATTGGGTATCCCTATAATAATATTCATACCAAAAACATCTCACATCGTATCTTAAAAATCAATAATAAAGGGAATCATTATATTCTATGAAGAAAAACACTTAGTATAGGCCACTCGCAGTCTAAAATCTTAGTTCAAATGAAAATTATATGAAATGATGAATATTACTAGAAAGGAACCATGGGGTACATGGCATGTGAGGGGACCCAGACAACAGGTGAGGGGACCCACACATCATTTGGTCCTACTCCATCACCTACTTGTATCCTTAGAGGAACACATCTCGCCAACTGTGTAGGGATAAATGGATTGTAGCGGATCTATACGATGTACCCATTCCACATGGGGTCCCACCCATGTGCTTGGTCATGTTCATTCATCAATCTCGTGTATATTTACATTAGTACATTACATGCATAGTTTTCCTCATGCCTGTGAACTCCTAGAGTAGACGACGAGTCTTTTAACACAAAATCGCATTGATTTTTGGGTTCCTACAATGTTTTTGATACTTATAATTCACTGAAGCCCTACCCACCATATTCGATTCATGACACACCATGTGTAATTATAACAACACGATGTGTAGTACATATTATTCTAGAATCAAAGATCTAAACTCTTCTCTACAGATTATTCCATTCTACATCAATTATGACCACTTTATATTATAAAAATGGTGGATCTATCCATCCATCATCATTTCTTGTTGTTGTTTCCTAGAAATCATACTCTTTCATCCCATGGGGGTTTGTCAAATTCACCACACATAAATTTTCCACCATCAATCATTGATTTGAACATTAAATAAAAATAATCAGTCACTTGAAACCTAAAAATAACCCAAACCCATTTAAGATATATCAATCAATCCCTTTAACATGAATTCATCATGATTTTAGGGGTCATATTGGGCTCGATGCCACACATCAATGTTGAACTATGACTGTGGGGTCCAGTTGGTGATGAATGCAATGAAATTAGGGGAGGAAGGTAGAAGATTAGAGTTTTAGAAATCATTTACATGAATTATTATCCAATAATTAAGAATAGTTATATCTAGTGTTATAAAATAGTTTAAATAATCAATTAAACCAGTACATAGTAGTATTACATGGTTTAATAATTGGTACAAATCATAAATAGGGTGATTCTATTCAATCAATTTATTCAAAATGGGTGAAATACTTGAATTGATGATTCGTATCTAGATATTGGATTTTTCATCATCAAATAACTTTCTCCTCAAAGAATAGATGATTTCTTTGCATTCGGTGTGTTCAGATCTGCTCTGATCAATAGATTTGTCATTGTCTGATATGATCTACAAATGGAAGGATGAAAGAGAAGCTTTGGAATACTACTATAGTTTATACTGCTAACCCTATAAGATTATATATAGTTTAATAATTTAAAAAAATTCATTTAGGATAAAATATTAATTTAATTTAATTAATTTAATTTAATTTACCAACTGAACAAACCACTAATGGGTGAGATATCTGAATTCCCTATGTTGTCCTGTTTTAGGTCATGCCTAGGGTAAAAATTGCATTTTAGACTCAACTGCGGTCTTGAATTTTTGATATGATCTTCTATTTATTTTATAAAAAAATATTTAATAAACTATATGGGTGCGATATAAAATATATTTAAAATCATTATAAAATTATTTTCAAGCACACCGGGCCTCAGAATCACATTTCTTCTTAGCACCTAGATCTAGAAATATATGTAGAAATATTTAAAAGTATGATAAGGAAAAAAATATGTCTCTACATCATTCCATCCATCAATATTTTAATCCTTGAAGAGATAAACTAAATAATAAAATCAGAATATTGAGCCCACATCTAGCTCTCCTGCTACCAGGAGATCTCCTACAAGTTCCCATACTGCTACAACACATGAACCAAGGGGATGATCCATCCATTAAAGGTCCTCTCCTATTCAAACTCAATCTCCATTAGGTGTTATCCAATTGTGGATCCATAATCAATGTCCATATCACCCCATTCAATGATGTGTGTTGGATCATGCACATATCTCATTTGTTGCGACACATTGTAGACGTCGTGTACGCTATCAAACTGTTGGGGTAGGTAGAGGCAATAAGAAACTTCCCTTGACATCTACATGATATCAAATGGACCAATGAACCTCAGGGATAGATTTCCTTCATAACTTAACCATCATAATCATTTTAGTTAGGATACTCTTAAGATAATAGGGTATCCATTCTATAACTCCAAGGGTGTACAAAGACAATATACGAAATATATATGCATGCTCTAAGACATCCTCATTTGCTCACAGATATCCTTAACCTTTTTTTCATCACATGAACCAACTCCAGACCCACAGGAGATGTCTCTTCAATCTCTCTCCAACACAATGGTTGCCTATAAGGCCTCCCATATATGTAATAAAAATTTTCCACGCATATGGTTGAGTGGTATCAATTTTTTTATGAAAACTATATATTGGTTATGTGATCCTCCCAACTCCAACTGAATTCTAACCTGAAATCCCTTAATATATCCTAGAACATGTGGATATTGCGCTCAGTTTTCCCATCCATCTAGGGGTGAAGGTATGTGATCATCCTAACCAGGGCACCAAATCCCTCCTATAGGCCTCTCTGTAACCATGACATAGACTATGTGTCACGATTAGAGATAATCATCAAGGCACCCCATAGTGGCCAACAATATCCCATACATACTCCTGCACCAAACACTGCTAAAAAATCTACTCCATTATAGAAAGTAAGTGTGATAACTTCATGGGTTTTTCAAATATCACCTAGATGGGGTTATTCCTCTTCTCTATATGTGGACGCTCTATCCAAATTACCTTGGATAAATCATCCCAAATCAGCATTGGTATTTCAAGGGGACAAAAAACTTCTAGAACCTCGTGCCTATCCTTCACCAACTAACTAGTGAGGCACTAAGTGATAAACCCGTCAACATTATCTCTCATGCCAGACCACCAAAACTGTTCTTGAGTGTATTTATACTACATCCCCACACCATGATGTATAGACGGAAAAAGATATTTTGCACTCTCACCTCATTTCCTCCCCAATCATAATTGGGACCACCATCCATCCCTATAAAATAATGGAGTGATTCTATCCTTGAAAATATCAATCTGGTGAGTCCCCTATGGATTTTTGGACATAAAAGACCTCACAGTCGATGTATACTAGATATAAATCTCTCACACCCTTTAGAATCAGAGGATTCTACACAATCTACTGGAAAAAATTTGTACCCTCTTCCTCTACCAGGGTCAATTACAAAGAATCCAATTGCTCATAATCTTGTTACACTACGTGATCAGGTGACATACTAATAAGGAAATAATCTACTACATTTCCATTAATTGAAGTATAGATTATCTTGAAAGCAAATTCATGTTGTAACTCCAGCTCGTTCCACTATCCCATGTTCATGTCTCTCAATGTGAAGACGTACCTAATACTATTATGTTATGATAAAACCATGAACCACTCTCCCAAAAGACAATGGAGATACAAAATCAGGGAAAAAAATTCACTACTAGCTCTAGTTCATGATTCACATAGTAATTTTCATGATGTCTCAACTCCCTCAACACATATGTAAAATCTATCTTCAACTCCATAAACATGTAGCTGATCCATGATCCTAAGGTATAATAATAAACTATGTAATCCATGGCCTCCTATGGTATTATTTACATAGGGGTGCTTGTTAGGCTCATCATCAACTCCTCGAAGGCCCCCTAGCACTAATTGGTCTAGATAAAAGGATTCACTTTAAGTGTTAGGGTGGTAAAAGGGGATGTAATCCTAGAGAAGTCTACCACAATCATCATGTATTACCCCACCAAGAAAAAAATGTTGTGATCCTATGAAATTCTGTTGGATAGCTTCTAATAAATAATTGTATCAATCTTCATTGGGTCCAACGATAAAGCATACTCAGAAATGGAATAGGAGAAGTCTTCATCCATAGCCTCAACTCCTCAGATGCCCTATGGAACTGGTCAATCCTGGTAAAAGGATGACCTTTCCATGTTAGGGTGGTAAAATGGACTATAATAATGGATAATTCAACCACAAACCTCATGTAGTACCTTTCCAAGCCAAGAAAGATCCTCAATATTGAAATGACCATTGATGCTCCTAAAGAAGTACTACCTCGATCTTTTCAGATTCTGTAGCTAAATCATTCTTAGAAATGACATGCCCTAAAATGTGATCCTCGTGAATCCAAAACTACACGTAGAGATATTTCCATAAATTTTGTTATCTCGAACAAATTCTAGGACCATCTTCATGTTCATTTCATGATCCACCTCTATCACTGAGTAAATGAGTATGTCATTAATGAAGACTACCAAAAACTATTCTAAGTAAAACTAGAAGACCTCATTCATCCAATCCATTATCATGTTAGTGGAATTCATCACACCTAAAAAATCACCAAAACTCATATTGTACATATCAGTATTCAAATTTCAACTATTGAGTATTAGCCTCATGCACCCTCAACTAGAGGTAGAAAAACTATATATTGATCGTCGACAACTATATATCACCGTGAAACTATTAAAAGTGGTACAGATCATTTATAAGGGATACATTTTCTTTATTGTGTCATAGTTTAGATAATAATAATACATGAAAATCTACAAGATCCCATCTACCTTTTTAAAAAAATTGGGATTCCTAAGAGAATACACTGGTTTTGATGAAGACATTCTCTTGAAGGTACTCCAACTATAACCATAGCTCCCGAACATAGTAGGGGACATCATATATTTTCTATAAGATATTAGAGTTGTCTCAAGAAGTTATTTGATACAAAACTCCATCTCCTACCTGAAAGGTTTCCCCAGAACATCCTCATGGAAGAGGTCTATATAGACATCCTCAACTGAAGGAATCCATATTCATGTGATCCTGATACACCAAGATATATACTCTCCAACTAATGGGGGATGGGTTGTATACAAGATTTTTTAGAACCCTCTCTAAACAACATGAGATCCCTCTTACTAATAAAGGTGAGTCATGTCCCATCAGCATGACCTCATCTGACTCGTCTACGATGATAGTCAATTTGGTATTGGATCATGGACAACAAATCCATTCATAATATGATGTAAATGGGTTCCGTAATGATGAAATAATGGATCCACCTGAACCTCTATCCACCACGAGATATCTTGCACTACCATCATCTAAATGAAACAGATGAAATGTTCCCTATAGGATTCGGAAAATGAAGCTTCTGGGGTCGAGCCACAATTGGGAGTTCCAGGTATTTCAACTAGATTATTGATATTAACATATTTCTAGAACCTGTGTATACTAACACTAAATATGAATTATAAAATAAAAAAATCGTACCTCTTATCATCAAACATGGTCTGAGGTTATCAGACTCCAAAAATTTCCACAGTTAATGTCATGGACTTTTAAGTCCCTGAGCATAACATGGGCCACCTGGTAGTGGCGGTGGATGGATCTCATAGCATAGTCTAATACATATAGCTCCACCTTTTCCTATTTTAAATTTGCCTCCCTGGGTTCCACCCTTCCCTTTCCTAGGATATTCCTAATCACATCGCTTCTTCTACTTTGGTGTTCAATAAAATATCTTCCAGCAATCCACAACACATTGGGTTGGGAAATCATGATCCATGAGACTGTAACTATAAATGGAATAGAACACACCATCTACAATATTCTCTAGTCCTCTACAGTGTCCATGCGCCACATGACCATGTGCATGGAGCTGATCATGGGGGAAGTATCTCGTGTCAAGATGCTTCTGACTAGAACCTACTATATAATGTCAAAGACTCATCCCTGTAACATCTGATACTAGATTTATCTTCCTTGTTTCCCAATAATAGTAAGAAACCATTCATTATTTACCACTCTATCACCCTGATATAGGTGGGGATTCACAAGGGCACCATGGGGGCACAAATCTCTCTACGGAGACTATACTCAAACTTCTATGCAGGGAAGTATCCATCCTGTGTCTTGCCAAGGAAATTACATGTATGGTTTTTGAACCTCTCCAAATACTCATCCACTATCAACCCTACCCACTATACCTATAAAATCTATTGAATCAAAACCAAGATCAAATATTAGTGTTAGTACTCCTCACAGAACAACATCTAGATGTCAGGAGATGAAAGTGTTGTCTAATCGTGCATCTAGGTTACAAGACTCCACTTGTATTGTAAGAACCCGGTTTTTGCTATAAAATGATTTGGAATATTCGTCATGTTATTCCAAAGCAGGTTGTTTATACAGCGTGCAATTCCGAGGCCCGGAGTGCCCAGAATTAATTTTATAAAAATGTTAAGTGTTTTTATATTACGCATGCGTGGTTAACTAAATAAAATTTTATATCTCTTACACGGTTAATCAGATCAGAAATCTGAGACCACGGTTGGGTCCAAAATGTAGTGTTTACCCTAGGTGCGACATAAAATGTGTCAGCACGATACATTTGGACCCCTTTCTTGTTAGCGGTGTGTTAAATGGATAAATTAAATTAAATTATCCATTTAATAGATCAACCCGGAGTAACTCCTAAATGCTTGCTCGGATAGGAAAACTGAGGTCACAATTGAGTCTGAAGTGTGTTGTTTATCCTAGGCGGGGTGTAAAAGTTGCAGGCCTGGGCCTTCTGTGAGAGATGCCACCCACGGGCAAAGTGTTTATTTCAAAATGTCCAATTAGTGATTTTTATCACTAGCATTCTTTCTGAATAACATTCGAACGAAGTCTCAGAATTGAAAGCCGGGACATATGTTGAGTTTGAAATGGGGCATTTTACCTAGGCGTGAGATAAAATAGGCGGACGCAGAGGTTTCGGAATACGTGCCCGTTGGGAGATTTTTATTTAATTTCCATAAATTCACTAAGTGTTGGAAGGGGGAACCCATTTATTCTCTCTCTCTCTCTTCCCCCCTCTCTCTAGTCGTTCTTCTCCGTTCTTGGCCGGATCGAGGAGCGATATTTGCCGAAACCTAGGCGTTTTGATGGTGGAGCCTCACGGACTCATTACATATGATGTGCATCGAAATCTAGGTTGGATTATTGTAAAATTTCACACCTTCATTAAATTATTGGAGTTTTTGTCGATTATTTCATTTTAAATTCTTAAAATTTTGAGTTTGGAGTGTTGACCGAACGAACACAGCCAACGCTTCAGCCCTGTTTTATCTGTCATTCTTGAGTGTTCTTCGCCCGAATTTCAGACGCATCAAATACTCGAAAAATAGATGATCGAGGGGTAGCGTTGTGAAGCTCCGGACCTAAGGATCCTGAAACCGGGATCAGATAACTTTTTTTGACCACCAGAGTGGTCAGGGGGACCGGACGAAGGTCCTGCTCCGGCCGAGGGTGGAGCCGAGGTGGCGGCTACAGTGAGGTGAACGAGAGGAGCTGGGTGGAGCATGGAGGGCCGGAAGGTGCAGAGAGGCGGATCCGGGCAGCGGCGGCGGCTTCATGCGGGCAGAGCGTGGTCAGTGTGCGCCGGGTGTGCGACGACAATAAATCGAAGCTCAGAGGGAGCAGGGAGCATGGCGTCGTTCAGCGGGACCCCGACATGCTGCACAAAGTCGGAGCGACCAGGGAGCTCGGAGTGGAATCAACGGCCATGGTCTGTCACGGTTGAAGGAGAAGCTGATGGAGGGTTCGACGCGAGTGAAACCGTCGCGGCTGTTGCGATCGGCAGGGCGAACCCAAGGCAGTCAGTGCCTCGGGTGTGCAGAGGAGACGAGGACCTGTGCTTCGCGGGTCCTACTGCACGGCATTGAACGAAGACCGGCCAGTAGGATTGTTTGTTTGAAGAAGTCGGACACTAGGGGTCCGGCGGTTTCCAGGTGGGCCGGGGCCAGTGGGCCGCGGCGAGCTGGACTGGGCCTGCCGGTCTGGCCCGACCCATTCTAGGACCCTTCTATTCAAGGGGCCGTATTTTCTAAACGGTGTGTCTGATTGATGTTTCGTCTGTGGTTGTAGGTCCATATTAAAGAAACGGATTTTTTTAAGTATGTTTTGGGGTTTTTGGGTCCTAAACCCAAAGACGGGTGCTCCGAAACATTTTTCTTTAATAATAATAATAGTTATTAAAGTTGCGTCGGACATGGTCCACGAGCCGGACGTCCGTTTGACATGCCGTCAGAGGCATTGTGGCCCTGGAACTAAGACAGTCCTTCCAAATTGGTTCGGAACCTTTGTGGGTTGGTTTCATTGCTCGGAGGCACAGAACACAATGTGAGTAATTAATTAATTAATTAATTAATTAATTAATTAATTATTGCGTCGGACCTAACATCTTCTTGGGATGTATGATTGACGTGTCGTCAGCAGTAGCATGACCCCAATCATCATGTGGAATTTTTGAGGTTCATTCGGAATCGTTCGGGTTAGAGACAATGTGCAAGCCTCACAGGGACTACTTCACACATTTTACACTGAAACACAACTTTTTCACCTAACAGCCTTTTAGGGTGTATGAGTACTCGTTTCTGAGTGTTTTTTCGAGTGCATCGCAATGGCGCAGTTTTCCAGACCTCTTTAAAGACTGAGGTGTGGGTCCTATAAGATGTCGTATGGGCATAAAGTGGTGTTGAGTAACATTCTCATTGGGAGCCCGTTTCTATCCAGTATGTAGTTTATCTCATGTGTTTTTCCACTAGGTTTACAATGGTTTAATCTGTTCAGGTGAACGGAGCCTCTTACGTGATCTTATTAAATGTGGAAAGATGAAATGTCATTGGTCGGAGGTTCCTTTGACACACACCGAACCTATGCACGGTAGCAGTACTAGTGACACCCAGTGATGGCACGAGCGATTAACCTCTATTAGGAGTTTTGTTTTAGAGTTGGTTGGTTGCGTGATACCCCCTCCATGTTCTATTTTCTAGGCTTATACCATCTAGTAGGGATGACCAGAGAAGTTTTGGGTTTACCCTCCAGTAGGGCTGGGCAGTGGGTCGCCTATCAACTTTTTTTAGGCTTACCTTCAAGCAGAGACTGGGCAGTGGCTTGCCTATCGACTTATTCCAAGTCTACCCTACAGTAGGGCTGGGCAGTGGGCTGCCTATCATCATATTCTAGGTCTACCATCCAGCAGGGCTGGGCAGTGGGTCACCATTCTACTTATTCCAGTTCTACCCTCCAGCAGGGACTAGGCAATGGGTCACCTGTCGACTTCTTCCAGGTCTACCCTCCAGAAGATATTGGGAAGTGGGTCACCTGTCGACTTATTCCAGGTCTACCCTCCATCAGGGGTGGGCAGTGGGTCTCCTGTCGACTATTTAAGGACTACCCTCCAGTAGATATTGGGCAGTGGGTCACCCGAAGGCCTCTTAGGGTCTACCCTATAGCAGAGACTGGGGAGTGGGTCACCCGACAACCTCTTAGGGTCTACCCTCCAGCAGAGACTGGGCAGTGGGTTACCCGAAGACCTCTTAGGGTTTACCCTCCAGCAGAGACAGCCCAGTGGGTTACCCGAAGACTCTTTTCAGACTCATTAATTTTCTACTAGGCTAGTCTGTGGATTTTCAACATGATTACCAATGTGGGACCCTTGGTTGTACAGGTCAGTGATGTGACATATTTTACGTTGAGAAGACCTATCGATTATGGGGCAATGATTAGGTGTGGATTGAATTTCCCCAAAACTCTCAAGAATTAGGGGCACTTTATCCCACTGACATGCATCCTTCTGATGTGACCTAAAACCGTGTGTGTGAGTCAGTGTCGCCCAAAGAGGATAGTGTCGAGGTGCGGTGATTTGAGCCCCTTGACTAGCAGTTCGGGGCAGACGTACGAGATAATGAGCATTGATAGTGTTTACTTCTGGAACTATTGGATAATCACTTTCTTGGGATGAACTACTTGAAGGAAATCCACTTACGATGTTGTTCAGGATTCTTGATTAAGCATATAGATATGTGTATACCTTCTTCCAGTACCCAATCCTTGTGTTTTGGTTACTCTCCTTCCAGGAGAGGAAAATACGCACTGGTTATTCCACATGCTTTTCATGTCTTGATTCTCGTGGTTGGACGAGTCTACTCTCCTGCTGTAGGTTGTGAAAACTCGATGATAATTTCACTTTCTCACCACTTCTAGCTCCTTCTGTTTGGGAAATTCTTTTTCTTCCTTTTATTGGGTTGAGTTGTACTCTTCACTGCACTCTCAGTTGTACTCCTTTACTTTTCCAGGTTTGATCTACTGCTCACCTCTTCAGAACCTCCTTTGTTTCTCCCTTGAGCCTTCGGGGCATCATATTGAGTTTTTTATACTCACCCTTTCTTAGGCTTTGCCCACACTTGGTGTGCCCTTGTAGACGACCGACAGGTCGATCGTGACGTCAGAGGATCCTAGGAGATCGGGAGCTTGGACCGCGTACGGTGGTCGTAGTCGAGTTCTAGCTGAAGGACCCTCCCAGTTGTTGTAATTTTGTTTTCATAATGTCAGTTTGTGGCACTTTTCTATTTGGGATTGTGTTTTGCCCTTTTTCTTTTCAGTTTACCTTCAGCTTTTACTTTGTACTATTTAGAGGTCGATGCACTTTTGTGGTTGTCTATAACAGTTTGTACTTTACTTTTCCTTTTACTCTGCACTTCTGTATTGAATTGGCTGTGTGTGTGTGTTCATGTACTTAGGAAAGGCCTCCCTGAGTTTTTTAGCCTTCGGTGCTTGTCGCTAGCCTCTGGACTATGGAGGCAGGCTTGGGGTAGTTGCAGCTCGAGCCTGGGTAGGGTCGGGTCATGACAAAGTGGTATCAGAGGAGGTTCATTCCTTGAGATGTTTTTCGGAAATCCATAAAATGGAATTGGTTAGGATCTAGGGAAACATTGTCAATGTGTCACGAGAGCGGATCTTAGGCCAGGGAGTCTAGTGATGGTGTGGCGGCGGACATATCCATTCACCAGGACCCTGATAACTCGTTTGTCGACTCGATATGCTGAGACACTCATTGTAGGGAAATTGGTTTGTGAATCACATAAGATTGAGTCTTTGACTATACATCTTAAGTCAGATCCCCATTTTTGTTATTTTCATATACATATATGCTCATGTGATCATGGTGCTCCTTGATAACATTCAGGATTCTTTCTTGAAGACAGATAGCCAGGATACTAGCTTTGGTTCATGACGATGACCCTGTGAGCTATGAGGCCTCAGTCCAGAACCCATCATGCGAGCCCCTTTCTCCGGGTGGGCCGGTAGTAGTACCCCCACCTAGTGAGCAGCAGACAATGTCAGCAGAGCAGACTTTGCTCGAGCACAGGTTCAGCACACTCCGTGAGTTCCAGTGATAGAGACTGCTGAGGTTCAAGGGCGAGCCAGACCCTCAGGTACAAAGGATTTGGCTTGAGATAGTGTTTTTCCTCTTTAGGCTTGCGTAGACACTGGTAGATCAAAGGGTGGCTTTGGCAGCCATCCTTTTCCTTGGAGCATCTGGGCATTGGTGAAATATGTTGAATCAGTTACTCGATGAGTCGTCACTTTCATGGGGAAACATTCAGCTACTATTTCTTGATGAGTTTTACCCCTCTTACTTACTCTCCGTTCGGATCTACGAGCTCCGATAGTTTCAGCATGGAGAGATGAAGTGACTAAGTACGCGACTAGGTTCACGAAATGTGCACGTTTTTACCCAGACATGGTCCATGCCGACAACATCTAAGTGAGAAAGTTCAAGCAGGGTCTCCTTAGAGAGATTTGTGTTATCATCGTACCCTTGTGCATTCCCACTTATGATGAGGTGATAGACCAGGGGCTGGTGACAGAGAGATTCCTCTCACGCTCTACAGTTGGTGGTGGTAGTAGGAACACCGGAGCTGAGATGTATGTCACAGCTAGTGGGTGTCTCCTGATAGAACCTTGACATATATGGCCTTCCCACCGCCGGTTTCGCAGTCGTGGTCATGCACCACTATGGCGGAAAGGAATAGGCTCTCACCCAAGGAGACCCTTTTGTGAGCAGACGCAGGGGCATGGTCATACACCACAGTGGCGCCGGAGGGCACTAGAGAATCTTTGAGAGCATCGGTCCTATGCTTGCTATGGGAGAGGTCACTTGGCACGGGACTTCACGACTAGTAACACTGAGAATATCGGGCAGGCAGGGGTGCACTACCATGGCAGAGGCAGTGCCATGATCAGAGTAATGCCCAGAGTGGTGGTGCTAGTAGAGGAGCGGGGAGCTGGAAGTGGGGGACGACATTAAGAGGTCTTCCCATCACCACCAGGCATACCATGTCAGAATTCGTGAGTTGAAAGGTGGGACCACTGAAAGCCGCGAGCATTGGATGTCTACGATCGTGCAGAGCATGAGGTGATAAGGGGTATACTCTATAGCTCTTCTACTTTTTGCAGTAGAATTTTCAGACTCTGTATGTGAAATGATTTTCTCCATGCTCCTTGTTTGAGGTTTTACCAGGGTGAAGCGGTGCATCGGTGTAACCCTGTGTCAGTAGAGTAGGAGACGTGGAACATTTTCTTTAGTCGATGGTATCGACTCCTTCTCTTTCCGAGTGTGTAAGAGATTTTTGGTTGTGGGACATCGACTGTGAAACCTTGCGTGATTGGATATCCTTGGGTGTTTCACCATATGGATATTTTAAATCTGGGAATTGTTGGCCATTGTGCCAGGTCCAAACTGTGATTCCAGTCACGACGTGCGACGTAAAGGTTCGACTGGGGAGGTGAGATACCCCTGAGATCCTTCAGGCCCTTTGAGACCGTGTGAAGGGATGACGATGGTCCCTACCGCCTTGCACTAACCCTAAATTCTGGAGTGGGTGTAAGACGTCTCCCGCGTGACTCACCTGAGAAGAAGTGTGCGTGCACCTATGCACGTCATCGGTGTGGGTATATCCCAAGCAAATAGACCAAATTATTTTGTCCCTGCACGGTGATGAAGAACTGTGCAAGATTTCTTCTGGGTACAGGAGAGCCGGGTGTGATCTTAGTACCCGCAGTTCATTCCCTATTTTTGCTTTTGAGGGATGAAAATCTTGAAGGAGGGAATGATGTAATAAGCACGTTTTTTCTATAAAAGACTTCGGAATATTTTTTATGTTATTCCAAAGTAGGGGGTTCAAACGGCATGCAATTTTGAGGCCCGTTGTGCCTGAAATTAGTTTTATAAAACTTTTAAGGTATTTTATATTACACATGCGTGGTTAACTAATGAAAATGTGATATCTCTCATATAGTTGATCGGATCGGAAATTTGAGACCATTGTTGGGTCCGGAATGCGGTGTTTACCCGAGGCGCAACATAAAATGTGTCGGCACAGGATGTTCAGACCCCTCGCTCATTAGCGGTGTGTTAAATGGATAAATTAAATTAAATTATTCATTTAATAGTTCAAACCCGAGTAACTCTTAAACGGTTGCTCGGATAGGAAAACTGAGGGTACCGTTGAGTCCGGAGCGTGTCGTTTACCGTAGGTAGGGTGTAAATGTTGTGGGTGTGGGCCTTCTGTGAGAGATGTCACCCACGGGCAAAGTGGTCATTTCGAAATGTCCACTTAGTGATTTTTATCACTGGAATTATTTCTGAATAACTTTCGACTAATGTCTCAGAATTGAATGCTGAGACTTCTGTTGAGTTTGAAATGAGGAGTTTTTGCTAGGCGTGAGATAAAATAGGCGGGCGCAGAGGTTTTGGAATCCGCACCCATTGGGATAGTTTTCGTGAATTTCTATTAATTAACTACGTGTTGGAAGGGAGAACCCATTTCTTCTCTTTATCTCTCTCTCTCCCCCCTCAATCTCTCTCTCTATCCATTCTTCACCTTTCATCGCCGAATCGAGGAGCGATCTTTGCCAAAACCTAGGTGGTTCGAAAGTTGAGCCTGACAGACGCATCGCCTATGACACACATTGAAATCGAGGTAGGATTCTTGTTAAATTTTTCACCTTCATGAAATTATTTGAGATTTTGTCGATTCTACCGTTTTAAATTCTTAAATTTTTAAGTTTGGAGTGTTGGTCGAATGAACATGGCCAATGCATGAGCCCTGTTTTATCAATCTTTCTTGAGCGTTCTTCGGCCGAATTTCAGATGCGTCAAACTCTCAACGAATCGACGAGTGAGGGGCATCGTTGTGAGGATCCGGCCTCGAGGATCCCGAAACCGGGGTAGGATAGTTTTTCCAACCACCGGAGTGGTCGGGGGGACCGGCTGAAGGTTCGCCTCCGGAGAGGGCGGCGGCCGGAGGTCGAACCAGAGGTGGCGGTTGTGGCGAGGTGGCCGAGAGGAGATGGGTGGAGCATGGAGGACCAGCAGGTGCAGAGCGGTGGATCCAGGCAGCGTGGGTGGTGTCGTGCGGACAGATCATGGTCGGTGTGCGCCGAGGGTGTGGCAGCATTGCAGCGGAGCTCAGAGTGAGTAGTGGGCACGGTGGTGTTCGGCTGGACATTGGAAGGTGTCACGAGGTCCGGGTGAGTGAGGATCTCTTAGCGGTGTCGGTGGAATAGGTTTGCCATGGTTGAAGGAGAAGCTGGCGGAGGGGATGGCACATGCGACACCTTTGCGACTGTCGTGGTCAGCGGGGAGAACCTGAGGCTGTCAGCGCCTCAGGTGTGTAGAGGAGACCAGGACCCGCGCTTCATGGGTCCTCCTACACGGTGTGGAATGATTTCGTCTAGTAGGCTAGTCTGTTTAAAGAATCCGGACCCAAGGGGTCTGGCAGTTTTTGGGTGGGCTGTGGCCCGTGGGCCAAACCGAGCTGGACCGGGATGGTCGGTCTGGACCGGCCCATTCTGGGCCCCTTGTGTTCAAGGGGCCGTATTTTCTAAATTGCACATCCGATTGACGCGCCATCTATGGTTGTAGGTCCGTATTAACAACACTGACGTTTTGAAGTATTTTTTAGGGTGTTTGGGTCCCGCACCTGAAGACGGGAGCTCTGAAACTTTTTTACTTTAATAATATTAATTGTTATTAAAGTTGCGTCAGACATGCATCATGAGCCAGACGTTCGTTTGACGCGTCGTCAGAGGCACTGTGGCCCTAGAGCATAGACGGTCCTTCCAAATTGGTTCAGAACGTTTTCGGGTTGGTTTTGTTGCTTAGCGTCATGAAACGCAATGTGAGTAATTAATTAATTAATTAATTAATTGTTGCGTCAGACCTAACTACTGCTTGGGATATCTGATTGACGCACTGTCAGTGGAAGCATGACCCTAGTCCTTGTATAGACTTTTCGAGGGGCTTTCTAAAGTTTTCAAGTCGGAGAAAATGTGCGGGCCCCGCATGGCCTACTTCACACGTTTTACGGTGAAACACAACTTTTTCACCAAACATCTATTTAGGGTGTTTGAGTGCTCATTTATGAGTGTTTGTTCAAGAGCATCGTGATGGGGTAGTTCGCTAGACCTCTTTCGGGACCGAGGTGCGGGCCCCATGAGTCGTCTTATGAGCATAAAGTAGTGTGGAATACGTTTCTCATCGAGAGCCCGTTTCCAGCGAGTAAGTTGTCTATCTTGCATGTTTTTTCAAGAGGATTACAACGGTGTAATCTATTCAAGAGAGCATTGCCTCTTAAAAGATCATATTATATGTGGAAACATGAGAGGGAATTGGTCAGAGGTTCCTTTGACACTCTCCAAACCTACGCACAGTAGTGGTACTAGTGACACCTAAGGATGGCACGGGCACTGAACCTCTATTAGGAATTTTGTTATGGAGATGGGTGGTTGAATGATACCCCCTCCGTGTTCTGTTGGCCAGTGTTGTACCAGTCAGTAGGGATGGACATAGAAGTTCTTGGTTACCCTCCAGCAGGGTTGGACAGTGGGTCTCCTGTCATCTTCTTCCATGTGTACCCTCCAGTAGAGACTAGGGAGTGGGTCACCTGTCGACTTATTCCCGGTCTACCCTCTAGCAGGGCTGGGCAGTGGGGTGCTTGTTGACTTATTTCAGGTCTACCCTCGAGTAGGGCAGGGTAGTGGGTCACCTGTCGACTTCTTCCAGTTCTACCCACCAGTAGGGACTGGGCAGTTGGTTGCCTATCGACTTCTTCCAGGATAACCCTCCAGCAAAGACTAGGAAGTGGGTCTCGTGTCAACTTATTCCAGGTCTACCCTCCAGCAGGGCTGGGAAGTGGGTTGCATGTTGACTCATTAGGGTATACCCTCTTGCAGATACTCGGTAGTGGGTCACCCAACGACCTCTTAGTTTCTACCCTCCAGTAGAGACTGGGCAGTGGGTCATCTGATGACCACTTAGGGTAAACCCGCTAGCAGAGTCTGGGCAGTGGGATTCCCGACAACACCCTCCAGCAAGGACTGGGCAGTGGGTTACCTGAAGACTCCTTTCAAACTCAGTTATTGCTACTAGTCTAGTCTGTGGCTTTTCTCCATGATTACCAGAGTGGGACCCTTTGTTGTACGGGTCAGTGATGTGACAACTTTGACTTTTAGAATACCTCTCGATTGCAGGGCAGTGATGACGTGTGGATTGACTTTCTTCAGAACTCTCAAGGATGAGGGGTTCTTTCCCCACTGAGACATGTAATTTTGACATGACCTAAAACCGTGCAGGCGAGTCAGTGCTGCCCAAAGTAGATAGTGTCGAGGTGCGGTGATTTGATCCCCTTGACTTGTAGTTCGGGGATGACTTATGAGATACTGGGCATTGATGGTGTTTACTTCTGCAATTATTGGATACTCACTTTCTTGGGCAGAGCTACAGGATGTAGATCCCCTAACGATCTTGTCTGGGCTTCTTGATTGGGCATATGGATATATGTATACCTTGTTCTAGTACCCACTTCGTGTGTTTTGGTTACTCTCCTTATAGGAGAGGCAATGACGCGCGAGGTATGCCACGTGCTTTCTGTGCCTAGCTTCTTGATGTTGGAAGAGTCTACTATCTTGTTATAGGTAGTGAAGACTCGACGATAAGTTCACCTTCTCACCGCTTCTAGCTCCTTGTGTTTGGAAAAGTCTACTTATTCCTTTTTTTGGGTTGAGTTATACTCTTCACTGCACTCTTGGTTGTACTCAATTACTTTTCCCAGTTTTATCTACTGCTCAACTATTTAGTACCTCCTTTTTTTCTCCCACAAGCATTTGGGGCATCCTACTGAGTATTTTTATAATCACCCCTGCTTGGGATTTTCCCTCACTTAGTGTTCCCTTACAGACTATGGACAGGTCGAGCGTGACATCAAAGGAGCATAGGATTTCGAGAGCATAGACCACATACAGTGGTCGTAGTCAGGTTCCAGGTGAGGGACCCTCCCATCTGTTGTACTATTTTTTACCTGATGCCAGGTTGTGGCACTTTTCTTGTTTGGAACCTGTTTTTCCCTTTTTCCTTTTAGTTTACCTTCAGCTTTTACTTTGTACTGTTTAGGGTTTGATGCACTTTTGTGGTTTTCTATAGCAGTTAGTACTTTACTTTTACTTTTTACTCTGCACTTTTGCATTGAGTGGGTTATGTGTGTGTGAACATATACTCAGGCAATGGCCTCCTCGATTTGGTTATCCTTCAGCGCTTGTCGCCAGCCCCTAGCCTATGGAGGCGGGCTTGGGGTAGTTGCGGCTCGAGCACAGGTAGGGTCAGTTCGTGAAATGTTTTCTGCTACACCATGGAAATTTCTGTCATTAAATGCAAGCACCTAATCCTTCAGTTTCCAAATAAGTCTAGATATATGAATCAATAACTCTATCCAATACTCTGTTGCTTATGGATCATTCTCATTGTGGATCCTTAGTGGCCTCAAGTGCGGAAACACACAGAGTGTGCTACATCTGTGCACACCATTAACCAACAATTTTGGGATGATCTACTACTCAAAAGGTGGAGGGGGTTTTACATTCCCACTTGGAGAAAGATATACGCAAAACTAATCATGACATGTGCCCTCGTCACACATCAGATCATCCACACGATCTAGAATAGGTATCCGGCTGAATGATATCTTGGAGGCATCCAAAATCGTTAATCAAGATGTACAATGTTCAGATGAGAATATATATATGTATATATATACATATATGATAATGGGATATGACTCAAGAAGGAATGTCAAAGACTCAATCCTATATTATTAATGCACCATTGGTCCCCGCCACCAATGTATTGGAATAACGAGTTAAAAGTCATATAGTCAAGGTCCTGGTGAATGGATACAATGGTCACCCGAACCATCACTAGATTCCCTAGTCTTAGAGCTGGACATGGGAAAATTTGACATTGTTTTCCTAAATCGCAACCAAATCCTTATAATGGGGCTACTACAAATAATTTCTTAATGAGTGAACTACATTAATACCATTCTTTCATGACCCAAACCTAATGGGAGCTTGAGCTTCCACAATCCTAGTCCCACCTCCATAGCCCATGGGTGGAAACATGAACTAAAAGAAATATCCAAAATGGGTTTCTTTTTCTTAATGTACCTAGACACAAACACCCTACCTTCTCTATGATGAAGTTTGGATGAATGATAATAAAACCTTTTAATATCTTTAAAGTAAAACAATCATTAAAAACGTCTAGGGAATACAAAAATATGATAATAAAAACTAAAAAGTAAAAGTGGAAAAATAAACACCCAACTAGAAGTATTTCTAAACCTAAAGAACTTGTATGTAAAATGCTAAGAGATCCCATCTACTAATCTCTATGTGGTGGCCACTATACGTGGTTCATAGCACCTTGTATCCTTAAGCTCTTACGATGTCACTTTCAAATTATCATGTTTTCTGCATAAGACACCACACATGGTAAAATGACCATGCAGGTGTGAGTATATACATACCCAGTAGGACACCTTGAATGATGAAGGATGAGTAGTAAGCAATACAATAGAAATAGAATAATAGTAGTTAGTATACATGATAAATCTCAACCTAAAAAAAAGAAATAGTAACCTCATCCAAGAACAAAGGGCTGAACATGGTGTTTAGGTACACAAAAAATGAAGTATTTTTCACCTATAACAATAGAGTAATCTCATTAAACCATGAGAAATTAATCACTAAATGCCCATGACATCCCCTTTGCATATTCTCAACTCATGGGATGAGTGTTACCAAATCCAAAGGCATATATATATATATATATATTAACAAACAAAATAATTTTCAGTGATAGATTAAAGGGATCTCTATATCACAACCCATCATAGGAAAAGAAGTTGTAAATAGTTCCGAAGTCCAAAATCATTACCCAGTATATCACATGTCATCCTAAAAGTAAACTTGGGAATTAATACACCTTTCAATTAATTTTCATAGTCTAAGGGGCATAATCATCAAATATATGATCTTCTCCCTGGTTCTTTAAATAGTTTTCACTCAAAACGTCTCCGAAGAAGACCTTCACTGTAATATGTATGGGGGAACTAATCTAGTGTCACAAAGACCTTTTCTCTATCTGATACGGGGCTCCACATGATACATGTAGGACTCACTCCCATGTTGATAGGGGGTCCACTCAATAAGAGAAGGGCCCACACCCTAATGTGATTTGGGGTTCCACTCTGGTAATCGAGAACCCATGCCCTATCTTATAAGGGTCCACTTTTATTTCTCAAGAACATAGACAATATTCAGTAGGGTTTACCACTAGGTAAATGGATTTAGGACCTATTGCCTTATTTGTTATGGGGTACCACTCTAATGCCTCATGTGATCCTCTTTTTGATCACAACCTTCTATAGATATAACCTCAACAAGCATCAATCCTAGAACATCTTATATCATATCCTAAAAGCCACAATGGATGGAAAAATTATGTTTTATGTTGAAAATATTCATTATAGGCTACTCACGGTAAAAAATATGAGTTTAAATGAATGATATACTAAATATTGAAGTTTCATAAAAAGGAACCAAGGGGTACATGCAATGAGAGTGAACCCACATGGTGTGTGGTCCCACTCAATCACTTGGTAGCGTCCATGGAGGTACATAGATCACCAAATGTTTTGTGATACATGGTGTGTAAGGGATCATCAAGGTGTGACCATGAAACTTGGGGTCCCGACAATATGCATGGTTGTGTCTATGCATCTATATCGGGTCCATTTACTTTTACACGATATGCCTCACCATGCCATGCCCACGTAGTCTTAGAGTAAATTTCATGTCAAACAGTTAAGGTCACATGGTGTGATTTGGTCTGACATGGAATGACATACATATAATTCAAGTAAATATTAGTCTACATTTCAAGGTTCTCCACGCAATTTATTCTTCAAACAATATGCTGTGTAGTAAAGATTATCCAGAATATCATATCTTAACTCTATGATTCAAATCACGCCTTTTCACTTTGATTAAGACCTTTTTCATTACCTAAAATGGTGTATATCGTCATTAATCATCATTTCCAGTTGTCATTTCTCAGAAATTATATTTCATTATCCCATGGGGGTTCATTTTATGCAGCACACACAACTACTTTGCATGACATATTGGATTTAGACATTATGTAAACAAATCTATCACCCAAAACTTGCAAAAAAAAGAAAATCTATCTCTGATTCCTTGATCAATACCTCACACATAATGTTTTCTTTTAATTTTGGGGGTTGATCAAGCTCGGTACAACCCGGTAATGTCAGACCGAGACTACGGGGTCCGACCAGTAAAGAATAAAAATAAATTAAGGGATAATGGCATAATAATAGAGGTTTATAAATATTTTCCAAGAATTATTGGTCAATGATCAAGAATAGGGATATATGGGTTTATAAAAAACATGAAATAAAATATTAATATTGTACATATGACCATTCCAATGATAAAAAATTGGTCAATATCATAAATGTGGTAATTCATCTCAATATATTTAATCTAAATGGTTGAAATTCATGAATTGATATGTCTTACCAGGATATTGGATCATTAGCCATCAATGAATGTTCTCACCAATTATTTTAAGGTTTAATTGTATTTTATGCATCCTGATATGCCCTGATCCTGAGATTCATCATTGTACAATATGATAAACAAATAGAAGAATGAAGGAGATGCCCTTGGATCCTCCAAGAGATTATGCATATTACCATGGAAAATTCACTATAGTGGATAATTTATAAACATTTCAGTGATGTTAAAAAATCAATCAATTAAATTAATTAAATTAATTAACCAAATAAATTCACCACCAACATGTGAGATATCTAAATGCCCTAAACCTACCAATTTTAGTTCATTCCTAGGTTAATCATCAAATTCCAAACCCAATTGTGGTCTCAGATTTTTGATCTAGTCATCCATTAAATATTTATCCCATTTTATTTTAAAAAAATTAGCACAAAATTGAAAATATATTTTATATTTTTAAAAAAATCAATTTTGGCCACCCTGGGGCCCAAAATCACACCCCATCTTAAAACCTGTCTCTGTAAATATATTTAATAAAATTTAAAAGACTTGTAATGAAAAAACTAGGTCTCTACACTTTTTTCCTTTAAAAACATACCATGGTGTTTCCTTCACCAGTATCACATGTTGTAATATCCCCATTTAATTTTTTCCACATATCTATTTTTTTCATTGGTCCTCTTCATCACCTTTTGTTTGAAGCCATAGGACATTTAGAAATTTTTCATTGTCTTTATATAATATGATATAATGTCCTCATTTGATGGTAATGTTTGGGAGAATAGTTACCGATAAAGGATTTAGATTATCCCATCAAAAGAATAGTTAATCATATTTGTTGGATTATGTACATAGTCAACATCATACATGTCTAACCTTGTAATGTTATATTCTTACATATCAATGTTTTCCTCTTTCTTTATTCTTAGACTCATAAATTGTCTCTCCATATGTGGTTATTTTCCCCAATCAATTGTTTCCCATAATGTGTTCCTTAAAATCTTTCCAATCCATATTTTTATTGCATATACATCCTTACAGTTTTGAATCAATAAACAAAAATGATCTACATCACCCATGAGATGATAATAATCCATGAAAACATTCTCCCCTTCATTACATCCCAAAGCGGGAAATGTATTTTCCAAGTAACTTATCAACTTCTCAGATATAAAAGGATTTGTGGATACATAGAATGATATAGGTTTTTATACCATGAAATGATCTATAATTATTAGACTTCATTTTGGTTTACATTCATGCTATGTATGGTCAAGTTTATTGGTCATAACCTGAGTCATAGGACCTAAAATGTTAATAAGTTTATGAATTCCCTATCTATCTCCTTATATATTATCTTTCCTTTCCTAGAAATAACTACATATTTAAGTGGATTAATATAGTTTCCATTATTTTTTATAGGGGCCATTTCATAATAATTACATACATTATATTATATAAATACATTATGAATGATAATTTTTAAATTTGATGATAATGAAACACTAAGCAGAAATTGAATATTTATGCATAACAGATCTATAAATAATAATCTTATTTTCATTGGAAAATTTCTCAAATCATAAAAATATTTACAATTCATTTATAATGGTATGTAATAGAAATTAAAAATAACCCAATAATGTCCCGAGGGAGGGTAAAATATTTTTCATAGAGAGGTCACACTCACCCTGCATCAAAACGATAGTCAAGATGTACTTGACCAACTCCTTTCAAGAATATTACCCTAAGATACATATGTTCCAATACAATGGCTTCTAATAGTATCCATATATGGATGAATCTCTAGGAAAGCCAAATATTCCCTACCTCACCAAAAACATTATGATATTATTAAATAATTACACATCTACTCAAATTCTATCGTTGGGTTATGTTCTATAATCTATTTTTTTCAAAAATATAGTTCTCAAGGATTCTACTAAGCATCCTCTAATACCAACTATAAATAGTTTGACCCTAGTATCCTAGAGTTGGGTGTAAATTTATTACATTTTAACAAGATATTTGTCATGAAATCCTAATGGATGAAACAGTATAGTACTCTAGGTAAACTAGATGTAGGATTTAATATCATATTATATATGTAACAATAAAATACAATATAATATTTTCATTAAGAACAACATTATTATCTATACAATAACCATTCATATCATTCATAGTAAACTACCAGGGATCTTGGGGAAAGGAAATAAAATAAGAGTGAGCTCAGATGCAGAATAAGTGTTTTGTATAGTGGAATATATCTTTAGTAAATAAAGAATAATCTATATAGTAAGCTAAATAAATGGAAAAACAAGTCATTTATCCAATAATTTGAGTATAAAGAATAAAATGGACAGAATAAATAATTACATGAGCTTTAAAATTATCCATGGATATATTAACTATTCAAATAATATCAAATACATCAACAGCTAATTTTATAATGATGGAATGCATAATTATAGACATCTTAAACATATCATCAAGGCCATATGCCAAATAGTTATACTTAAATGGGTACGACTGGCCAATATACCCAACATGTTTTGTCTCATTAGACCCACTAATGTAACAATGGGATAAGTAATTTTGGACCCCATCCATAACTTAATAATTCAAATTCATTAATCATATGAGTAAATAATAAAACATATTCAATATTCCATAACAATCAATAATTGTTCATACCAGAAGAACTAGCTTATGGAATATCAATAATTTCCCCGAAAAAACTAATGGTAAACTATGCACAGAAAGTATAAATATGGTATCATTATAAAATATCCTTAGTGTATTATAATTAAAATAAATGGTTGTTGACATTTATCAATAAAAATACCATAAAAAGTTCATTAAAACCCTTCTTAAGGAAAATACTCTTGACTTTTAAAATCAAATTTGAAAACAAAAAATCTCAAAAATATTTGGAAGAAACATTGAAAAGATCCATTGGTACCTTTAATGGAATATTCCAATAATTTAGTGGTCGTGGTAGTGGGAAATTACAACCATTACATGTACATTAATACAATTATTCATATCATATTTTTGGTAAAAATCAAAAGGCCCATCATTAGGAAAATGAGAATAAGATTCCTTTTATGAATTTAAAAAAAATAATGGGTAAAAATTAATTTAAACAATTTTATTATGATATTAAATATATTTTTGAAATGATCTTTTCAGAAATCGTGGATATATAAGATAACATATTTTTGAGTGAAGTGATAAATAAAGTCAATTTTACATAGAAAATATTCATTTGGTATATTGTGTACATAAAGAGAGATAAATTAAAGTAAAATTTTATTTTTTTATTAATAACTAGGGGATAATAAAATAAATTGGGTTTAAGATAAAAATATCAAATAATTATACTAGTAAATAACTTAACATAAACAATCATGGATTATAATAATATTATGAAATAGACCCATACTGTATGTATGAATTGCTTGGTAAATAATGTTAACCCTATGTATGATAATATAATATTTATCATAACTCTATAACAATACTATATAAATACTTATAATATCATATATGATCCACTTGTTACATTTTAAGACATGTTTACTAATAATTATTTATTAAAGTCATATTCTCTTAGTGCTAATAGTTCAATTTTTCATATAGGTTTGGGTTTGGTAGTTTCATTGCATTAATATTTATCATGTTTACATCATATAAATAATTTTAATAATGACATAAAAATCATATATATTTACGAAAAAATATTTTCAAATATTCATAAAAGGTATATAAAGGAAAATGAATTTAACTGTTTATGGAGATGGTAGGTCGTGCA
This sequence comes from Viscum album, assembly GCA_963277665.1. Taxonomy (NCBI): domain Eukaryota; kingdom Viridiplantae; phylum Streptophyta; class Magnoliopsida; order Santalales; family Viscaceae; genus Viscum; species Viscum album. The sequence goes on from CAUJRU010000504.1 coordinate 555,552, forward strand.
TATGCAGAAATGTTGTTTTCACATTTCAACAAATGAAATGAAATAAAAGTAAATAATATTTCACATTTATATAATAATTTTCATATCATATATATTCATTAAATATATCCTTATTAACATCCATGTAATGTGTAAATTAAGAACGAATCACATCTCTTAATGGAGGTGGTAGTCCACATATAAACACGATTGATGTTATCATTTTCCGATGGAATGAATTGTGAAAAATAATGATGATATATTATCATTATAGAATATTAATTATTTAATAAATATAATACATAAATATAAAAATCATCATAGTAACCATCCATAAAACATTATTCTAGAAAATTAATTATATTGATACATCGACTGGGTAGTCCAAAGATAAGGATGAGCAATACTATAACATACCATTTGTTAGAAAATAGGGAAATAATGGTGTTTTTATAATCAATATAAAATATTAGTATATTGAGGATTATGAATTATGTATTTTATGATAAATACCACTGATTTAGTGGAGGTAAAATAAGAAATAAATTGATAGTGGTCGGGTAAGATGATTACCTTTCCTTCCGTTGGACTCCTTCAGAACCTTTCTTAAAGACCACTACAATTGTATTTTAAGAATTACATAATCTTTACCTCATGAATATGGAGGTATATAATAATTAGATATAGTTTTTGGTTATATGTATTGATCTATCTTGTCTATGGAATATAGGTTAGGTGTATCCTTTTATAACTGGCGAACATGGCACAATTGGAATTTCATAAAAGATTAAAATATATTAAGGTTATACTCAACCCAAAGTCTTTAAAATGGACAAATATTATTATTTAGGATTTAATTTGGTCAAAATATATCCATCCAATAAAATTTAAACAAGTTTTTAAGAAAAATATACCCTTATATATTATTTTAACCTCTTGAAAATATGTTTTAACCGTAACCATGATTTCATATTTTTACTATTCATTATCAAAAAAAATTAAGTAAAATACAATAAATAATTTAAATTATAATGATTCCAAATATGGAATAAATTTTTCCATATTCATTTTATAGAAGTGGAATAATTTAATTTTAAATTATACCAAAAAAATGAAATGAAAATCAGCTGTCATTAAACGGTTCATATGCAAATGATTTTTTATACCAATATCCAAAAAATGACTCAAATTAAATTAATTGTATTATTAATAATATAAATTAATATTTAGAATATTTTTAAAACAAAATGTAACTTTTTAAATATTTTTAATGAAAATACAATTTTTAATACAAATTAGTAGTTATCATTATTCATCAAAAAATCAAACATTTCAAGAGATTATAAAAAATTCACTCTAAGATATTTTCACATGAATAATTATAAAATTAACATAATTTTATAAAATTAAAATTAAAATTTGGTATAATTTAAAAATATTAATTTCACAAAAAAATCATTGAGAACCATTTTATGGAAAACAACTATTTATGAAGCAAATAATAACTCTACTAGAACATAAAAAAATTGAATTATATAAATGCTTTATAATTTTCATTATTTGGTTATTACTATTCATACCTCCTGCTTAAAATCTATTCTATAACTATCAAATTTAAATAATAATTTTTTATATTATACTATATTTATCTTAATGTTTGATGTTTCATGTTATGAAAGATATTGAATACTTCAATTTATTTAAATATGAATATATGCAATAACAATTTAGGGTGTTATATTAATCTAATTTTTTATAGTTATTGATTCAATTGTTTTATTTTATATCCCTGTAATTTATAGAAAATAATTTTTATTCTATACTAACATTTATATTTTACTCATGTGAGTCCTTTGTATACATGAATAACAAGTTCAGCAGCAACATTACAAAACTACAATGAATGTCCAAATGAGATCCAGAAGTGAAATTCATGATCTAGTTGAACTCAAGTATGTGAAATGATGTTTTATTATGGTTTTAAAAATCATTTTGATATTCTATACAGTGTATATACAAAACTAAGTATCTCATTTGAAGTAGTACACTTAATGATGATTGAAGACGATTTTGAAAAATAAATTTTGGAAATGAAGATATTGTGTGGAAAATACTATGAAAACAAAACAAAATATTGAATTTAGGAATTATAAAAGGAATATTTATCACCCAAAAAATATATTTGGGAAGAAAATAATATGGTTTGAAGATTAAAATAAACCATACTACCTTTATAAATAAATCTATATGGAATTTTAATAAAATGAAAAAATGATTCGAATATGGAGAAGAAATTTGTGTGGATTAAATGTTTCCACTGAAATTCTGATTATATTGTGATATGAAATTATATTTTTTTATATTTTTTAGTTATTTACCATTATAAATATAATTATGGAGAATACCATTATTGAGGTAGAATAGAATCACGCATTTTTTCTTTAAAAAGATTCAAACATCCTAATTTTATCCTAGTTGTTTTTTACATTTGAAACCTACCAACCCCCATGTTTTTTTAGACCACCACCACTTATTTTAATGTCCTCGAATAATATTTATTTTCTTATTAATTAATTTAGTGTTTTATTTTAGACATTTATGTTTCTAGAAAAACATAAATAATTTACTTTGTCTAGAAGTTTCCATGAAAACCTACCACATGTGCAATTTACTTACCATGAGAAGGATTTGAACTAACCAGGAAGTTAATTTGGCTAAGTGGAACCTACCAGGTGACAAAAATACCTATAGTGCTTTTAAAATCAATCTACCTCTTGAATAAATGAATCATCTATGATAAAAAAACAATCTGACCTCATGAATGAAATTAACTACCACATAAAGAATCATAATCTCTGTGCAATGGTAGGAAAAGTTTCTTCGAGTGTTGTACTAACTATGTGTACTATTATAGTGACCTCATGAATAATTTTACCTATAGATGGTACAAATTAAACAACAATGTAAACTAATTATTTGACTGTTTGATGTAATCAAGTGACCATGCATAATACTGAAGATACCATAAAAATTCAAGTACATACTTTATGATGTAATGTACCCATCATATGACCATGTTTATTTATCATGAAAAAGATAGCATGAATAGTTTACATAAAATCATTTAACCATGAATTAAGTTTATACCTCCTACCATGTCTATCTTAAGAGATGTATCTTTTAAAAATATCCAGGCTACTTTTTGAGCATTAATTATAGATTCCATGAAATTATGCCTACATTGAATATTCATTAATGGTAAAATAGAAATAATGTTATAGTTAGGATAAATAATCTCATGTGGACAACATTATTCCTATATAATTATAAATAACACTAGAAGAAGATACACCTGCACCTATTCTACATTGATGACTCATTCTGAACACTTTAAAACTATCTTTTTTCTTTACTTTCCGTGAAAACATAGTTGAATATTTTCAAAGAGAAATTCATATACATAAGAACAATCAAAGATTATTAGATTAAGCTACACCAAATTTTTATACATATCATCTCTTTCAAAAAATTTACTGTTAAATTTAGAACTATGTTTTTTTACTCTCTTTATCTCTAAATCACAGTCTCCTGTATTGAACTAGAGAGTGCATGACAATATCTTCAATTATTTTCATTTTTACTACCACATATAACTATGTATGTGATCGTATGTGACCTGGACATCTATTTCTTCAATATATGAAAATAGATGAGGATATTTTCATTGATATACCTATGATTTGTTTTATATAAACCAATATAGGTTTTTGATCAGGTAATTTTATAATAAACTTCTTGGTAACATGTTATTTCCATGTGGGGCGTATTCAGTCTTAGTTTGAGACTGAACACCTGGTTTATTTCTACTATATGTTGATCTATTTTATTACACTATTTTTTCGAAAACAAATTATATCTATTTTCAAATCTATTTAAAAACCTTACAATGATAGTTTCCTTTCACAATTTGTTTATATATGGTTTTTTTCATGTAAATTTTCTTCCAAAAGTTAATATATTTAATCTATGTTGTGATCAATTTTTTGAGAACCTTTTTAAAATATAAAATTATATATATTTATAGTTATATTTAATGGTATGTATTTTACATGTTGGGGAATTTATCTTTTAAATTTTATATCAAAATTTTTTATTATAAACATAATTCAACCCCACCCTTTTTAGTGTTCCACTATTATGAGCATCTGGTATTAGAGGTCTTTAAATATCTTTTTACAGTGATCATATTTTATCAAAAGATGTTAATTGATATAATTTATCAATTTACATGTTTAGGGTTAATAATAATACCGATTGATTATATAAAAAACTATTTTTTCCTATTTTAAACTTAATAATAATGCTCAATAGAAGATCATGATGAAAATCAATATTGAGAGCATGTGATTTGATATTTTGTCTGCAATTATAATAAAATTGAAATACCTGAAACTCTAAGTAACACATGGGATGTAATTGTATATTCCAACTATGATTCAAATTATAAATAAATGAATTTATTATATTGTTATTTTATAGAAAATGAATTTAATAGAGTAATATAGTATACTATTGAATTTGAAATTTGGGATACACTTGTTGATTCTCATTAAGTAACTTCCAATGGTAAAGAGATGTGTTTAAATTCTAATACAATAAAATACGATAAATTTAAGATAAACCAGTTAAATATGTTTATGATATTTTTCTAATGCTTAATGAGATTGAGAAATACAATGAATGCACTTGGAAATACTATTTCAAATAAATATCAAGTAATGTGACAACTGAGATGTTTACCTGGTTGGTAGAGATAAACTTTAGTTTATAATAGATAATACTATGAAATTTTTATGTTTCCAGTAAAGGATATTGTTTAAAAACTTATGAAGTATAATGGTACGCTACTAGTAAATAAATAGGATAGATATGAACCCAAGGGGATGTTAGTATACTTCATGCCATCTAAATCAAATTGAAAAGAAATGTTCAGAAATGATACTTCCAGTGATTATGAACCACCCCCACCCAATGATAAAGAAATGAATAATTTATTAATATGATTCAATAAATTCTACAAGAATAAAGTTTTTAAGAAATAAAATTATATTTAGAAGAAGGATACTAAGGTAAATTGAATTAAATAGTGTAAAATGGATGATTCCACATAAAAAACATGCTATGAGTGAAGAAGGAAATGACACATAAATTCTGAATGAACAAAGATGAAATATAAGAAAAAGTATGAGAACAACAGAAAATGGTATAAAAAGTATATGAAATACACCAAGAGTTCCTTATAATATAGATCAAGTAAATATTACTCCAATAGATAAGCTAAAAATGATTGAGTTAACATGTGTTTTATGAAAAAAAAACATATTTGGTATCAAATATTTTTCTAGTATCTCCTGTTCTTATTTCAATTTTTTTAGAGGTTAAAATTAAAAAAGAAAATATTTCCTGTGATAATTTATTTTAATATTGTAATATGATGAAAGGGAAATTTTATTTACTAAAAGATAACTATAAAATTATAAATAAACATCGTGATCTACTAGTTTATTTTTAATCTGATTTTGTTTTTAGAAAAATCAAAAAAAACATGAATTGTTAAAAGAAAAAAATTAACCTAAAATTACTAACCAAAAATTTAATATTGATATTGAGATATTTATGAATGATAGAAAACATTTACATTAATTCTGGTTAAACAAACCCCCCTAAATATGCTTCTGTAAATGGCTACCATTCGACATAGTGAAAGATTTTCAAAAAATAAATTAGTTCCTACTTCCAGTTTTTTAAATTCATTAATGGTAACTTATTCATATATACATAAAAAAATTATTTCTAAAAGCATAAAATATATTTATGGGAAACCAGTTATATATATTTGGATTTCTATGGATATTATTACTAACATTTCTCGACAAGAGAAAATATGGGTTTGAAAATCATTTCATATATAATCATTTCTATAGGAAAATAGATTCATGTGTACCAAAAGGAAATTATAGTATCTTGAAACAGGACATTCCAGACACATTATTTAGGACTATAAAATATTAAATAACCTTATCAAGGAAGATAGTGGACATGTCAATTTTGGATACAATTCCAAATTAAAAATAATTGGACTTGGTAAAATTGGTAAAAATAACACTGTTATTATCTCTGAATTATTTTTTGTAGATGAATTTAAGTATAATATTATCATCATATCATATTTATTTAATGTTTATATCAAGTTAATTTTTAGAATAAGTCATTTAACATTTATGATTCTAATCATGTTTAGGTTTTACTAACTTGTGTATTGACAATGTTAATTCTATTAATTTGTATTCATTATTATTTCAAAATATTTTATGTTTAGGTAAATTTCACAATTAATCAAGGATTTGATATAGTATACTAGGCTAGTGTAATATATACTCATATAGAATGCTAAACAATAAAGGATTAGTCAAGGATATCCCAATACTATAATTTCCAACATACAATGTCTATAATCCATATTAAAATGAGAAACATTATATAATATCATTACAACCAAAGAAACTGGTTTATACATCTCAAACTCTATAGTTGTTTCACATGATTTTTTGGACTTTATTAGGTTTACAATTTATAAGAATAATAATATTATTAAGTTATATTTGATGATTATTAATGATATACATGAGTATTTTTCATTACTCATAAAAGATAATCTCCATCATACTTCTCTTGATATGATAAATATATATAGAATCATAGTGGACATACCAACCTAAATTAATGATCATGGTCATGAGTTTGAATACTAGGATTTTGAAACTTTATTCTCACAATATAGCTATAGTCATAACATTTCTACTCTGAGGACCCCATAGTTAAATGGTGTAATATATAATAGAAACCAAACTCTTTAAGAAATTTCTTGGACCATACTCAATGATTATGACCATAGAATATATTTTTGGGTAAAGGATATGAATAAAACAAATTTTATTCTAAAATTGGTGGTGAAGAGAATATCCAGAAAGCATTATTGACTGCCTCACAAAGACAGATCGTGAAGCTCCTAGAGCCCTGTGGTCAGCACAAAAGATCCCCTTTGAGGCCTACAGTGAAGCAACGAGGTGGGATGGCTCCACGAACCCCTTTGATGTTTGTGACCCACTGCGAAGCAATGAGGCGGGATGGCTCTACGAACCCCTTTGACATTCGTGACCCACCACGATGCAATGAGGAAGGAAGACTCCACGAACCCCTTTGACATTCACAACCCCCCGAAAAGCAAAGAGGAGGGATGGATTTTCTAACCTCTTTGATGTTTGCAACCCGCCGAGAAGCAACAAGCCCGAACGGCTCTGCGAACCCCTTTGAAGTTCGTGACCCCCCAAAAATCAAGGAGGTGGGACAGCTCTGTGAACCCCATTGATGTTCGCGACCCTCTGTGAGGCAAGTTTCATCTTCACGCTGTGGGAACCCTAATTCATAGTGCCTCTTTCCTATAAATACCATACTCCCCTCGAGCCCAAAAGACAGACTTTATGAAATTTCACCTTCGTAGCTCCCGAATCGCAATGCACCTGTGCTCTGTGAACCATGAGCTCTTCCAGGTACTTCCACATCATGAAGTTCCTTCCCTTCACATGAATTCTACCCCTCTGTAAAGAGGGATGCCCTCCGTAGAGCCCACGGGCCTTCGTAGAGGAAGTAGATCCCCAATGGGACTTGTGTGTTTGTAGAGTGATTACTCTTCATGAAGTCACCTCCATGTGCATGTAACCCATGTTCCAAGGCCGGGTCACTGTGCATTGTGAATCACATTACATCACAATTCTATGCATTGTAAGGATCCATTACTTCATGAGGAATTGCATCATGAATGCCTTTCCACTTCATGAAGCTCCTCCCATTTGAACCTATGCTCTATCCATATCCTAGGGGACTACACATTGCGAAGCACATCCCTTCATAGAGTCCCTCCACTTCAGGGGGAACCAAAGCTTCACAAGGTTCCTACATATGAACCATTGTCCTTGAGACTCCATTTCCCCTATGGACCTTCGGGTTTTCACAAATCAATTTCAGTGTCCCTTTGACAATACTGCTTGTTTCATTGCTTCAACTCATGCTTCTACGCATAACCATGCTAACAGTTATTGCTTCTTCACATAGCCATGCTAGCATGGACCCCCAATGGTTCTCTCAATAACACCCTCAAACCACAGAATTACTGATGCCTTCCTTCCCTCATGCTAGTACATGTATCCGTTATGTATGTCCTAGGGGTGTAGAGTGAACCCACCTCATCTGGTCTATAGGAAGATAAACATCAAAGCAACACTATCCTCAGCACATGACGTTAAAATGTGACCACACCCAATGCATCAGACGTGGGGTTCCCCCACCTTTGACATTATGCATGCCCACTAGTCTCTATGGGAGTAAGATCATTCCTAACCTATAATGATATCCTCTTTATCAGAGTGGCATTTGTCCCTGAGGAAATGGAAACCACCCTGGTGTATGACCCATTGCTTCCCTTGTAGGAGGTAGCATCCCTACTCCACCACTCTTCCTGGGTGCAGAGTCCCTCTCCTACTGGGCTTTATCACCATCCGGACCTCTATCCTAGAGTATGTCCCAATATCCATTATCTTGAGCTGCTAACCAGGCGTAATGCCTGGTTTCCTCTTTGGGCTGCAGACCACGCGTAATCCCATGTTTCTTCTTTAGTACACTAACTATATGTGTTCGCCACTCCACTTCCCATAGATGCTCCTTTCATGACGTGATCGTCAGGTCTTTTTTGTCTCCTGTTTCTCACACCGAGCATGACTCACGTGGGCTTAGAGTAAGCACCGACCATGACATCCTCCCTGGGAATTCTAGAGTGTAAGCCACACACCCCTGACCCAAACTACAAGGTCATTGATCCTTGCCAAGGCAGGGTATGTAGGAATCCTTCCTGAGGTTCAATCCCATCATCCATTGGTCTCTCTAACCCCCTTCACGTTGGTTCTCCAACCCCCACCTAAACTATGAGGTCATTGATCCTTTCTAAGGCATGTTTTGTAGGATGCCTCCCTAAGGCCCAATCCTATCATCCATTGGTCGCTCCGACCCCCCTTCAATCCGATTCACCAAAACCATGGGCTGCCTTAGAGCTTTAGCCACAGATTCCCCCCACATCCCAAACTATGAGGTCTTTGCTCCTTGCCATGGAAAGGTACGTAGGATGCCTCCCTGAGGTTCAACCACACCACCCATTGGTCCTGAAAATCTTCATGTCAGTTCACCCATAACAACCTAAACTACATAGACATTGATCCTTTCCAAGGAAAGGTACATAGGAAGCCTTCCTAAGGTTCAAGCCCAACACCCAGAAGCCCCAGACTGCTTCACATAGGTCCCCAACCCATCCAGAACTATGTGAGCTTTGAACCTTTTCTCCTAGAAATGGTACGTAGGAAGCCTCTAGGAGGATCATCCCCATCTAGTGGTAAGACATTGTGGCCCCATCCAGTGGTAAGTCGTTGTGGCCCCATCCAGTGGTAAGCCATTGTGACCCCATTCATTGTTAGGCCATTGTCAACACCATTCAGTGGTAAGATATTGACATCCCCATCCTATGGTAAGCCCTTGGGACCCCATCCAGTGGTAAACCGTTGTGACCACATCCAGAGGTAAGCCATTGAAATCGCCAATCAGTGGTAATTCGAAGTCAGATGTACTACGAGTACTTTGATTCCCTGCCATTGGGATATGTAGGAAGCCTCTCCGAGACTCAAGCCCAATGTCATCGTCATCCTCGAGACAACTCCATTTCATTCTCCATCCACTTTATTAAATCTTCCATCATACATCGTGATTCTTAACCGGGCCACCACATCCCAATGGGATCATGCCATCCCCTATTAACTTTAATAGTCAATCAGGTTTCTTACCACAAGTTATTCACAACATTGGTATTCCCTCTAGAGGTTTCACCCATCTGATCCACTCTAATCAGCATTCTAATCAGTCTGATCTGTCTCTGCTAGATGTTAAACTTGTGTCATACCATGTGTTAAACATGGGAAGCTGAGGAAAACCTCATATATATATGACCATGGCATAAAATTCCACACATTTGACGTGGGATGCCTCGACATTCTCCACCCTCTAGAAGCCCAAAAATAAGGGGAATAAACCCAGACGCGCAAGTGTCCCAGCGTCCGGACAATCTAGGGATATCCAACGTGACTAGTCCCCTAACTGAAGGTCGCTACCCTGACCAAAACCATTGGAATGTCCCAACAGAAGTACTGTAATAAACTGGTGTCCATGAAGATATGTCACAAGGAAGATTAACATGAACTGCGTCTTAAATCTATAAAGGAGACCCAGACTAGGTGACGAGTTCTGAGGATGAATCCATGGAAGTAAGAACTAACATCCCATAATACTGTTTAAATCAATGAGAAAACGTTCCTAAACAATTTACTGATGTCGCCCACGATTGGAAAGAAATAATGTGGGGCTACAAAACTATGCCTCTCATACTCAAGTAGATGTACATGCACGCCCTGGTGAGAGTGTTGAAAACAGAAATGGTAAACCCAACATGAAACTCTTCTCCTAAATATAGAGATTAGTAGAGTTTGAGAATCAAATAATTAGCATGTCAACAGATCCAAATATCTGGTGTTGAGTCCCACCAAGAAAATATTGGGCCTGGTGTCAAACTGACCAGATGCTGGGGCAGTAGAACGTTGGTCATCCCGTTCTGCGACATAGTCAGCGTGGATCAATCATACTAGCCATGGAAGAAAGAATGGAACTGGGGCACTGGTCATAGATTTCCTTTTTCTTTCAGCACTGATGAGTTAATCTCCCTATTTTTATAAACCAAGATACTACAACTGGAACTCAATCACCACCCGCCCACTGATGTAGGGGCAGGGGTAGTACCCACGCGGCAGTCCCGCATGGCTCCACCTCTTCCGTGACAGTCTCAAGGAACACAACTGTAGGGATCCCCCACCCTATCTCCCCACCCAAGGTTGTTCAATGGAGGTTGATCAATGAACTCGTACACCAGTACGTGGATGAGGGTATTTTATTGACTTGGGATATGGCCTGACTAGATTTAGAGGTGTCTGCACCTCATCGTCAACGTCGCCCCTAAGGGCCACGAAGGGAGACAGTGCTTCCCACCCCAACATATAACTGTTTCAGGAGCCTATCCCCAGAATGCTTCGACGACATCCTGCCCTATGCTGATGAGGTAGGGAATATTTGGGACATCTCACTTAGAGTCCCATTCACGGGGATCACTGTGAGGGCTCCCATCCGGCCATGTCAGCACTGCCACCCAGTATTACTAGCTGAGGAGTAGGTAATTCATGCACCTGCACCACCGGCCCTGGTCTGTCTAACACGATGTCACCGTCTGGCATAAGATGAATAGGACGTCTACTAAGGGGCGTCAACCTCATTCGCTACCACCTCCCTCTGTAGGTATATAGGAGGATTAATATTTGGAAACCCCATAGGTTACGATCATGCAATCACCACTGTCATCACCAAACACACTCTCTTCCTCGACTAGAGATCACAAAGAGCTATTCTGGGGACCAATGGTGGGTGAGAAACAGTCCAGCCTATCATTAGTATCCCTATCCCCTGTGCCAGGAACTGCAACCATCAGCCCGTCTTATTGTGTTATAGCGGCCAGGTCACTAAACTCTTCGGAGGATAGCCCGAGATTCGACGAATAGTCAGCCCGCTGGCCGTATTCCCCACCAGCCATCATACCATCCCAGTGGTCTGTCTCAATACTGTTGCCATTTCCATAGCCACCCCCTATTGACGAATGGGGAAATCAAGGGCCAGACCCTGAATCCGAGCAAAAGATCTTATGGAATATTCTCACAGTGGACCACTTCCCTGGGATGTTTTGGTCCGTGGAAACACCAAATTTTTGCACACCGGAATCCCTCATTCTAGAAGATGGTGAGTGTTTCTGTCAAACCCGCAGGGTGACACACCTCCTCCTTCATCATAAGTGAGTGGTTTATCATAGGATCCAAATGCATTTTTAAGACATTGGCGAGCAATATAGTCTTGTTGATTTGGACTCACTCCACTAGCCCAGTACCCTGAGTCACATGGACATTATAAGGTCCCCCAACAAAAATAAGTTTAGAGTTTCAAGGTACTCTTCATGATTATCTAGGTGTATTCCCCCCCACGTGAAAATCTATGGCTGGGGGTAGTATGTTTCCCTCCTCTTCTGTCCTATCCGACGGTAGCCCGACTCGCTAAGAGATATTGAGGACATGCCCCCAGGAAGGGTCACAGTGAACATGGCAGACATATTTGATAAAGAGAACGACCTGGAGCTTCTTAATGGGGACTTACCCCCTGATGGAGAGCCACCACTACTGGATCCATCGAGAAGAGTTACTCTCTAGTAGAAGAATCTGCTGGGTCTCCCTGCGCCCACCGAGGCATTAGTCTTTAGCCGAAATCACAGCAAAGTTAAAGAGAGCCTCGGAGCTACCAAACACTCTAACCCATCTTCCTCAGTGAAGAAGACATAGGGGGACCCATATAAGGCTATGTTTCACCAAAAACATACCTAATAGAAGAAGTTGGTCGATTACCTTCTCGATGAATGTGCTGTAGAGCTATGTCCAGACTACAGCAATCCGTGGCCAGGGCAGCAGGGGTAGGAACAACTTCCCCTTGGTGAGTTGTCTCCTGGTGACCCTGACCATCCTACCCCAACAAACAGGGATAAGGCCAGAACTTACGGCTAGAGGGCATAGTATGTATCACCAAACCCTATGAAATTGCGCCGAAATCCATGGAACCCAACTCGGGTTCCCGCAGATGCCCCGCAGGTCGCTCCACTAGCCGCTCCATGAGCCGGCAAACCACCATACCATGTTGAAGAACCCGCCAATGCACTCATGGTTAGGGACCCCGTAATGATAGGGAACCCTCCCAAATGATCCTATGGCGTCACTCATTGCCCTCCTTATGGCATTGGAGACGCGACAGGTGGGACTTCTGCCTGATGGAATTCCATATCCAGCATGGGTGGATGACATGACGGAACCTATGGGTTGTGATAATCCCACCTTCTCTACATTTAAAAGGATAAGGGACCCACCGCAGCATCTGGCCCACTTAACCTCAAGGTGTGGGTCCATGTTTGGGACTCTGGCATAGTCGGAGGACTCCATGCTCTGATTGTTTGTGCAGAAATTGGAAGGGAAAGTGTTTTTTTTGGTACATATATCTCCCCATCGGATCATTAACCAACTAGGAGGACCTCCACTGGAAATTCCTATACCAGTTCAGCTCCACCATGTGGAAGACGATTATCGTGGACCTCTTCAAGTGCATGCATATGCTTGATGAGGGTGCCACCAACTTTGTCACCCAGTGGAAAGGACTTATGTATTCCCTTAACATTCCACTGACCGAGGAGAAATTACTGACGATTTGCGTAGGGAACATCTAGATGGAAATGGTTCCCTCTCAGATTACTCATAACTACCCTATAGGGTTTCTGGACTTCTCTAGTAAGGCCCAGTGCCTCGATAAAGCCCTGCAACAGGCTATCCAGGCATGTTCGTTGCCCCATGTAATTCTCACAAAGAGGGATTCCAGTGCCGAGCCCGCCACATTGGCCCAAATATATGCCCCCAGATAGTTGGAATTATTACCAGTTGAGCTACCTCTGCAACTTTGCTAAGCCCTACCACAACATGCGTATCCTCCAACCGTGTAGTGTCTGCATCAGAATCTCCAGCTTCCCCCACGCAACGCACAACCACCGCCTAGGAGGCATAATCAAGCTCCACCTCCTCGATAGGATTCTTCAATTCCTTGTCAGGGATAAGCCCCTAGGATCCCCTTTCTATATAGAAGAAACTAAACCTACTCATTTAATGAGAATTAGGTTCCTGAATATTTTCGAAGAGCCTTGGAATAGGGGATTTTGTGTTTGCCTGAGTGAAAAAGGCAAGAAGAGGTGAACCTCACTGATCACCCCAAAAACATCCCCTATCACTGGATACTGGAAAACACTCTCATGCAGTTATATGTGTTCAAATACTAGCTTCAAGACCAGGTCAATAAAAAAATAGTCAGGTTGGGCCCGGCCCTGGCACAAGTGGCATGCGTCTTAGTAAGGCCAAATAGTTGCAGCAACAGTGAGGGCGACTGGTAGTAGGTTTCTAACCGTGGTTCCCAGAAGTATGATGACTGGATGGCTCACAAAATGGTCATTCATGCCCATGGTATCATCCGTGCTTGACTAAATTGGCCAGAGCCTTCAGATTCCACATCTACTACTTCTGCATCGTCATCTTAGCCTTCCTAGAAGAGCATGCATCGGCGACGAAAGGGAAAGCGATGTGCCCCACCAATGCCATCGTCGTCCCATACATTCGGTGACTTCATGACCCCGGAGATGGGGATTCCTACCAGGATCCACTATGTTGTGTATGAATCTGGAAGTGATAGTCAAGGGTTCACTTTGGTTAACACCATGAAGCTGGTAAACCCCTATATGAGTCCCGATGATGGGGAGCTCCAGGCGGATCTCTCCAATGTCCTCAACTGACGCCAACGTCGGAGGGACCATGACTATAGGGTTTGTTGAGGCACATTAGTTGGCACATCTATCCTGGCCATGCATGACACTAAGACCATACCACAGACTCAGTGCAAAGCTCAAAAAGTGCAGCCTCCTCATCTGGTGTCATCAGGGCCACCTTCCCCACCGTTTGTGCTACTATATTAGGCAGATCCCTCTCAACCATGCCGCAATTAGCCACACACTACTACAGGCCCGTCTCAGTCATCCGGTCATCATCTGGTAGCCACTATGGAGGCTCCGACTAGTGAGTGGTAGGATATGCCTTGTTCCAACGAGCCGCCGGCCTAGCCGGTAGGGGCTACCGTACCGCCTGTTATAGAGAAACCTTCTGTAAGTAGAATATCACACCTGGCATGGAAGTATGATGTTATCAAGCACCATTACAGCATCCCATAATGGCTTTCCATCCTCTATGCCCTTCTCCAATCAGCAGATATGCGTGAGACCTTCGTTGAGGCTTTAAGAAGCCCCCTCCAGTTTGATATGGTGGTAGCAACTGCATAAGCCTTTCATGTGGAAAAAATAGAGAATACTAAATTCCATAACATTATATCATTCTCCATATAAGATGACGGTTCTCCCATGCAGGGGCACATTTGCCCATTTTACATCACTGGCCAATTCAATAGTATGGTGGTTCACCACTATCTTGTTGAAACTGGATCTGGGATTAACCTTATCTTGACATAGATAATGCATAAGCTAGGATTATATGAAGATGACTTGACTCCCTCCGACCTAAAAATCTAGGGATACGATAGGGCAGAGAAGTCCCTGATAGACAAGATCTGTGTGAAGATGCAGTTTGGTGGCCTAGTTACCAGTACCGAGTTTATGTTTGTCTCCCAAGACCCCGCGTACAATGCATTTATGGGTAGAACATGGATCCACCTGCACGCGGAGGTTCCCTCATCATATCACCATTGCCTCAAGTACTCCCACAATGGTCAAGTGGGCATGGTCCAAGGTGACGTGTCTCCTATTTCCTCTTGTGAAGCCCACTACCTGGATGCCGTCTATTACTAGATTAAGGAAAAGTAAATATAGGCCAATGATATCGAGCATTTCGCTATTGCAACCGACCCATGGGCAGGTCTGGATGATGCCTACGGCTACCCGATCCATCGATTAGAGGCCACGACCCCTGATATGGGTAAATGTTTTGTCGTCCCTAGTACAAGGGGATAGCATATTCTCAGGTCCATGCGATGTTGGGAGATCACATCGTATTCTTATACGAATCAATCTTTAGTGATCACTGAGCCCCCTACTCCCATAAGGTATTGAGATGTCTGCCCTATGGAAATGAAAATACATCATACTTGCATGTTTCATCAGTCTGGAATCAACTGGCTCAAGCCGACGCATCACTATTTCTTTAACATCATCAAGCGTGGCCCCTTGGGTCAAGGACTAGATGGGATTGGGTCAATAACCTTCATTAAAATGGTATCGGCAGTACTGGAATCTCCTGATGCAGTGACCACTGCTTCTCAGGCTGGTACCAGCCTCCCGTTAGAATATGCCGACCTAGAGGAAGCTTCTCCCATTGTGGATCCCTTCTCCGCAAGCGAAGAAGAGAATTTGGAGGATGCTCCCCCTTCCTTTGAAGAGGGCGTTTACCCCATGATCGATGAGTTGGTACAGGTAAGCCTTGGTAGCAATGCATATCTAAGACCTACATTAATCATTGTCGCCATGTCCCTTGAGGAGCATAATCGGTACATAGACATCCTAAAACAACATCGTGATGTATTCTCCAGTAGCTATGACGATATGCCAGGAATACATTCTCAAGAAGGTGTCCACCACCTCGGTCTCCCTACAAATCATCGTGGGTTCAAACAACCTCCTAGGATGATGCACCCTTCTCATGATGCCCTGATAGAGGAGGAAGTTGATAAGCTCATCAGAGCCAATTTCTTCAAGGAGGTCCAATACCCTAAATGGATATCCAACATTGTGCTAGTCAGGATAAAGAACAGATAGATCAGAATCTGCATCGAATTCCGAGATCACAATCGTCACTATCTGAAGGATTATTTTCTACTTCTTATGATGGAATTGTTGATCGATGCTATGACTAGGTTCCAAGCCCTCTCATTCATAGATGGTTACTCCAGGTAAAACCATATTTGAATGGGCCCCGATGATGAAGAGTCCACAGCCTTTAGGGAACCAAAAGCTATGTTTTGTTACCAGGTCATGCCATTCGACTTAAAGAATGAAGGTTCCACCTATTAGTGTGCCATGAATCGCATATTCCATACAATCTGTGAGACATGGGTGGAATTATATGTGAATGATCTGGTGTTCAAATCTCTCCAGTGCCAGGACCATATCAAGGACCTTTAGAAAGTGTTTGGTTTCCTATACTCTCTCCATATGAAGATAAACCCATTGAAGTGTGCCTCTGGGGTCACCTCTGGGAAGTTCCTTGGCTTTATTATCAGATACCGAGGTACTATGACTGACCCAAAAAATATCAAGTCCATCATCCATATGTCTCCCTCGAGAAACATTTGGGAGCATCTAGGCTTTCAAGGTCACTTTGCCTTTATATGCCGATTTATTGCGAATCTGGCCGGCAAATGTAATCCTTTATCTCAGCTCATGAAGAAAGGCACTGCTTAAGAATGGGACGAAGAGTACCAGATCGTGATCAAGGAAATCAATCAGTATCTACTCTATCCTCTGGTTTTAATGCCACCAGTCTCTAGAAATCCATTGGTCCTTTATGTGACCGCCCTAGAATGGTCTCTTGGCGCCCTTCTCCCCTAGAAGAATATTGTGGGGATGGAAAACAGCCACTACTACCTCAGTCGTATGCTCATCGATACAGATAACAGATACCCCCCCCATCGAAAATAGCTTCCATGCACTAGTATTCGCAATACCGAAATTGTGGCCTCACCTAAAGCACCATGAGGTCCAGCTGGTGTCTCGAGTAAACCCAATAATATACATTCTGAACAGCCCCATGTTTACAGGCCCTCTATCCCGGGGGGGGGGGGTATTGATTCTCCGTTAGTTCGATATAAGGTTTTCTATTAGAAATATATTAATGGGAAAGCATTGGTTGACTTCCTTTCTTCCCATGCAGCTCCTGCGAACCAGTCTGTGGATCTTGATTTCCTCAATGAGTCGATCCTCTCAGTGGACCCAGCCATGTTGTGCTGGAAGATGCACTTCGATGGTTATTCCGGAATCCCTAACGGTAGGAGACTCAATGATCCCAATATCAATAGGGTAGGATAGGGTATCATCCTTATTACCCAAGCACAATCCATTATGTCATACTCATTATAGTTGTCAGAAGGCTGCACCAACAATGAGACAGAGTATCTGGCTCTAATAACTAGCCTCGAACTAGCCGTTGAGATTGACATGCCCCATTTTTATGTTATAGCGGATTCCGAACTAGTCATCAAGAAGATCAACAATGACTACGTAGTTAGTAAGAAAGAGCTTGTACCATTTTCGGAGCGCACTCTCTAGTTAATATCCCAGTTCTCATCTAATCCAAAAGTCACAAATGTCCCTCGATCTCAGAATGGTCGACCTAATGCCCCGGTCAGCCTGGCTGCATCACTTGTAGAGCCCAAGCAGGATGACATAATTTTCCATGTGGCACATCATAGAGTCATTGCTCCCATCACCCTAGGTGTTGAAGACGGCCTTTATGTGATCTATCTTACTCCTGGGGCCTCCACGTCAGGACCCCCAGGTCCCTCAAATATAGTGGTTGAAGTGACTCCCGACTAGAGAGCCCCCTTTGTCGAGTATCTCTATAATGGTAACCTCCAGCTGATCGAGCCGAGCGCGTGTGAATTTGATGCTGCGTGCAACATTTTACCCTCCAGAGTGGTCAAAATCATGAGAAAATACTCTACAAGCATAGGTTCGATAGTGTTGTCCTCTATTTCATCCAAATAGTCTAGATTTCTCAGGTCATTCAAGAGTTTCACGCCTATTCCTATGGGGCTCATTAAACTAGGCCGAAGCTATCTCACTAGATCTAGAGACCGGGTACTTTGGCCCCTCCATGATCCACATTTGCATCGTGTTCTCCAAGTTATTTCATGTGTTCCATGTTCATTCCAACTTCATGCATTGGACACTGGAGCCTCTCCACACTACCAAGTACTCTTGGCCATTCGCAGTTTCAGGATTAGATGTTGTGGGACAATATCCACCAGCGACAGTTCAGAAGTGCCTACAGATTTCTTCTCTAAGTGGGTGGAGGCAGTTCCACTCAAGGAAGTTAAGAACCATTCCATCATTGACTTCATGAGCTCCAATATCATCTACCAGGTTGGAGTCCCTCGTGTCTTCCTCACCAATAACAAAACAAAAATCCGTGCAGCTGAGTTGAATAAGTTGTACCCCAAATAAAACATATGTTCTATCCGTACCTCCTGCTACCACATACAAGAAAATGGGCAGATCGAGGCCTTCAATTAGACCCTCTCTAACATTTTGCATAAAATGGTTGGTCAAAACAAGAAGTTTTGGCCAGACAAGCTCCGCAACACCCTATGGGATTATCTGACAACGACTTGTAATTCCACCCAGGTGACCCCATATTCCTTGGTATATGAAACAGAAGCCACATTTCCTATCAAGATTCAGTTTTCTTCATTACGCACGACGATCTATGATCAGAAGTCGCCAGAAAAGGTAGTTGAAATTTTCCTTGCTGATTTGGAAGAACATGATGAAAATAACCATCCTTCCCTATACAACCTATAAAGACATCAGAATAAGATATCTAGAGCCTTCCATAAAAAGGTTCGCCTCCGCTCTTTACTTCAATGTGATTTGGTTTTGTCCCTCAGTACACCAATGATACCTGGCAGGAAACCACCCAAGTTGAATCCCAAATAGGTCGGACCTTTCATTGTTCACATGGTTTACCCCAATGGTGAATACTCACTGGTGTCCATGGATGGAGAGCATATAACACCTCCAACCAATGGAAAGATCTTCAGGAAATACTTTAATTGATTCGTGGGGTCCCCACATGAACATAAACTATATGGTCCTTCACGACCTCAAACTGGATGGTCCTGTACAACCCTAAACTGCATGCTGGTCTTGCACGACCCAAAACTGCATGTTGGTCCTGCATGACCATAAACTGCCTGGTCCTGCATGACCCTTAACTGTCGAGTCTTGCATGACCCTAAACGGTCGATTCTTTCATGTCCCTAAACAGCTTCGTCCCATTTACCAACACGATGTTAAACTGTAAGTCTCTTCAATAACTATTTAATGCTTGATTCTTTATATGCATGGGATACATAGGAATTCTCAAACATTTCATTTTGAGCCCAGCCACCAAATTCTCACCATTGACTATTCCCCCTCGGGGTAGTCCTCATATAGGATCCTTACATGACATAGTGCAGGCTTCTTTATCCCACTCGTTTTAGGATTATGGAATTTACACCATGTGCCCCCTCCCCATTCTTCCATCCTCCCACATCCTCACTACATTACAATAAACTACATGGCCTTCAAAAACTATATATGTCTTGATTCCCATCCATTTGGGATATGTAGAAATACCCAAACATTTCCTCTGTTATCCTAGCCTAAAATTTAGAATCTCCCCTCATGTCAAGACATATGGTGTGGTGCAGGCTCTTTCCCCAATTCACATCAAGCTCATCTCGATCCTACCATACAAAACACTACCTGGAGATGTCCATCACTTTCACCACCCTCCATGACATTAAAATACATGGGCGCAACTATGATTCACCCACTCCTTTAATTTGGACACCATCATCTTTCATATCTAGATAGGCCCTCGAATGGAATGCAAGCTCGACCCAAGGTCTCTCCAACCACTTCAAGCCAATTCCCTTGAGGATGTAGTGAAACAAATTGATACAAGTCTCACATTGCAAATATGCCCAGCGGTCGATGCTCATTTTTTGTTCCCATTCCATGTCACTACAAGGACGATGTGTTTCAAACATGGTCAATAGATATCCTTTGTCATTATAGCCACATGAGATGTCCCAAACATTGAGTATAGTGGTTCATTCTGCCCCATTGTATCTCTAACTAACAAAATCCCTTCGGGCGATGCCATCTATCAGACCCCTATATGATTGAGAAAACTGAATTCGTCTCCTAGTTTCCCACATCGAGAACTGATCATGTGGCCTTTGGAGCTATGATCCGGCAGTAACCTCACAATAGGTCATATGGATATAGTTGGTCGGGACACCCAGCCTCAGGCCCTTCGATCCCTTCGGGCTCCTCCCCAAAGATTTCATTTAGGATTGTTTGGTGT
>CAUJRU010000505.1:0-5000 GCA_963277665.1 Viscum album
ACGCATGAAAGGAATTCTCTTTAGGCGGTCATTGTCATTACATACCGGACCCAACAACATATGACAAACCCCACCTCATTGTCCTTCCATTCAAGGCACACCGCATCCACCAAGGCAAGCCCTGAGGCCCCTTCAAATCCTCTCACCCGGATGGCGTTGTCTCCACCTGATTGTCAGTACGGAGGACCTGACACGCGACGAAACCCGGCTCATTGTCATCACTTTTATGGCGCACTACCTCGAACAAGACAAGCCCCAAGCACCGGACGAATCATCAAGCTGTCTTTGCTTTGTCCGGAGGCTGTTTTTCCATGTCCGTGGGCATGTCACTGGGTGGCTCTGGGCACGCAGGACAAGACCCACGCCCAGGGGGGGTCGCCGACCACTCCCCCCCTAAAGAGACATTTATGCATTTCCAGCTGTCCCACCAGGAAACATCAGCACTGACGAGGAGACATACTGATGGGTTTAGACAACCCTGTGGGCACCACAGCGCATGAAAGACAACACGTGTTGCCCTAAAAGAGATATGAAACCATAGGAACAGCCACTGATGTGACCCCTTAGGCACATCAAGGCCGCCGACACGTAGTAGCATTCGTCGCGGGTAGCATCCAACGCCGCCGAGAAGACAGGCCCCATGTCCAGAGCGGGTCCTCGCGCATGAAATGAATTCTCTTTAGGTGGTCATTGTCATTACATACGGGACACGACAACATATGAAAAACCCCACCTCGACGTCCTTCCTTTCAAGGCACGCCGCATGCACCAAGACGGGCCCTGAGGCCCCTTCAAATCGTCTCACTCGGATGCCATTGTCTGGACGCGACTGTCAGTCCGCAGGATCGCACATGCGACAAACCCCGTCTCATTGCCATCGTTTTTAGGGCGCACTACCTCGGGCAAGACAAACCCCAAGCACGGGACGAATCATCAGGAATTCATGGCATTGCGTCGATGCCATTTTCCATGTCACTGGGCATGTCTGTGGGTGGCTCTCGGCACGCAGGACAAGACCCACGCCCAGGGGGGGTCGCCGACCACTCCCCCCCTAAAGAGACATTTATGCATTTCCAGCTATTCCACCAGGAAACATCAACACTGACGAGGAGACATACTGAGTGGTTTAGACCACCCAGAGGGAACCGCAGCGCATGAAAGGCAACACGTGTTGCCCTAAAAGGGCTATGAAACCATAGGAAGGGACACCGACGTGGCCCCTAAGGCACATGAAGGCCGCCGACACGTCATGGCATCCGTCCCGCGTATCGTCCAACACCGCCGAGGAGACAGGACCCATGTCCAGAGCGGGTCCTCACGCATGAAATGAATTCTCTTTAGGTGGTCATTGTCTTTACATACCGGACACAACAACATATGACAAACCCCACCTCAACGTCCTTCCTTTCAAGGCACGCCGCACGCACCAAGACGGGCCCCGAGGCCCCTTCAAATCGCCTCACTAGGATTCCATTGTCTGGACGCGATTGTCAGTCCGTAGGATCTCACAGGCGACAAACCCCACCCATCTCATTGTCATCGGTTTTATGGCGCACCACCTCGGGCAAGACAAGACCCTAGCACGGGAAGAATCATCAGGAATTCAGGGCATTGCGTCGATGCCATTTTCCATGTCACTGGGCATGTCATTGGGTGGCTCTAGGCACGCAGGACAAGACCCACGCCCAGGGGGGTCGCCGACCACTCCCCCCCTAAAGAGACATTTATGCATTTCCAGCTATCCCACCAGGAAACATCAACACTGACGAGGAGACATACTGATGGGTTTAGACCACCCTGAGGGCACCGCAGCGCATGAAAGACAACACGTGTTGCCCTAAAAGAGCTATGAAACCATAGGAAGGGCCACCGACGTGACCCCTTATGCACATGAAGGCCACCGACAAGTCATGGCATCCATCCCGCGTATCGTCGATCACCGCCGAGAAGACACGCCCCATGTCCAGAGCGGGTCCTCACTCATGAAAAGAATTCTCTTTAGGTGGTAATTGTAATTACATACAGGACCCAACAACATATGAAAAACCCCACCTCGACGTCCTTCCTTTCAAGGCACGTCGCATCCACCAAGACATGCCCCGAGGCCACTTCAAATCGTCTCACTCGGATGGCTTTGTCTCCACGCGATTGTCAGTTCGTCGGACCTGACACGCGACGAACCCCGTCTCATTGTCATCGCTTTTATGGGGCACTACCGCGGGCAAGACAAGCCCCAAGCACAGGAGGAATCATCTAGAGGCCATTTTTCCATGTCTGTGGGCATGTCACTGGGTGGCTCTGGGCACGCAGGACAAGACCCACGCCCAGGGGGGGTCGCCGACCACTCCCCCCCTAAAGAGACATTTCTGCATTTCCAGCTCTCCCACCAGGAAACATCAGCACTGACGAGGAGACATACTGAGTGGTTTAGACCACCCAGAGGGAACCGCAGCGCATGAAAGACAACACGTGTTGCCCTAAAAGAGCTATGAAACCATAGGAACGGCAACCGACGTGACCCCTTAGGCACGTGAAGGCCGCCGACACGTCATGGCATCCTTCCCGCGTATCGTCGACCACCGCCGAGAAGACAGACCCCATGTCCAGAGCGGGTCCTCACGCATGAAATGAATTCTCTTTAGGTGGTCGGTGTCGTTACATACCGAACCCAACAACATATGACAAACCCCAGCTCGGCGTCCTTCCTTTCAAGGCACCCCGCATCCACCAAGACAAGCCTCGAGGCCCCTTCAAATCGTCTCACTCGGATGGCATTGTCTCCACGCGATTGTCGGTACGTAGGACCTCACACGCGACGAACCCCGGCTCATTGTCAAAGCTTTTAAGGCGCACTACCCCGGAGAAGACAAGCCCCAAGCACCGGACGAATCATCACGCATTGATGGCATTGTCTAGAGGCCATTTTTCCATGTCCGTGGGCATGTCACTGGGTGGCTCGAGGCACGCAGGACAAGACCCACGCCCAGGGGGGGTCGCCGACCACTCCCCCCCTAAAGAGACATTTATGCATTTACAGCTATCCCACCAGGAAACATCAGCACTGACGAGGAGACATACTGAGTGGTTTAGACCACCCAGAGGGCACCCCAGCTCATGAAAGACAACGCGAGTTGCCCTAAAAGAGCTATGAAACCATAGGAACGGCCACCGACGTGACCCCTTAGGCACATGAAGGCCGCCGGCACGTCATGGCATCCGTCCCGCGTGTCGTCGACCACCGCCGAGAAGACAACCCCATGTCCAGAGCGGGTCCTCACGCATGAAACGAATTCTATTTAGGTGGTCATGGACGTTACATACCGGACCCAACAAGATATGGCAAACCCCAGCTCGGCGTCCTTCCTTTCAAGGCACCCCGCATCCACCAATGCAAGCCCCGATGCCCCTTCAAATCGTCTCACTCGGATGGAATTGTCTCCACGCGATTGTCAGTACGTAGGACCTGACACGCGACGAACCCCGACTCATTTTCAAAGCTTTGATGGCGCACTACCCCGGACAAGACAAGCCCCAAGCACCGGACGAATCATCAAGCATTCATGGGATTGTCTAGAGGCCATTTTTCCATGTCCGTGGGCATGTCATTGGGTGGCTCTGGGCACGCAGGACAAGACCCACGCCCAGGGGGGGTCGCCGACCACTCCCCCCCTAAAGAGACATTTATGCATTTCCAGCTATCCCACCAGGAAACATCATCAGTGACGAGGAGACATACTGAGGGGTTTAGACATCCCAGAGGTCAGTGCAGCGCATGAAAGACAACACGTGTTGCCCTAAAAGAGCTATGAAACCATAGGAACGACCACCGACGTGACCCCTTAGGCACTTGAAGGCCGCCGACACGTCATGGCATCCGTCCCGCGTATCGTCGATCACCGCCGAGAAGACATGCCCCATGTCCACAGCGGGTCCTCACGCATGAAATGAATTCTCATCAGGTGGTGATTGTCGTTACATATAGGACCCAACAACATTTCACCAACCACCACCTCCATGTCTTTACTTTTAAGGCACACCGCATCCACCAAGACAAGCCCCGAGGCCCCTTCAAATCGCCTCACCCGGATGGCATTGTCTCCACGCGATTGTCAGTACGTAGGACCTGACACGTGACGAACCCCGGCTCATTGTCATCGCTTTCATGGCGCAATACCCCGGACAAGACAAGCCCCAAGCACCGGACGAATCACCAAGCATTCATGGCATTGTCTAGAGGCCATTTTTTCATGTCCGTGGGCATGTCATTGGGTGGATCTGGGCGCGCAGGACAAGACCCACGCCCAGGGGGGGGGGGTCGCCGACCACTCCCCCCCCCCCCCCCCCTGAAGAGACATTTATGCATTTCCAGCTATCCCACCAGGAAACATCAACAGTGACGAGGAGACATACTGAGGGGTTTAGACGTCCCAGAGGGCAGCGCAGCGCATGAAAGACCACACGTGTGGCACTGAAAAACCTATGAAAACGTAGGAATGACCACCGACGTGACCCCTTAAGCGCAGGAAGGCCACCCACACGTCGTGGCATCCGTCCGACGTATCGTCCATCACCGGGGACATGACAAAACCCATGTCCCAAGTCCGTCCTCACGCAAGAATTGAATTTTATTTTGGTGATTGTCCTTACATACAGGAAACGACAACATATGACAAACCCCAGCTCAATGCCTTTCCATAGGCTGATTGCAAACCCCAAGCCCGCGCCGAATCATCCCACTTGGATGGCATTCTCAATCTCAGCCATTGGGGTCTCACTCGCTACAAACCCCAGCTCAAAGTCTTTCCTTTCAAAGTGCACCGCTTCCCACAAGCGAAGCCCCGAGTCCACTTCAAATAGTCTCGCTCGGAGGGAACTGTTTAGACGCGATTGTCAGTCCGCAGGACCTGGCAGGGGACAAACCACGACTCATTGTCATCGCTTTTCTCGCGCACTACCCCGAACAAGACAATCCCCAAGCACCGAACGAATCATCAAGCTTT
>CAUJRU010000505.1:12500-37500 GCA_963277665.1 Viscum album
GACATGATGCATGCAGAATCTAAGTGCCCAGATGTAAATTTCATGCAATGTGGGAACAAACCTTTGGGAAACACGCAACCGAGGGACTATCAAGGGCCACACATCACCACCATGCACTAACATGCGATGGGGTCACAACATTCGATCTTCGCTCATCATTCATAAGAATTTCCTGCCCGAAACCTGATCATTTAGGATCGGACTACCCAACATTTTATAGGATCTCCCTGTAAAGAGTCTTCACCTCCCAATGATGCTCAAGTACACCGCACCGAAAAAATAGATCAGACTTCCAACACTTCTTTTATTCCAGAGACAAGAATGAATCATCATCGACGAGGTCTCAGCATTCATTCCTTCCTTTACCCAGCACCGATGAGAATAGCCAAACCGATCACTTCCCACGAATCCACAGGATCCCGGTTAATGAGTCATCACCTCCGCATGACGCTCGTGTATCTTGCAGAAACAGTAGATACACATTCTCAAGCCGCCCTTATGAACATCATCACCCAAGGCATGACTGAGGAGGAAGGCACCCCAACTTGTCCAATAATGAACCATGGCAACCGTTTGCCTGGTGGTGTGAGTTTCTCAGGACCCAAATAACTCACAGGTGGCCCCGACAATGCGTTGGGCAAAGCACTCCCGCAAATCACTGCCCAAGGAAGCTTGCTACGGTTCGCATGGAATATCACTGAATGGGAAATTTAGGAGCACGGTCTCTCATCCTGGTGATACCGACAGTTTCGCGCTTGAACCACTACCAAAATCCCACAACGCTCCAGAGAAGGTGAGGAAAAGGCAGGTACAGCAAAGGACGACAAAGGAACCCAATCCCACCATGCCTCCCACATCCCAACATCTGCAAGAACTCAACCACACTCGGTGGCTTTTAAGCATAGCCCGACCCGCAACGCTCCATGAAAGGTGAGGAAAAAGGTGGGTACGACAGGACGGGGAAACAACCCAATCCCGCCCATACCCCCCACATCCCACCAGTGAGGAAAAAGGTAGGAACGTCAGGGGATGAGGAGGGAAACCCCCATCCCGCCGTGCCTCCCACATCTCACATTCCGTAGGAACTCAACCGCCATGAGGCAGCTTTTAAGCAGACGAACCAGCAACGCTCAAGAGACGTCGAGGAAAAGGAGTCATGGTAGGTACGGGGGTCCTATGTCCCGCCGCGCCGCCCACATCCCACCATCCACAGGATCCCACAAACCGTGAGGCGGTATTTAAGCACCCAGCCCGCAATGCTCCACAGACGGGGAGGAAAAGGCAGGCACGTCAGGGGACGGGGCAAAAACCCAATCCCGCCGCGCCTCCCACATCCCACCATCCGCAGCAACTCAACCACCCTGAGGCGGCTTTTAAGCAAGCCAAGCCGCACTGCTCTAGAGAAGGCGAGGGAAGGGCATAAGCGTCGAGGGACGACAAAGGAACACCAACCCACCATGCCTCCCACATCCCACCATCCAAGGAACTCCGCCACCGACAGGTGGCCTTTTAAGCAAGCCCGAACCGCAACGCTCCATGAAAGGTGAGGAAAAAGGCGGGCACGGCATGAGACTGGGCAAAAACCCATTCTTTCCAATGCCCCCCACATCCCACCGGTGAGGAAAAGGAATTACAGCGTCCCACCGCCATGCCTCCCACATCCCACCTTCCGAAGGAACTCAACCGCCATGAGGCAGATTTTAAGCAGACGAACCCACAACGCTCCAGGGACGTTGAGGAAAAGGAGTCATGACAGGAACGGAGGCCCTATGTCCCGCCGCACCCCCCACATCCCACCATTCAAAAGAACTCAACCACCGTTGAGAAACTTTTAACCAAGAACCAGGACACCAACCATGCTCATCTATCATCATCCCATCCAAGTTATATCTGTCTAGTATCGCATCGTATTTTTAGCAAGCCCTTGGAAGACGGAACCGCAATTGTGCGAGAGAATTCAACCCAAGCATATAGACGGGGCCCCTACATCAGCACCAAAAAAATTCCACTACCAACAGGGAGAACTCCAAAGGGACAAGTGAGGGTCATCTAGGTGGAGCTCACCCACCTGGGGATTCTTCGCTTGAGATATAACCGAGGAGAAAGTCACCCCTGGCACTGATTTAATGAGACCCGTCACAGTATCACCATCTTTCGATTAGTTTGTCCTTTACATGCGGGACCTGATCTTTGAGACAGGCATATGACTAGTGGAAGGATCAGCCATGTAGCATCACCAACAACATCTGCATTGTTTGGGGTATGACTGAGCTGACCACTCAGACCCCAACACAAGCCCAAACCGTCGTCCCGAACATTCAATTCTGTTCGATTAGTTTGTCCTTTGTACATGCACAACCTGATCTTTGAGACAAGCATATGACTAATGGAAGGATCAGCCAGGTAGCATCACCAACCACATCTGCAATGTTTGAGGTATGACTGAGCAGACCACTCAGACCCCAACACAAGCCCCAACCATCTTCCCAAATCGACAGGATTCCCCTTAATGAGTCATCACCTCCGCATGACGCTCGTGTATCTTGCAGAAACAGTAGATACACATTCTCAAGCCACCCTTATGAACATCATCACCCAAGGCATGGCTGAGGAGGAAGGCACCCCAACTTGTCCAATAATGAACCATGGAAATCGTCACCCTGTTGGTGAGAGTTTCTTAGGACCCAAATAACTCGCACGTGGCCCCGACAATGCGTTGAGCAAAGCACTCCCACCAATCATTGCCCAAGGCAGCTTGCTATGGTTCGCATGAAATATCGCTGAATGAGAAATTTAGGAGCACGCTCTCGCATCCTGGTGATACCGACAGTTTCGCGCTTGAACCACTACCAAAATTCCACAACGCTCCAGAGAAGGTGAGGAAAAGGCGGTACAGCAAGGGACGACAAAGGAACCCAATCCCAACATGCCTCCCACATCCCAACATCTGCAAGAACTCAACCACACTCAGTGGATTTTAAGCAAAGCCCGACCCGCAACGCTCCATGAAAGGTGAGGAAAAAGGTGGGTACGACAGGACGGGGAAACAACCCAATCCCGCCCATACCCCCCACATCCCACCAGTGAGGGAAAAGGTAGGAACGTCAGGGGATGAGGAGGGAAACCCCCATCCCGCCGTGCCTCCCACATCTCACATTCCGTAGGAACTCAACCGCCATGAGGCAGCTTTTAAGCAGACGAACCAGCAACGCTCAAGAGACGTCGAGGAAAAGGAGTCATGGTAGGTACGGGGGTCCTATGTCCCGCCGCGCCGCCCACATCCCACCATCCACAGGATCCCACAAACCGTGAGGCGGTATTTAAGCACCCAGCCCGCAATGCTCCACAGACGGGGAGGAAAAGGCAGGCACGTCAGGGGACGGGGCAAAAACCCAATCCCGCCGCGCCCCCCACATCCCACCATCCGCAGCAACTCAACCACCCTGAGGCAGCTTTTAAGCAAGCAAAGCCGCACTGCTCTAGAGAAGGCGAGGGAAGGGCAGGAGCATCGAGGGACGACAAAGGAACACCAACCCACCATGCCTCCCACATCCCACCATCCAAGGAACTCCGCCACCAACAGGTGGCCTTTTAAGCAAGCCCGAACCGCAACGCTCCATGAAAGGTGAGGAAAAAGGCGGGCACGGCATGAGACTGGGCAAAAACCCATTCTTTCCAATGCCCCCCACATCCCACCGGTGAGGAAAAGGAATTACAGCGTCCCACCGCCATGCTTCCCACATCCCACCTTCCGAAGGAACTCAACCGCCGTGAGGCAGATTTTAAGCAGACGAACCCACAACGCTCCAGGGACGTTGAGGAAAAGGAGTCATGACAGGAACAGAGGCCCTATGTCCCGCCGCACCCCCCACATCCCACCATTCAAAAGAACTCAACCACCGTTGCGAAACTTTTAACCAAGAACCAGGACACCAACCATGCTCATCTATCATCATCCCATCCAAGTTATATCTGTCTAGTATCGCATCGTCTTTTTAGCAAGCCCTTGGAACCCGAAACCAAAATTGTGCGAGAGAATTCAACCCAAGCATATAGACGGGGCCCGTACATCAGCACCAACAAAATTCCACTACCAACAGGGAGAACTCCAAAGGGACAAGTGAGGGTCTTCAAGGTGGAGCTCACCCACCTGGGGATTCTTCGCTTGAGGTATAACCGAGGAGAAAGTCAGCCCTGGCACTGATTTAATGAGACCCATCACAGTATCACCATCTTTCGATTAGTTTGTCCTTTACATGCGGGACCTGATCTTTGAGACAGGCATATGACTAGTGGAAGGATCAACCATGTAGCATCACCAACCACATCTGCAATGTTTGAGGTATGACTGAGCAGACCACTCAGACCCCAACACAAGCCCAAACCGTCGTCCCGAGCATTCAATTCCATTCGATTAGTTTGTCCTTCGTACATGCACAGCCTGATCTTTGAGACAATCATATGACTAATGGAAAGATCAACCGGGTACCATCACCAACCACATCTGCAATGTTTGAGGTATAACTGAGCAGACCACTCAGACCCCAACACAAGCCCGAACCATCTCTTCCCAAATCGACATGTTTCCCCTTAATTAGTCATCACCTCTGCATGACGCTCGTGTATCTTGCAGAAACAGTAGATACACATTCTCAAGCCACCCTTATGAACATCATCACCCAAGGCATGACTGAGGAGGAAGGCACCCCAACTTGTCCAATAATGAACCATGGAAATCGTTACCCTGTTGGTGTGAGTTTCTTAGGACCCAAATAACTCGCACGTGGCCCCGACAATGCGTTGAGCAAAGCACTCCCACCAATCATTGCCCAAGGCAGCTTGCTATGGTTCGCATGGAATATCACTGAATGAGAAATTTAGGAGCACGCTCTCGCATCCTGGTGATACCGACAGTTTCGCGCTTGAACCACTACCAAAATTCCACAACGCTCCAGAGAAGGTGAGGAAAAGGCGGTACAGCAAGGGACGACAAAGGAACCCAATCCCACCATGCCTCCCACATCCCAACATCTGCAAGAACTCAACCACAATCAGTGGATTTTAAGCAAAGCCCGACCCGCAACGCTCCATGAAAGGTGAGGAAAAAGGTGGGTACGACAGGACGGGGAAACAACCCAATCCCACCCATACCCCCCACATCCCACCAGTGAGGAAAAAGGTAGGAACGTCAGGGGATGAGGAGGGAAACCCCCATCCCGCCGTGCCTCCCACATCTCACATTCCGTAGGAACTCAACCGCCATGAGGCAGCTTTTAAGCAGACGAACCAGCAACGCTCAAGAGACGTCGAGGAAAAGGAGTCATGGTAGGTACGGGGGTCCTATGTCCCGCCGCGCCGCCCACATCCCACCATCCACAGGATCCCACAAACCGTGAGGCGGTATTTAAGCACCCAGCCCGCAATGCTCCACAGACGGGGAGGAAAAGGCAGGCACGTCAGGGGACGGGGCAAAAACCCAATCCCGCCGCGCCCCCCACATCCCACCATCCGCAGCAACTCAACCGCCCTGAGGCAGCTTTTAAGCAAGCAGAGCCGCACTGCTCTAGAGAAGGCGAGGGAAGGGCAGGAGCGTCGAGGGACGACAAAGGAACACCAACCCACCATGCCTCCCACATCCCACCATCCAAGGAACTCCGCCACCAACAGGTGGCCTTTTAAGCAAGCCCGAACCGCAACGCTCCATGAAAGGTGAGGAAAAAGGCGGGCACGGCATGAGACTGGGCAAAAACCCATTCTTTCCAATGCCCCCCACATCCCACCGGTGAGGAAAAGGAATTACAGCGTCCCACCGCCATGCCTCCCACATCCCACCTTCCGAAGGAACTCAACCGCCATGAGGCAGATTTTAAGCAGACGAACCCACAACGCTCCAGGGACGTTGAGGAAAAGGAGTCATGACAGGAACGGAGGCCCTATGTCCCGCCGCACCCCCCACATCCCACCATTCAAAAGAACTCAACCACCGTTGCGAAACTTTTAACCAAGAACCAGGACACCAACCATGCTCATCTATCATCATCCCATCCAAGTTATATCTGTCTAGTATCGCATCGTCTTTTTAGCAAGCCCTTGGAACCCGAAACCAAAATTGTGCGAGAGAATTCAACCCAAGCATATAGACGGGGCCCTTACATCAGCACCAACAAAATTCCACTACCAACAGGGAGAACTCCAAAGGGACAAGTGAGGTTCTTCTAGGTGGAGCTCACCCACCTGGGGATTCTTCGCTTGATGTATAACCGAGGAGAAAGTCAGCCGTGTCACTGATTTAATGAGACCCTTCACAGTATCACCATCTTTCGATTAGTTTGTCCTTGTACATGCAGGACCTGATCTTTGAGACACGCATATGACTAGTGGAAGGATCACCCATGTAGCGTCACTAACCACATCTGCAATGTTTGAGGTATGACTGAGCAGACCACTCAGACCCCAACACAAGCCTAAACCGTCGTCCCGAGCATTCAATTCCATTCGATTAGTTTGTCCTTTGTACATGCACAACCTGATCTTTGATACAAGCATATGACTAATGGAAGGATCAGCCAGGTAGCATCACCAACCACATCTGCAATGTTTGAGGTATGACTGAGCAAACCACTCAGACCCCAACACAAGCCCAAACCATCTTCCCAAATCGACATGTTTCCCCTTAATTAGTCATCACCTCTGCATGACGCTCGTGTATCTTGCAAAAACAATAGATACACATTCTTCGCTTGATGTATAACCGAGGAGAACGTCAAACTTGTCACTGATTTAATGAGACCCTTCACAGTATCACCATCTTTCGGTTAGTTTGTCCCTGTACATGCACAGACTGATCTTTGAGACAAGCATATGACTAGTGTTCTCATCGGATATCCAACCAAGCCAAACCGTGTTCCATCATTCACATGGAAACATGTACAAGGACCAAATGAAAGCGAGGAGAAATTAAACCCCCACTTACGGATGAGGGTGCCAACGAGACCAACGTTCCCTTCCCAAAAAAGGGAGACCGCAGTATCTTGACAACCATCCACCACTCCCACACAATCGCGTAAGCACAACCATCAACCCACACAACTGACCGTCACGCCTCGAGGGAAGCAACCCGAGAGGCATCACAATGCAGCACATGAAGGCAGGGAAAGCCCGCTATGCATGACACAAGGGAAGGATTGATATACCCAACCCCCTAGCGCCAACGAGACCAACGTTCCATTCCCAAAAAAGGGAGACCGCAGTATCTTGACAACCATCCACCACTTCCACACAATCGCATAAGGGCAACCATCAACCCACACAACTGATCATGCACAACCTGATCTTTGAGACAAGCATATGACTAGTAGAAGGATCAGCCATGTAGCATCACCAACATCATCTGCATTGTTTGAGGTATGACTGAGCTCACCACTCAGACCCCAACACAAGCCCAAACCATCATCCCGAACATTCAATTCCGTTCCATTAGTTTGTCCTTTGTACATGCACAACCTGATCTTTGGGACAAGCATATGACTAATGGAAGGATCAGCCAGGTTGCATCACCAACCACATCTGCAATGTTTGAGGTATGACTGAGCAGACCACTCAGACCCCAACACAAGCCCAAACCGTCTTTCCAAATCGACAGGAACCCAATTAATGAGTCATCACCTCTGCATGATGCTCAATACCGCAATTGTGCGAGAGAATTCAACCCAAGCATATAAACAGGGCCCGTATATCATAACTGACAAAATTCCACTACCAACAGGGAGAACTCCGAAGGGACAAGTGAGGGTCTTCTAGGTGGAGCTCACCCACCTGGGGATTCTTCTCTTGATGTATAACTGAGGAGAAAGTCAGCCCTGGCACTAATTTAATGAGACCCATCACAGTATCACCATCTTTCGATTAGTTTGTCTTTGTACATGCGGGACCTGATCTTTGAGTCAAGCATATGACTAGTTGAAGGATCAGCCATGTAGCATCACCAACAACATCTGCATTGTTTGAGGTATGACTGAGCTAACCACTCAGACCCCAACACAAGCCCAAACCGTCGTCCCGAACATTCAATTCCATTCGATTAGTTTTTCCTTTGTACATGCACCACCTGATCTTTGGGACAAGCATATGACTAATGGAAGGATCAGCCAGGTAGCATCACCAACCACATCTGCAATGTTTGAGGTATGACTGAGCAAACCACTCAGACCCCAACACAAGCCCAAACCATCTTCCCAAATCGACAGGATTCCCCTTAATGAGTCATCACCTCTGCGTGACGACGCTCGTGTATCTTGTCGAAACAATAGATACACATTCTTCGCTTGATGTATAACCGAGGAGAACGTCAAACTTGTCACTGATTTAATGAGACCCTTCACAATATCACCATCTTTCGGTTAGTTTGTCCCTGTACATGCACAGACTGATCTTTGAGACAAGCATTTGACTAGTGTTCTCAACGGATATCCAACCAAGCCAAACCGTGTTCCATCATTCACATGGAAACATGCACAAGGACCAAATGAAAGCGAGGAGAAATTAATCCCCCACTTACGGATGAGGGTGCCAACGAGACCAACGTTCCCTTCCCAAAAAAGGGAGACCGCAGTATCTTGACAACCATCCACCACTCCCACACAATCGCGTAAGCACAACCATCAACCCACACAACTGACCGTGACGCCTCAAGGGAAGCAACCCGAGAGGCATCACAATGCAGCACATGAAGGCAGGGAAAGCCCGCTATGCATGACACAAGGGAAGGATTTATATACCCAACCCC
Organism: Viscum album; assembly: GCA_963277665.1. Taxonomy (NCBI): domain Eukaryota; kingdom Viridiplantae; phylum Streptophyta; class Magnoliopsida; order Santalales; family Viscaceae; genus Viscum; species Viscum album. The sequence continues at coordinate 21,286 of CAUJRU010000505.1, forward strand.
CTAGAGCCAAGGAGACCAACGTTCCCTTCCCAAAAAAGGGAGACCGCAGTATCTTGACAACCATCCACCACTCCCACACAATCGCGTAAGCACAACCATCAACCCACACAACTGACTGTGACGCCTCGAGGGAAGCAACCCGAGAGACATCACAATGCAGCACATGAAGGCAGGGAAAGCCCGCTATGCATGACACAAGGGAAGGATTTATATACCCAACCCCCTAGAGCCAAGGAGACCAACGTTCCCTTCCCAAAAAAGGGAGACCGCAGTATCTTGACAACCATCCACCACTCCCACACAATCGCGTAAGCACAACCATCAACCCACACAACTGACCGTGACGCCTCAAGGGAAGCAACCCCAGAGGCATCACAATGCAGCACATGAAGGCAGGGAAAGCCCGCTATGCATGACACAAGGGAAGGATTTATATACCCAACCCCCTAGAGCCAAGGAGACCAACGTTCCCTTCCCAAAAAAGGGAGACCGCAGTATCTTGACAACCATCCACCACTCCCACACAATCGCGTAAGCACAACCATCAACCCACACAACTGACTGTGACGCCTCGAGGGAAGCAACCCGAGAGACATCACAATGCAGCACATGAAGGCAGGGAAAGCCCGCTATGCATGACACAAGGGAAGGATTGATATACCCAACCCCCTAGAGCCAACGAGACCAACGTTCCCTTCCCAAAAAAGGGAGACCGCAGTATCTTGACAACCATCCACCACTCCCACACAATCGCATAAGCGCAACCATCAACCCACACAACTGATCATGCAGGACCTGACCTTTGAGACAAGCATATGACTAGTGGAAGGATCAGCCATGTAGCATCACCAACAACATCTGCATTGTTTGAGGTATGACTGAGCTCACCACTCAGACCCCAACACAAGCCCAAACCGTCGTCTCGAACATTCAATTCCGTTCGATTAGTTTGTCCTTTGTACATGCACAACCTGATTTTTGAGACAAGCATATGACTAATGGAAGGATCAGACAGGTTGCACCACCAACAACATCTGCAATGTTTGAGGTATGACTGAGCAGACCACTCAGACCCCAACACAATCCCAAACCGTCTTCCCAAATCGACAGGAACCCAATTAATGAGTCTTCACCTCTGCATGATGCTCAAAACCGCAATTGTGCGAGAGAGTTCAACCCAAGCATATAAACAGGGCCCGTATATCAGCACTAACAAAATTCCACTACCAACAGGGAGAACTCCGATGGGACAAGTGAGGATCTTCTAGGTGGAGCTCACCCACCTGGGGATTCTTCGCTTGATGTATAACCGAGGAGAAAGTCAGCCGTGTCACTGATTTAATGAGACCCTTCACAGTATCACCATCTTTCGATTAGTTTGTCCCTGTACATGCACTAACTGATCTTTGAGACAAGCATATGACTAGTGGAAGGATCAACCATGTAGCATTACCAACAACATCTGCATTGTTTGTGGTATAACTGAGCAGACCACTCAGACCCCAACACAAGCCCAAACCATCATCCCGAACATTCAATTCCGTTCGATTAGTTTATCCTTTGTAAATGCACAACCTGATCTTTGAGACAAGCATATGACTAATGGTAGGATCAGCCAGGTAGCATCACCAACCACATCTGCAATGTTTGAGGTATGACTGAGCAGACCACTCAAACCCCAACACAAGCCCAAATCATCTTCCCAAATCGACAGGATTCACCTTAATGAGTCATCACCTCTGCATGACGCTCGTGTATCTTGCAGAAACAATAGATACACATTCTTCGCTTGATGTAAAACCGAGGAGAACGTCAGACTTGTCCCTGATTTACTGAGACCCTTCACAGTATCACCATCTTCGATTAGTTTGTCCCTGTACATGCACAGACTGAACTTTGAGACAAGCATATGACTAGTGTTCTCAACGGATATCCAACCAAGCCAAACCGTGTTCCATCATTCACATGGAAACATGCACAAGGACCAAATGAAAGCGAGGAGAAATTAAACCCCCACTTACGGATGAGGGTGCCAACGAGACCAACGTTCCCTTCCCAAAAAAGGGAGACCGCAGTATCTTGACAACCATCCACCACTCCCACACAATCGCGTAAGCACAACCATCAACCCACACAGCTGATCGTGACGCCTCGAGGGATGCAACCCGAGAGGCATCACAATGCAGCACATGAAGGCAGGGAAAGCCCGCTATGCATGACACAAGGGAAGGATTGATATACCCAACCCCCTAGAGCCAACGAGACCAACGTTCCCTTCCCAAAAAAGGGAGACCGCGGTATCTTGACAACCATCCACCACTCCCACACAATCGCATAAGCGCAACCATCAACCCACACAACTGATCATGCAGGACCTGATCTTTGAGACAAGCATATGACTAGTGGAAGGATCAGACATGTAGAATCACCAACAACATCTGCATTGTTTGAGGTATGACTGAGCTCACCACTCAGACCCCAACACAAGCCCAAACCGTCGTCCCGAACATTCAATTCCGTTCGATTAGTTTGTCCATTGTACATGCACAACCTGATCTTTGAGACAAGCATATGACTAATGGAAGGATCAACAAGGTTGCATCACCAACCACATCTGCAATGTTTGAGGTATGACCCCACCTCAACGTCCTTCCCTTCAAGGCACGCCGCATGCACCAAGACGGGACTCGAGGCCCCTTCAAATCGTCTCACTCGGATGCCATTGTCTGGAAACGACTGTCAGCCCGCAAGATCACACATGCGACAAACCCCATCTCGTTGTCATCGTTTTTAGGGCGCACTACCTCGGGAAAGACAAGCCCCAAGCACGGGACGAATCATCGAGAATTCATGGCATTGCGTCCATGCCATTTTCCATGTCACTGGGCACGTCATCGGGTGGCTCTAGGCACGCAGGACAAGACCCACGCCCAGGGGGGGTCGCCGACCACTCCCCCCCCTAAAGAGACATTTATGCATTTCCAGCTATTCCACCAGGAAACATCAACAGTGACGAGGAGACATACTGATGGGTTTAGACCACCCTAAGGGCACCGCAGTGCATGAAAGACAACACGGGTTGCCCTAAAAGAGCTATGAAACCATAGGAAGGGCCACCTACGTGACCCCTTAGGCACATGAAGGCCGCCGACACGTCATGGCATCCGTCCCGCGTCTCGTCCATCACCGCAGAGAAGACACGCCCCATGTCCAGAGCGGGTCCTCACGCATGAAAGGAATTATCTTGAGGCGGTCATTGTCATTACATACCGTACCCAACAACATATGACAAACCCCACCACGTCGTCCTTCCTTGCAAGGCACACCGCATCCTCCAAGGCAAGCCCCGATGCCCCTTCAAATCGTCCCACTCGGGTGGCGTTGTCTCCACGTGATTGTCAGTACGTCGGACCTGACACGCGACGCACCCCGGCTCATTGTCATCACTTTTATGGCGCATTACCTCAGACAAGACAAGCCCCAAGCACCGTATGAATCCTCAAGCTTTCATGGATTTGTCTGGAGGCCATTTTTCCATGTCCGTGGGCATGTCACTAGGTGGCTCTGGGCACGCAGGACAAGACCCACGCCCAGGGGGGGTCGCCGACCACTCCCCCCCTAAAGAGACATTTATGCATTTTCAGCTGTCCCACCAGGAAACATCAGCACTGACGAGGAGACATACTAACGGGTTTAGACAACCCTGTGGGCACCACAGCGCATGAAAGACAACACGTGTTGCCCTAAAAGATATATGAAACCATAGGAACAGCCACCGATGTGACCCCTTAGGCACATGAAGGCCGCCGACACGTAGTAGCATTCATCCCGGGTAGCGTCCAACACCGCCGAGAAGACAGGCCCCATGTCCAGAGAGGGTCCTCACGCATGAAATGAATTCTCTTTAGGTGGTCATTGTCATTACATACGGGACACGACAACAGATGACAAACCCCACCGCAACGTCCTTCCTTTCAAGGCACGCCACACGCACCAAGACGGGCCTCGAGGCCCCTTCAAATCGTCTCACTCGGATGCCATTGTCTGGACACGACTGTCAGTCCGCAGGATCACACATGCGACAAACCCCATCTCATTGTCATCGTTTTTAGGGCGCACTACCTCGGGCAAGACAAGCCCCAAGCACGGGACGAATCATCAGAAATTCATGGCACTGCGTCGATGCCATTTTCCATGTCACTCGGCATGTCAGTGGGTGGCTCTAGGCACGCAGGACAAGACCCACGCCCAGGGGGGGTCGCCGACCACTCCCCCCCTAAAGAGACATTTATGCATTTCCAGCTATACCACCAGGAAACATCAACAGTGACGAGGAGACATACTGATGGGTTTAGACCACCCTAAGGGCACCGCAGTGCATGAAAGACAACACGGGTTGCCCTAAAAGAGCTATGAAACCATAGGAAGGGCCACCGACGTGACCCCTTAGGCACATGAAGGCCGCCGACACGTCATGGCATCCGTCCCGCGTCTCGTCCATCACCGCAGAGAAGACGCGCCCCATGTCCAGAGCGAGTCCTCACGCCTCAAAGGAATTATCTTTAGGTGGTCATTGTCAATACATACCGTACCCAACAACATATGACAAACCCCACCACATCGTCCTTCCTTGCAAGGCACACCGCATCCACCAAGGCAAGCCCCGAGGCCCCTTCAAATCGTCTCACTCGGATGCCGTTGTCTCCACGTGATCGTCAGTACGTCGGACCTCACACACGCGACAAACCCCATCTCATTGTCATCGTTTTTATGGCGCACTACCTCGGGCAAGACAAGCCCGAAGCACGGGACGAATCATCAGGAATTCTTGGCATTGCGTCGATGCCATTTTCCACGTCACTCGGCGTGGGTCTGACACGCGACGCACCCCAGCTCATTGTCATCACTTTTATGGCGCATTACCTCAGAAAAGACAAGCCCCAAGCACCGTACGAATCATCAGGCTTTCATGGATTCGTCTGGAGGCCGTTTTTCCATGTCTGTGGGCATGTCACTGGGTGGCTCTGGGCACACAGGACAAGACCCACGCCCAGGGGGGGTCGCCGACCACTCCCCCCGTAAAGAGACATTTATGCATTTCCAGCTGTCCCACCAGGAAACATCAGCACTGACGAGGAGACATACTGATGGGTTCAGACAACCCTGTGGGCACCACAGCGCATGAAAGACAACACGTGTTGCCCTAAAAGAGATATGAAACCATAGGAATAGCCACCAATGTGACCCCTTAGGCACATCAAGGCCGCCATCACGTACTAGCATCCATCCCGGGTAGCGTCCAACACCGCCGAGAAGACAGGCCCCATGTCCAGAGAGGGTCCTCACGCATGAAATGAATTCTCTTTAGGTGGTCATTATCATTACATACGGGACACGAAAACACATGAATAACCACACCTCAACGTCCTTCCTTTCAAGGCACACCGCATGCACCAAGACGGGCCTCGAGGCCCCTTCAAATCGTCTCACTCGGATGCCTTTGTCTGGAAACGACTGTCAGCCCGCAAGATCACACATGCGACAAAACCCATCTCATTGTCATCGTTTTTAGGGCGCACTACCTCGGGAAAGACAAGCCCCAAGCACGGGACGAATCATCGAGAATTCATGGCATTGCGTCCATGCCATTTTCCATGTCACTGGGCACGTCATCGGGTGGCTCTAGGCACGCAGGACAAGACCCACGCCCAGGGGGGGTCGCCGACCACTCCCCCCCCTAAAGAGACATTTATGCATTTCCAGCTATTCCACCAGGAAACATCAACAGTGACGAGGAGACATACTGATGGGTTTAGACCACCCTAAGGGCACCGCAGTGCATGAAAGACAACACGGGTTGCCCTAAAAGAGCTATGAAACCATAGGAAGGGCCACCGACGTGACCCCTTAGGCACATGAAGGCCGCCGACACGTCATGGCATCCGTCCCGCGTCTCGTCCATCACCGCAGAGAAGACACGCCCCATGTCCAGAGCGGGTCCTCACGCATGAAAGGAATTATCTTGAGGCGGTCATTGTCATTACATACCGTACCCAACAACATATGACAAACCCCACCACGTCGTCCTTCCTTGCAAGGCACACCGCATCCTCCAAGGCAAGCCCCGATGCCCCTTCAAATCGTCCCACTCGGGTGGCGTTGTCTCCACGTGATTGTCAGTACGTCGGACCTGACACGCGACGCACCCCGGCTCATTGTCATCACTTTTATGGCGCATTACCTCAGACAAGACAAGCCCCAAGCACCGTATGAATCCTCAAGCTTTCATGGATTTGTCTGGAGGCCATTTTTCCATGTCCGTGGGCATGTCACTAGGTGGCTCTGGGCACGCAGGACAAGACCCACGCCCAGGGGGGGTCGCCGACCACTCCCCCCCTAAAGAGACATTTATGCATTTTCAGCTGTCCCACCAGGAAACATCAGCACTGACGAGGAGACATACTAACGGGTTTAGACAACCCTGTGGGCACCACAGCGCATGAAAGACAACACGTGTTGCCCTAAAAGATATATGAAACCCTAAGAACAGCCACCGATGTGACCCCTTAGGCACATGAAGGCCGCCGACACGTAGTAGCATTCATCCCGGGTAGCGTCCAACACCGCCGAGAAGACAGGCCCCATGTCCAGAGAGGGTCCTCACGCATGAAATGAATTCTCTTTAGGTGGTCATTGTCATTACATACGGGACACGACAACAGATGACAAACCCCACCGCAACGTCCTTCCTTTCAAGGCACGCCACACGCACCAAGACGGGCCTCGAGGCCCCTTCAAATCGTCTCACTCGGATGCCATTGTCTGGACACGACTGTCAGTCCGCAGGATCACACATGCGACAAACCCCATCTCATTGTCATCGTTTTTAGGGCGCACTACCTCGGGCAAGACAAGCCCCAAGCACGGGACGAATCATCAGAAATTCATGGCACTGCGTCGATGCCATTTTCCATGTCACTCGGCATGTCAGTGGGTGGCTCTAGGCACGCAGGACAAGACCCACGCCCAGGGGGGGTCGCCGACCACTCCCCCCCTAAAGAGACATTTATGCATTTCCAGCTATACCACCAGGAAACATCAACAGTGACGAGGAGACATACTGATGGGTTTAGACCACCCTAAGGGCACCGCAGTGCATGAAAGACAACACGGGTTGCCCTAAAAGAGCTATGAAACCATAGGAAGGGCCACCGACGTGACCCCTTAGGCACATGAAGGCCGCCGACACGTCATGGCATCCGTCCCGCGTCTCGTCCATCACCGCAGAGAAGACGCGCCCCATGTCCAGAGCGAGTCCTCACGCCTCAAAGGAATTATCTTTAGGTGGTCATTGTCAATACATACCGTACCCAACAACATATGACAAACCCCACCACATCGTCCTTCCTTGCAAGGCACACCGCATCCACCAAGGCAAGCCCCGAGGCCCCTTCAAATCGTCTCACTCGGATGCCGTTGTCTCCACGTGATCGTCAGTACGTCGGACCTCACACACGCGACAAACCCCATCTCATTGTCATCGTTTTTATGGCGCACTACCTCGGGCAAGACAAGCCCGAAGCACGGGACGAATCATCAGGAATTCTTGGCATTGCGTCGATGCCATTTTCCACGTCACTCGGCGTGGGTCTGACACGCGACGCACCCCAGCTCATTGTCATCACTTTTATGGCGCATTACCTCAGACAAGACAAGCCCCAAGCACCGTACGAATCATCAGGCTTTCATGGATTCGTCTGGAGGCCGTTTTTCCATGTCCGTGGGCATGTCACTGGGTGGCTCTGGGCACACAGGACAAGACCCACGCCCAGGGGGGGTCGCCGACCACTCCCCCCCTAAAGAGACATTTATGCATTTCCAGCTGTCCCACCAGGAAACATCAGCACTGACGAGGAGACATACTGATGGGTTCAGACAACCCTGTGGGCACCACAGCGCATGAAAGACAACACGTGTTGCCCTAAAAGAGATATGAAACCATAGGAATAGCCACCAATGTGACCCCTTAGGCACATCAAGGCCGCCATCACGTACTAGCATCCATCCCGGGTAGCGTCCAACACCGCCGAGAAGACAGGCCCCATGTCCAGAGAGGGTCCTCACGCATGAAATGAATTCTCTTTAGGTGGTCATTATCATTACATACGGGACACGAAAACACATGAATAACCACACCTCAACGTCCTTCCTTTCAAGGCACACCGCAGGCACCAAGACGGGCCTCGAGGCCCCTTCAAATCGTCTCACTCGGATGCCTTTGTCTGGAAACGACTGTCAGCCCGCAAGATCACACATGCGACAAAACCCATCTCATTGTCATCGTTTTTAGGGCGCACTACCTCGGGAAAGACAAGCCCCAAGCACGGGACGAATCATCAAGAATTCATGGCATTGCGTCGATGCCATTTTCCATGTCCCTGGGCATGTCATTGGGTGGCTCTAGGCACGCAGGACAAGACCCACGCCCAGGGGGGGTCGCCGACCACTCCCCCCCTAAAGAGACATTTATGCATTTCCAGCTATTCCACCAGGAAACATCAAAAGTGACGAGGAGACATACTGAGGGGTTTAGACCACCCTAAGGGCACCGCAGTGCATGAAAGACAACACGGGTTGCCCTAAAAGAGCTATGAAACCATAGGAAGGGCCACCGACGTGACCCCTTAGGCACATGAAGGCCGCCGACACGTCATGACATCCGTCCCGCGTCTCGTCCATCACCGCAGAGAAGACACGCCCCATGTCCAGAGCGGGTCCTCACGCATGAAATGAATTATCTTTAGGCGGTCATTGTCATTACATACCGTACCCAACAACATATGACAAACCCCACCACGTCGTCCTTCCTTGCAAGGCACACCGCATCCTCCAAGGCAAGCCCCGATGCCCCTTCAAATCGTCCCACTCGGGTGGCGTTGTCTCCACGTGATTGTCAGTACGTCGGACCTGACACGCGACGCACCCCGGCTCATTGTCATCACTTTTATGGCGCATTACCTCATACAAGACAAGCCCCAAGCACCGTATGAATCCTCAAGCTTTCATGGATTTGTCTGGAGGCCATTTTTCCATGTCCGTGGGCATGTCACTAGGTGGCTCTGGGCACGCAGGACAAGACCCACGCCCAGGGGGGGTCGCCGACCACTCCCCCCCTAAAGAGACATTTATGCCTTTCCAGCTGTCCCACCAGGAAACATCAGCACTGACGAGGAGACATACTGGAGGGTTTAGACAACCCTGTGGGCACCACAGCGCATGAAAGTCAACACGTGTTGCCCTGAAAGATATATGAAACCGTAGGAACAGCCACCGATGTGACCCCTTAGGCACATGAAGGCCGCCGACACGTAGTAGCATTCATCCCGGGTAGCGTCCAACACCGCCGAGAAGACAGGCCCCATGTCCAGAGAGGGTCCTCACGCATGAAATGAATTCTCTTTAGGTGGTCATTGTCATTACATACGGGACACGACAACAGATGACAAACCCCACCGCAACGTCCTTCCTTTCAAGGCACGCCACACGCACCAAGACGGGCCTCGAGGCCCCTTCAAATCGTCTCACTCGGATGCCATTGTCTGGACAAGACTGTCAGTCCGCAGGATCACACATGCGACAAACCCCATCTCATTGTCATCGTTTTTAGGGCGCACTACCTCGGGCAAGACAAGCCCCAAGCACGAGACGAATCATCAGGAATTCATGGCACTGCGTCGATGCCATTTTCCATGTCACTCGGCATGTCATTGGGTGGCTCTAGGCACGCAGGACAAGACCCACGCCCAGGGGGGGTCGCCGACCACTCCCCCCCTAAAGAGACATTTATGCATTTCCAGCTATACCACCAGGAAACATCAACAGTGACGAGGAGACATACTGATGGGTTTAGACCACCCTAAGGGCACCGCAGTGCATGAAAGACAACACGGGTTGCCCTAAAAGAGCTATGAAACCATAGGAAGGGCCACCGACGTGACCCCTTAGGCACATGAAGGCCGCCGACACGTCATGGCATCCGCCCCGCGTCTCGTCCATCACCGCAGAGAAGACACGCCCCATGTCCAGAGCTGGTCCTCACGCCTCAAAGGAATTATCTTTAGGCGGTCATTGTCAATACATACCGTACCCAACAACATATGACAAACCCCACCACGTCGTCCTTCCTTGCAAGGCACACCGCATCCACCAAGGCAAGCCCCGAGGCCCCTTCAAATCGTCCCACTCGGATGGCGTTGTCTCCACGTGATTGTCAGTACGTCGGACCTGACACGCGACGCACCCCGGCTCATTGTCATCACTTTTATGACGCATTACCTCAGACAAGACAAGCCCCAAGCACCGTACGAATAATCAAGCTTTCATGGATTTGTCTGGAGGTCGTTTTTCCATGTTCGTGGGCATGTCACTGGGTGGCTCTGGGCACGCAGGACAAGACCCACGCCCAGGGGGGGTCGCCGACCACTCCCCCCCTAAAGAGACATTTATGCATTTCCAGCTGTCCCACCAGGAAACATCAGCACTGACGAGGACACATACTGATGGGTTCAGACAACCCAATGGGCACCACAACGCATGAAGGACAGCACGTGTTGCCCTAAAAGAGCTACGAATCCATACGAACAGCCACCAAAGTGACCCCTTAGGCACATGAAGGCCGCCGACACGTCATGGCATCCGTCCCGGGTATCATCCAACACCGCCGAGAAGACAGGACCCATGTCCAGAGCGGGTCCCCGCGCATGAAATGAATTATCTTTAGGCGGTCATTGTCTTTACATTCCGAACACAACAACATGTGACAAACCCCACCTCGACGTCCTTCCTTTCAAGAAACGCCGCATGCACCAAGACGGGCCCCGAGACCCCTTCAAATCGTCTCACTCGGATGCCATTGTCTGAACGCGACTGTCAGTCCGCAGGATCTCGAAGGCCACAAACACCATCCCATTGTCATCGTTTTTATGGCGCACTACCTCGGGCAAGACAAGCCCCAAGCACGGGACGAATCATCAGGCATTCATGGCATTAAGTCGATGTCATTTTGCATGTCAATGGGCATCACATTGGGTGGCTCTAGGCACGCAGGACAAGACCCACGCCCGGGGGGGTCGCCGACCACTCCCCCCCTAAAGAGACATTTATGCATTTCCAGCTATTCCACCAGGAAACATCAACACCGACGAGGAGACATACTGATGGGTTTAGACCACCCTGAGGGCAGGGCAGCGCATGAAAGGCAACACGTGTTGCCCTAAAAGAGCTATGAAACCATAGGAAGGGCCACCGACGTGGCCCCTTAGGCACATGAAGGCCGCCGACACGTCATGGCATCCGTCCCACGTATCGTCCATCACCGCAGCGAAGACACGCCCCATGTCCAGAGCGGGTCCCCACGCATGAAAGGAATTCTCTTTAGGCGGTCATTGTCATTACATACCGGACCCAACAACATATGACAAACCCCACCTCATTGTCCTTCCATTCAAGGCACACCGCATCCACCAAGGCAAGCCCTGAGGCCCCTTCAAATCCTCTCACCCGGATGGCGTTGTCTCCACCTGATTGTCAGTACGGAGGACCTGACACGCGACGAAACCCGGCTCATTGTCATCACTTTTATGGCGCACTACCTCGAACAAGACAAGCCCCAAGCACCGGACGAATCATCAAGCTGTCTTTGCTTTGTCCGGAGGCTGTTTTTCCATGTCCGTGGGCATGTCACTGGGTGGCTCTGGGCACGCAGGACAAGACCCACGCCCAGGGGTGGTCGCCGACCACTCCCCCCCTAAAGAGACATTTATGCATTTCCAGCTGTCCCACCAGGAAACATCAGCACTGACGAGGAGACATACTGATGGGTTTAGACAACCCTGTGGGCACCACAGCGCATGAAAGACAACACGTGTTGCCCTAAAAGAGATATGAAACCATAGGAACAGCCACTGATGTGACCCCTTAGGCACATCAAGGCCGCCGACACGTAGTAGCATTCGTCGCGGGTAGCATCCAACGCCGCCGAGAAGACAGGCCCCATGTCCAGAGCGGGTCCTCGCGCATGAAATGAATTCTCTTTAGGTGGTCATTGTCATTACATACGGGACACGACAACATATGAAAAACCCCACCTCGACGTCCTTCCTTTCAAGGCACGCCGCATGCACCAAGACGGGCCCTGAGGCCCCTTCAAATCGTCTCACTCGGATGCCATTGTCTGGACGCGACTGTCAGTCCGCAGGATCGCACATGCGACAAACCCCGTCTCATTGCCATCGTTTTTAGGGCGCACTACCTCGGGCAAGACAAGCCCCAAGCACGGGACGAATCATCAGGAATTCATGGCATTGCGTCGATGCCATTTTCCATGTCACTGGGCATGTCTGTGGGTGGCTCTCGGCACGCAGGACAAGACCCACGCCCAGGGGGGGTCGCCGACCACTCCCCCCCTAAAGAGACATTTATGCATTTCCAGCTATTCCACCAGGAAACATCAACACTGACGAGGAGACATACTGAGTGGTTTAGACCACCCAGAGGGAACCGCAGCGCATGAAAGGCAACACGTGTTGCCCTAAAAGGGCTATGAAACCATAGGAAGGGACACCGACGTGGCCCCTTAGGCACATGAAGGCCGCCGACACGTCATGGCATCCGTCCCGCGTATCGTCCAACACCGCCGAGGAGACAGGACCCATGTCCAGAGCGGGTCCTCACGCATGAAATGAATTCTCTTTAGGTGGTCATTGTCTTTACATACCGGACACAACAACATATGACAAACCCCACCTCAACGTCCTTCCTTTCAAGGCACGCCGCACGCACCAAGACGGGCCCCGAGGCCCCTTCAAATCGCCTCACTAGGATTCCATTGTCTGGACGCGATTGTCAGTCCGTAGGATCTCACAGGCGACAAACCCCACCCATCTCATTGTCATCGGTTTTATGGCGCACCACCTCGGGCAAGACAAGACCCTAGCACGGGAAGAATCATCAGGAATTCAGGGCATTGCGTCGATGCCATTTTCCATGTCACTGGGCATGTCATTGGGTGGCTCTAGGCACGCAGGACAAGACCCACGCCCAGGGGGGTCGCCGACCACTCCCCCCCTAAAGAGACATTTATGCATTTCCAGCTATCCCACCAGGAAACATCAACACTGACGAGGAGACATACTGATGGGTTTAGACCACCCTGAGGGCACCGCAGCGCATGAAAGACAACACGTGTTGCCCTAAAAGAGCTATGAAACCATAGGAAGGGCCACCGACGTGACCCCTTATGCACATGAAGGCCACCGACAAGTCATGGCATCCATCCCGCGTATCGTCGATCACCGCCGAGAAGACACGCCCCATGTCCAGAGCGGGTCCTCACTCATGAAAAGAATTCTCTTTAGGTGGTAATTGTAATTACATACAGGACCCAACAACATATGAAAAACCCCACCTCGACGTCCTTCCTTTCAAGGCACGTCGCATCCACCAAGACATGCCCCGAGGCCACTTCAAATCGTCTCACTCGGATGGCTTTGTCTCCACGCGATTGTCAGTTCGTCGGACCTGACACGCGACGAACCTCGTCTCATTGTCATCGCTTTTATGGGGCACTACCGCGGGCAAGACAAGCCCCAAGCACAGGAGGAATCATCTAGAGGCCATTTTTCCATGTCTGTGGGCATGTCACTGGGTGGCTCTGGGCACGCAGGACAAGACCCACGCCCAGGGGGGGTCGCCGACCACTCCCCCCCTAAAGAGACATTTCTGCATTTCCAGCTCTCCCACCAGGAAACATCAGCACTGACGAGGAGACATACTGAGTGGTTTAGACCACCCAGAGGGAACCGCAGCGCATGAAAGACAACACGTGTTGCCCTAAAAGAGCTATGAAACCATAGGAACGGCAACCGACGTGACCCCTTAGGCACGTGAAGGCCGCCGACACGTCATGGCATCCTTCCCGCGTATCGTCGACCACCGCCGAGAAGACAGACCCCATGTCCAGAGCGGGTCCTCACGCATGAAATGAATTCTCTTTAGGTGGTCGGTGTCGTTACATACCGAACCCAACAACATATGACAAACCCCAGCTCGGCGTCCTTCCTTTCAAGGCACCCCGCATCCACCAAGACAAGCCTCGAGGCCCCTTCAAATCGTCTCACTCGGATGGCATTGTCTCCACGCGATTGTCGGTACGTAGGACCTCACACGCGACGAACCCCGGCTCATTGTCAAAGCTTTTAAGGCGCACTACCCCGGAGAAGACAAGCCCCAAGCACCGGACGAATCATCACGCATTGATGGAATTGTCTAGAGGCCATTTTTCCATGTCCGTGGGCATGTCACTGGGTGGCTCGAGGCACGCAGGACAAGACCCACGCCCAGGGGGGGTCGCCGACCACTCCCCCCCTAAAGAGACATTTATGCATTTACAGCTATCCCACCAGGAAACATCAGCACTGACGAGGAGACATACTGAGTGGTTTAGACCACCCAGAGGGCACCCCAGCTCATGAAAGACAACGCGAGTTGCCCTAAAAGAGCTATGAAACCATAGGAACGGCCACCGACGTGACCCCTTAGGCACATGAAGGCCGCCGGCACGTCATGGCATCCGTCCCGCGTGTCGTCGACCACCGCCGAGAAGACAACCCCATGTCCAGAGCGGGTCCTCACGCATGAAACGAATTCTATTTAGGTGGTCATGGACGTTACATACCGGACCCAACAAGATATGGCAAACCCCAGCTCGGCGTCCTTCCTTTCAAGGCACCCCGCATCCACCAATGCAAGCCCCGATGCCCCTTCAAATCGTCTCACTCGGATGGAATTGTCTCCACGCGGTTGTCAGTACGTAGGACCTGACACGCGACGAACCCCGACTCATTTTCAAAGCTTTGATGGCGCACTACCCCGGACAAGACAAGCCCCAAGCACCGGACGAATCATCAAGCATTCATGGGATTGTCTAGAGGCCATTTTTCCATGTCCGTGGGCATGTCATTGGGTGGCTCTGGGCACGCAGGACAAGACCCACGCCCAGGGGGGGTCGCCGACCACTCCCCCCCTAAAGAGACATTTATGCATTTCCAGCTATCCCACCAGGAAACATCATCAGTGACGAGGAGACATACTGAGGGGTTTAGACATCCCAGAGGTCAGTGCAGCGCATGAAAGACAACACGTGTTGCCCTAAAAGAGCTATGAAACCATAGGAACGACCACCGACGTGACCCCTTAGGCACTTGAAGGCCGCCGACACGTCATGGCATCCGTCCCGCGTATCGTCGATCACCGCCGAGAAGACATGCCCCATGTCCACAGCGGGTCCTCACGCATGAAATGAATTCTCATCAGGTGGTGATTGTCGTTACATATAGGACCCAACAACATTTCACCAACCACCACCTCCATGTCTTTACTTTTAAGGCACACCGCATCCACCAAGACAAGCCCCGAGGCCCCTTCAAATCGCCTCACCCGGATGGCATTGTCTCCACGCGATTGTCAGTACGTAGGACCTGACACGTGACGAACCCCGGCTCATTGTCATCGCTTTCATGGCGCAATACCCCGGACAAGACAAGCCCCAAGCACCGGACGAATCACCAAGCATTCATGGCATTGTCTAGAGGCCATTTTTTCATGTCCGTGGGCATGTCATTGGGTGGATCTGGGCGCGCAGGACAAGACCCACGCCCAGGGGGGGGGTCGCCGACCACTCCCCCCCCCCCCCCCCTGAAGAGACATTTATGCATTTCCAGCTATCCCACCAGGAAACATCAACAGTGACGAGGAGACATACTGAGGGGTTTAGACGTCCCAGAGGGCAGCGCAGCGCATGAAAGACCACACGTGTGGCACTGAAAAACCTATGAAAACGTAGGAATGACCACCGACGTGACCCCTTAAGCGCAGGAAGGCCACCCACACGTCGTGGCATCCGTCCGACGTATCGTCCATCACCGGGGACATGACAAAACCCATGTCCCAAGTCCGTCCTCACGCAAGAATTGAATTTTATTTTGGTGATTGTCCTTACATACAGGAAACGACAACATATGACAAACCCCAGCTCAATGCCTTTCCATAGGCTGATTGCAAACCCCAAGCCCGCGCCGAATCATCCCACTTGGATGGCATTCTCAATCTCAGCCATTGGGGTCTCACTCGCTACAAACCCCAGCTCAAAGTCTTTCC
>CAUJRU010000505.1:47500-70000 GCA_963277665.1 Viscum album
TTCTGTTCGATTAGTTTGTCCTTTGTACATGCACAACCTGATCTTTGAGACAAGCATATGACTAATGGAAGGATCAGCCAGGTAGCATCACCAACCACATCTGCAATGTTTGAGGTATGACTGAGCAGACCACTCAGACCCCAACACAAGCCCCAACCATCTTCCCAAATCGACAGGATTCCCCTTAATGAGTCATCACCTCCGCATGACGCTCGTGTATCTTGCAGAAACAGTAGATACACATTCTCAAGCCACCCTTATGAACATCATCACCCAAGGCATGGCTGAGGAGGAAGGCACCCCAACTTGTCCAATAATGAACCATGGAAATCGTCACCCTGTTGGTGAGAGTTTCTTAGGACCCAAATAACTCGCACGTGGCCCCGACAATGCGTTGAGCAAAGCACTCCCACCAATCATTGCCCAAGGCAGCTTGCTATGGTTCGCATGAAATATCGCTGAATGAGAAATTTAGGAGCACGCTCTCGCATCCTGGTGATACCGACAGTTTCGCGCTTGAACCACTACCAAAATTCCACAACGCTCCAGAGAAGGTGAGGAAAAGGCGGTACAGCAAGGGACGACAAAGGAACCCAATCCCAACATGCCTCCCACATCCCAACATCTGCAAGAACTCAACCACACTCAGTGGATTTTAAGCAAAGCCCGACCCGCAACGCTCCATGAAAGGTGAGGAAAAAGGTGGGTACGACAGGACGGGGAAACAACCCAATCCCGCCCATACCCCCCACATCCCACCAGTGAGGGAAAAGGTAGGAACGTCAGGGGATGAGGAGGGAAACCCCCATCCCGCCGTGCCTCCCACATCTCACATTCCGTAGGAACTCAACCGCCATGAGGCAGCTTTTAAGCAGACGAACCAGCAACGCTCAAGAGACGTCGAGGAAAAGGAGTCATGGTAGGTACGGGGGTCCTATGTCCCGCCGCGCCGCCCACATCCCACCATCCACAGGATCCCACAAACCGTGAGGCGGTATTTAAGCACCCAGCCCGCAATGCTCCACAGACGGGGAGGAAAAGGCAGGCACGTCAGGGGACGGGGCAAAAACCCAATCCCGCCGCGCCCCCCACATCCCACCATCCGCAGCAACTCAACCACCCTGAGGCAGCTTTTAAGCAAGCAAAGCCGCACTGCTCTAGAGAAGGCGAGGGAAGGGCAGGAGCATCGAGGGACGACAAAGGAACACCAACCCACCATGCCTCCCACATCCCACCATCCAAGGAACTCCGCCACCAACAGGTGGCCTTTTAAGCAAGCCCGAACCGCAACGCTCCATGAAAGGTGAGGAAAAAGGCGGGCACGGCATGAGACTGGGCAAAAACCCATTCTTTCCAATGCCCCCCACATCCCACCGGTGAGGAAAAGGAATTACAGCGTCCCACCGCCATGCTTCCCACATCCCACCTTCCGAAGGAACTCAACCGCCGTGAGGCAGATTTTAAGCAGACGAACCCACAACGCTCCAGGGACGTTGAGGAAAAGGAGTCATGACAGGAACAGAGGCCCTATGTCCCGCCGCACCCCCCACATCCCACCATTCAAAAGAACTCAACCACCGTTGCGAAACTTTTAACCAAGAACCAGGACACCAACCATGCTCATCTATCATCATCCCATCCAAGTTATATCTGTCTAGTATCGCATCGTCTTTTTAGCAAGCCCTTGGAACCCGAAACCAAAATTGTGCGAGAGAATTCAACCCAAGCATATAGACGGGGCCCGTACATCAGCACCAACAAAATTCCACTACCAACAGGGAGAACTCCAAAGGGACAAGTGAGGGTCTTCAAGGTGGAGCTCACCCACCTGGGGATTCTTCGCTTGAGGTATAACCGAGGAGAAAGTCAGCCCTGGCACTGATTTAATGAGACCCGTCACAGTATCACCATCTTTCGATTAGTTTGTCCTTTACATGCGGGACCTGATCTTTGAGACAGGCATATGACTAGTGGAAGGATCAACCATGTAGCATCACCAACCACATCTGCAATGTTTGAGGTATGACTGAGCAGACCACTCAGACCCCAACACAAGCCCAAACCGTCGTCCCGAGCATTCAATTCCATTCGATTAGTTTGTCCTTCGTACATGCACAGCCTGATCTTTGAGACAATCATATGACTAATGGAAAGATCAACCGGGTACCATCACCAACCACATCTGCAATGTTTGAGGTATGACTGAGCAGACCACTCAGACCCCAACACAAGCCCGAACCATCTCTTCCCAAATCGACATGTTTCCCCTTAATTAGTCATCACCTCTGCATGACGCTCGTGTATCTTGCAGAAACAGTAGATACACATTCTCAAGCCACCCTTATGAACATCATCACCCAAGGCATGACTGAGGAGGAAGGCACCCCAACTTGTCCAATAATGAACCATGGAAATCGTTACCCTGTTGGTGTGAGTTTCTTAGGACCCAAATAACTCGCACGTGGCCCCGACAATGCGTTGAGCAAAGCACTCCCACCAATCATTGCCCAAGGCAGCTTGCTATGGTTCGCATGGAATATCACTGAATGAGAAATTTAGGAGCACGCTCTCGCATCCTGGTGATACCGACAGTTTCGCGCTTGAACCACTACCAAAATTCCACAACGCTCCAGAGAAGGTGAGGAAAAGGCGGTACAGCAAGGGACGACAAAGGAACCCAATCCCACCATGCCTCCCACATCCCAACATCTGCAAGAACTCAACCACAATCAGTGGATTTTAAGCAAAGCCCGACCCGCAACGCTCCATGAAAGGTGAGGAAAAAGGTGGGTACGACAGGACGGGGAAACAACCCAATCCCACCCATACCCCCCACATCCCACCAGTGAGGAAAAAGGTAGGAACGTCAGGGGATGAGGAGGGAAACCCCCATCCCGCCGTGCCTCCCACATCTCACATTCCGTAGGAACTCAACCGCCATGAGGCAGCTTTTAAGCAGACGAACCAGCAACGCTCAAGAGACGTCGAGGAAAAGGAGTCATGGTAGGTACGGGGGTCCTATGTCCCGCCGCGCCGCCCACATCCCACCATCCACAGGATCCCACAAACCGTGAGGCGGTATTTAAGCACCCAGCCCGCAATGCTCCACAGACGGGGAGGAAAAGGCAGGCACGTCAGGGGACGGGGCAAAAACCCAATCCCGCCGCGCCCCCCACATCCCACCATCCGCAGCAACTCAACCGCCCTGAGGCAGCTTTTAAGCAAGCAGAGCCGCACTGCTCTAGAGAAGGCGAGGGAAGGGCAGGAGCGTCGAGGGACGACAAAGGAACACCAACCCACCATGCCTCCCACATCCCACCATCCAAGGAACTCCGCCACCAACAGGTGGCCTTTTAAGCAAGCCCGAACCGCAACGCTCCATGAAAGGTGAGGAAAAAGGCGGGCACGGCATGAGACTGGGCAAAAACCCATTCTTTCCAATGCCCCCCACATCCCACCGGTGAGGAAAAGGAATTACAGCGTCCCACCGCCATGCCTCCCACATCCCACCTTCCGAAGGAACTCAACCGCCATGAGGCAGATTTTAAGCAGACGAACCCACAACGCTCCAGGGACGTTGAGGAAAAGGAGTCATGACAGGAACGGAGGCCCTATGTCCCGCCGCACCCCCCACATCCCACCATTCAAAAGAACTCAACCACCGTTGCGAAACTTTTAACCAAGAACCAGGACACCAACCATGCTCATCTATCATCATCCCATCCAAGTTATATCTGTCTAGTATCGCATCGTCTTTTTAGCAAGCCCTTGGAACCCGAAACCAAAATTGTGCGAGAGAATTCAACCCAAGCATATAGACGGGGCCCTTACATCAGCACCAACAAAATTCCACTACCAACAGGGAGAACTCCAAAGGGACAAGTGAGGTTCTTCTAGGTGGAGCTCACCCACCTGGGGATTCTTCGCTTGATGTATAACCGAGGAGAAAGTCAGCCGTGTCACTGATTTAATGAGACCCTTCACAGTATCACCATCTTTCGATTAGTTTGTCCTTGTACATGCAGGACCTGATCTTTGAGACACGCATATGACTAGTGGAAGGATCACCCATGTAGCGTCACTAACCACATCTGCAATGTTTGAGGTATGACTGAGCAGACCACTCAGACCCCAACACAAGCCTAAACCGTCGTCCCGAGCATTCAATTCCATTCGATTAGTTTGTCCTTTGTACATGCACAACCTGATCTTTGATACAAGCATATGACTAATGGAAGGATCAGCCAGGTAGCATCACCAACCACATCTGCAATGTTTGAGGTATGACTGAGCAAACCACTCAGACCCCAACACAAGCCCAAACCATCTTCCCAAATCGACATGTTTCCCCTTAATTAGTCATCACCTCTGCATGACGCTCGTGTATCTTGCAAAAACAATAGATACACATTCTTCGCTTGATGTATAACCGAGGAGAACGTCAAACTTGTCACTGATTTAATGAGACCCTTCACAGTATCACCATCTTTCGGTTAGTTTGTCCCTGTACATGCACAGACTGATCTTTGAGACAAGCATATGACTAGTGTTCTCATCGGATATCCAACCAAGCCAAACCGTGTTCCATCATTCACATGGAAACATGTACAAGGACCAAATGAAAGCGAGGAGAAATTAAACCCCCACTTACGGATGAGGGTGCCAACGAGACCAACGTTCCCTTCCCAAAAAAGGGAGACCACAGTATCTTGACAACCATCCACCACTCCCACACAATCGCGTAAGCACAACCATCAACCCACACAACTGACCGTCACGCCTCGAGGGAAGCAACCCGAGAGGCATCACAATGCAGCACATGAAGGCAGGGAAAGCCCGCTATGCATGACACAAGGGAAGGATTGATATACCCAACCCCCTAGCGCCAACGAGACCAACGTTCCATTCCCAAAAAAGGGAGACCGCAGTATCTTGACAACCATCCACCACTTCCACACAATCGCATAAGGGCAACCATCAACCCACACAACTGATCATGCACAACCTGATCTTTGAGACAAGCATATGACTAGTAGAAGGATCAGCCATGTAGCATCACCAACATCATCTGCATTGTTTGAGGTATGACTGAGCTCACCACTCAGACCCCAACACAAGCCCAAACCATCATCCCGAACATTCAATTCCGTTCCATTAGTTTGTCCTTTGTACATGCACAACCTGATCTTTGGGACAAGCATATGACTAATGGAAGGATCAGCCAGGTTGCATCACCAACCACATCTGCAATGTTTGAGGTATGACTGAGCAGACCACTCAGACCCCAACACAAGCCCAAACCGTCTTTCCAAATCGACAGGAACCCAATTAATGAGTCATCACCTCTGCATGATGCTCAATACCGCAATTGTGCGAGAGAATTCAACCCAAGCATATAAACAGGGCCCGTATATCATAACTGACAAAATTCCACTACCAACAGGGAGAACTCCGAAGGGACAAGTGAGGGTCTTCTAGGTGGAGCTCACCCACCTGGGGATTCTTCTCTTGATGTATAACTGAGGAGAAAGTCAGCCCTGGCACTAATTTAATGAGACCCATCACAGTATCACCATCTTTCGATTAGTTTGTCTTTGTACATGCGGGACCTGATCTTTGAGTCAAGCATATGACTAGTTGAAGGATCAGCCATGTAGCATCACCAACAACATCTGCATTGTTTGAGGTATGACTGAGCTAACCACTCAGACCCCAACACAAGCCCAAACCGTCGTCCCGAACATTCAATTCCATTCGATTAGTTTTTCCTTTGTACATGCACCACCTGATCTTTGGGACAAGCATATGACTAATGGAAGGATCAGCCAGGTAGCATCACCAACCACATCTGCAATGTTTGAGGTATGACTGAGCAAACCACTCAGACCCCAACACAAGCCCAAACCATCTTCCCAAATCGACAGGATTCCCCTTAATGAGTCATCACCTCTGCGTGACGACGCTCGTGTATCTTGTCGAAACAATAGATACACATTCTTCGCTTGATGTATAACCGAGGAGAACGTCAAACTTGTCACTGATTTAATGAGACCCTTCACAATATCACCATCTTTCGGTTAGTTTGTCCCTGTACATGCACAGACTGATCTTTGAGACAAGCATTTGACTAGTGTTCTCAACGGATATCCAACCAAGCCAAACCGTGTTCCATCATTCACATGGAAACATGCACAAGGACCAAATGAAAGCGAGGAGAAATTAATCCCCCACTTACGGATGAGGGTGCCAACGAGACCAACGTTCCCTTCCCAAAAAAGGGAGACCGCAGTATCTTGACAACCATCCACCACTCCCACACAATCGCGTAAGCACAACCATCAACCCACACAACTGACCGTGACGCCTCAAGGGAAGCAACCCGAGAGGCATCACAATGCAGCACATGAAGGCAGGGAAAGCCCGCTATGCATGACACAAGGGAAGGATTTATATACCCAACCCCCTAGAGCCAAGGAGACCAACGTTCCCTTCCCAAAAAAGGGAGACCGCAGTATCTTGACAACCATCCACCACTCCCACACAATCGCGTAAGCACAACCATCAACCCACACAACTGACTGTGACGCCTCGAGGGAAGCAACCCGAGAGACATCACAATGCAGCACATGAAGGCAGGGAAAGCCCGCTATGCATGACACAAGGGAAGGATTTATATACCCAACCCCCTAGAGCCAAGGAGACCAACGTTCCCTTCCCAAAAAAGGGAGACCGCAGTATCTTGACAACCATCCACCACTCCCACACAATCGCGTAAGCACAACCATCAACCCACACAACTGACCGTGACGCCTCAAGGGAAGCAACCCCAGAGGCATCACAATGCAGCACATGAAGGCAGGGAAAGCCCGCTATGCATGACACAAGGGAAGGATTTATATACCCAACCCCCTAGAGCCAAGGAGACCAACGTTCCCTTCCCAAAAAAGGGAGACCGCAGTATCTTGACAACCATCCACCACTCCCACACAATCGCGTAAGCACAACCATCAACCCACACAACTGACTGTGACGCCTCGAGGGAAGCAACCCGAGAGACATCACAATGCAGCACATGAAGGCAGGGAAAGCCCGCTATGCATGACACAAGGGAAGGATTGATATACCCAACCCCCTAGAGCCAACGAGACCAACGTTCCCTTCCCAAAAAAGGGAGACCGCAGTATCTTGACAACCATCCACCACTCCCACACAATCGCATAAGCGCAACCATCAACCCACACAACTGATCATGCAGGACCTGACCTTTGAGACAAGCATATGACTAGTGGAAGGATCAGCCATGTAGCATCACCAACAACATCTGCATTGTTTGAGGTATGACTGAGCTCACCACTCAGACCCCAACACAAGCCCAAACCGTCGTCTCGAACATTCAATTCCGTTCGATTAGTTTGTCCTTTGTACATGCACAACCTGATTTTTGAGACAAGCATATGACTAATGGAAGGATCAGACAGGTTGCACCACCAACAACATCTGCAATGTTTGAGGTATGACTGAGCAGACCACTCAGACCCCAACACAATCCCAAACCGTCTTCCCAAATCGACAGGAACCCAATTAATGAGTCTTCACCTCTGCATGATGCTCAAAACCGCAATTGTGCGAGAGAATTCAACCCAAGCATATAAACAGGGCCCGTATATCAGCACTAACAAAATTCCACTACCAACAGGGAGAACTCCGATGGGACAAGTGAGGATCTTCTAGGTGGAGCTCACCCACCTGGGGATTCTTCGCTTGATGTATAACCGAGGAGAAAGTCAGCCGTGTCACTGATTTAATGAGACCCTTCACAGTATCACCATCTTTCGATTAGTTTGTCCCTGTACATGCACTAACTGATCTTTGAGACAAGCATATGACTAGTGGAAGGATCAACCATGTAGCATTACCAACAACATCTGCATTGTTTGTGGTATAACTGAGCAGACCACTCAGACCCCAACACAAGCCCAAACCATCATCCCGAACATTCAATTCCGTTCGATTAGTTTATCCTTTGTAAATGCACAACCTGATCTTTGAGACAAGCATATGACTAATGGTAGGATCAGCCAGGTAGCATCACCAACCACATCTGCAATGTTTGAGGTATGACTGAGCAGACCACTCAAACCCCAACACAAGCCCAAATCATCTTCCCAAATCGACAGGATTCACCTTAATGAGTCATCACCTCTGCATGACGCTCGTGTATCTTGCAGAAACAATAGATACACATTCTTCGCTTGATGTAAAACCGAGGAGAACGTCAGACTTGTCCCTGATTTACTGAGACCCTTCACAGTATCACCATCTTCGATTAGTTTGTCCCTGTACATGCACAGACTGAACTTTGAGACAAGCATATGACTAGTGTTCTCAACGGATATCCAACCAAGCCAAACCGTGTTCCATCATTCACATGGAAACATGCACAAGGACCAAATGAAAGCAGGAGAAATTAAACCCCCACTTACGGATGAGGGTGCCAACGAGACCAACGTTCCCTTCCCAAAAAAGGGAGACCGCAGTATCTTGACAACCATCCACCACTCCCACACAATCGCGTAAGCACAACCATCAACCCACACAGCTGATCGTGACGCCTCGAGGGATACAACCCGAGAGGCATCACAATGCAGCACATGAAGGCAGGGAAAGCCCGCTATGCATGACACAAGGGAAGGATTGATATACCCAACCCCCTAGAGCCAACGAGACCAACGTTCCCTTCCCAAAAAAGGGAGACCGCGGTATCTTGACAACCATCCACCACTCCCACACAATCGCATAAGCGCAACCATCAACCCACACAACTGATCATGCAGGACCTGATCTTTGAGACAAGCATATGACTAGTGGAAGGATCAGACATGTAGAATCACCAACAACATCTGCATTGTTTGAGGTATGACTGAGCTCACCACTCAGACCCCAACACAAGCCCAAACCGTCGTCCCGAACATTCAATTCCGTTCGATTAGTTTGTCCATTGTACATGCACAACCTGATCTTTGAGACAAGCATATGACTAATGGAAGGATCAACAAGGTTGCATCACCAACCACATCTGCAATGTTTGAGGTATGACCCCACCTCAACGTCCTTCCCTTCAAGGCACGCCGCATGCACCAAGACGGGACTCGAGGCCCCTTCAAATCGTCTCACTCGGATGCCATTGTCTGGAAACGACTGTCAGCCCGCAAGATCACACATGCGACAAACCCCATCTCGTTGTCATCGTTTTTAGGGCGCACTACCTCGGGAAAGACAAGCCCCAAGCACGGGACGAATCATCGAGAATTCATGGCATTGCGTCCATGCCATTTTCCATGTCACTGGGCACGTCATCGGGTGGCTCTAGGCACGCAGGACAAGACCCACGCCCAGGGGGGGTCGCCGACCACTCCCCCCCCTAAAGAGACATTTATGCATTTCCAGCTATTCCACCAGGAAACATCAACAGTGACGAGGAGACATACTGATGGGTTTAGACCACCCTAAGGGCACCGCAGTGCATGAAAGACAACACGGGTTGCCCTAAAAGAGCTATGAAACCATAGGAAGGGCCACCTACGTGACCCCTTAGGCACATGAAGGCCGCCGACACGTCATGGCATCCGTCCCGCGTCTCGTCCATCACCGCAGAGAAGACACGCCCCATGTCCAGAGCGGGTCCTCACGCATGAAAGGAATTATCTTGAGGCGGTCATTGTCATTACATACCGTACCCAACAACATATGACAAACCCCACCACGTCGTCCTTCCTTGCAAGGCACACCGCATCCTCCAAGGCAAGCCCCGATGCCCCTTCAAATCGTCCCACTCGGGTGGCGTTGTCTCCACGTGATTGTCAGTACGTCGGACCTGACACGCGACGCACCCCGGCTCATTGTCATCACTTTTATGGCGCATTACCTCAGACAAGACAAGCCCCAAGCACCGTATGAATCCTCAAGCTTTCATGGATTTGTCTGGAGGCCATTTTTCCATGTCCGTGGGCATGTCACTAGGTGGCTCTGGGCACGCAGGACAAGACCCACGCCCAGGGGGGGTCGCCGACCACTCCCCCCCTAAAGAGACATTTATGCATTTTCAGCTGTCCCACCAGGAAACATCAGCACTGACGAGGAGACATACTAACGGGTTTAGACAACCCTGTGGGCACCACAGCGCATGAAAGACAACACGTGTTGCCCTAAAAGATATATGAAACCATAGGAACAGCCACCGATGTGACCCCTTAGGCACATGAAGGCCGCCGACACGTAGTAGCATTCATCCCGGGTAGCGTCCAACACCGCCGAGAAGACAGGCCCCATGTCCAGAGAGGGTCCTCACGCATGAAATGAATTCTCTTTAGGTGGTCATTGTCATTACATACGGGACACGACAACAGATGACAAACCCCACCGCAACGTCCTTCCTTTCAAGGCACGCCACACGCACCAAGACGGGCCTCGAGGCCCCTTCAAATCGTCTCACTCGGATGCCATTGTCTGGACACGACTGTCAGTCCGCAGGATCACACATGCGACAAACCCCATCTCATTGTCATCGTTTTTAGGGCGCACTACCTCGGGCAAGACAAGCCCCAAGCACGGGACGAATCATCAGAAATTCATGGCACTGCGTCGATGCCATTTTCCATGTCACTCGGCATGTCAGTGGGTGGCTCTAGGCACGCAGGACAAGACCCACGCCCAGGGGGGGTCGCCGACCACTCCCCCCCTAAAGAGACATTTATGCATTTCCAGCTATACCACCAGGAAACATCAACAGTGACGAGGAGACATACTGATGGGTTTAGACCACCCTAAGGGCACCGCAGTGCATGAAAGACAACACGGGTTGCCCTAAAAGAGCTATGAAACCATAGGAAGGGCCACCGACGTGACCCCTTAGGCACATGAAGGCCGCCGACACGTCATGGCATCCGTCCCGCGTCTCGTCCATCACCGCAGAGAAGACGCGCCCCATGTCCAGAGCGAGTCCTCACGCCTCAAAGGAATTATCTTTAGGTGGTCATTGTCAATACATACCGTACCCAACAACATATGACAAACCCCACCACATCGTCCTTCCTTGCAAGGCACACCGCATCCACCAAGGCAAGCCCCGAGGCCCCTTCAAATCGTCTCACTCGGATGCCGTTGTCTCCACGTGATCGTCAGTACGTCGGACCTCACACACGCGACAAACCCCATCTCATTGTCATCGTTTTTATGGCGCACTACCTCGGGCAAGACAAGCCCGAAGCACGGGACGAATCATCAGGAATTCTTGGCATTGCGTCGATGCCATTTTCCACGTCACTCGGCGTGGGTCTGACACGCGACGCACCCCAGCTCATTGTCATCACTTTTATGGCGCATTACCTCAGAAAAGACAAGCCCCAAGCACCGTACGAATCATCAGGCTTTCATGGATTCGTCTGGAGGCCGTTTTTCCATGTCTGTGGGCATGTCACTGGGTGGCTCTGGGCACACAGGACAAGACCCACGCCCAGGGGGGGTCGCCGACCACTCCCCCCGTAAAGAGACATTTATGCATTTCCAGCTGTCCCACCAGGAAACATCAGCACTGACGAGGAGACATACTGATGGGTTCAGACAACCCTGTGGGCACCACAGCGCATGAAAGACAACACGTGTTGCCCTAAAAGAGATATGAAACCATAGGAATAGCCACCAATGTGACCCCTTAGGCACATCAAGGCCGCCATCACGTACTAGCATCCATCCCGGGTAGCGTCCAACACCGCCGAGAAGACAGGCCCCATGTCCAGAGAGGGTCCTCACGCATGAAATGAATTCTCTTTAGGTGGTCATTATCATTACATACGGGACACGAAAACACATGAATAACCACACCTCAACGTCCTTCCTTTCAAGGCACACCGCATGCACCAAGACGGGCCTCGAGGCCCCTTCAAATCGTCTCACTCGGATGCCTTTGTCTGGAAACGACTGTCAGCCCGCAAGATCACACATGCGACAAAACCCATCTCATTGTCATCGTTTTTAGGGCGCACTACCTCGGGAAAGACAAGCCCCAAGCACGGGACGAATCATCGAGAATTCATGGCATTGCGTCCATGCCATTTTCCATGTCACTGGGCACGTCATCGGGTGGCTCTAGGCACGCAGGACAAGACCCACGCCCAGGGGGGGTCGCCGACCACTCCCCCCCCTAAAGAGACATTTATGCATTTCCAGCTATTCCACCAGGAAACATCAACAGTGACGAGGAGACATACTGATGGGTTTAGACCACCCTAAGGGCACCGCAGTGCATGAAAGACAACACGGGTTGCCCTAAAAGAGCTATGAAACCATAGGAAGGGCCACCGACGTGACCCCTTAGGCACATGAAGGCCGCCGACACGTCATGGCATCCGTCCCGCGTCTCGTCCATCACCGCAGAGAAGACACGCCCCATGTCCAGAGCGGGTCCTCACGCATGAAAGGAATTATCTTGAGGCGGTCATTGTCATTACATACCGTACCCAACAACATATGACAAACCCCACCACGTCGTCCTTCCTTGCAAGGCACACCGCATCCTCCAAGGCAAGCCCCGATGCCCCTTCAAATCGTCCCACTCGGGTGGCGTTGTCTCCACGTGATTGTCAGTACGTCGGACCTGACACGCGACGCACCCCGGCTCATTGTCATCACTTTTATGGCGCATTACCTCAGACAAGACAAGCCCCAAGCACCGTATGAATCCTCAAGCTTTCATGGATTTGTCTGGAGGCCATTTTTCCATGTCCGTGGGCATGTCACTAGGTGGCTCTGGGCACGCAGGACAAGACCCACGCCCAGGGGGGGTCGCCGACCACTCCCCCCCTAAAGAGACATTTATGCATTTTCAGCTGTCCCACCAGGAAACATCAGCACTGACGAGGAGACATACTAACGGGTTTAGACAACCCTGTGGGCACCACAGCGCATGAAAGACAACACGTGTTGCCCTAAAAGATATATGAAACCCTAGGAACAGCCACCGATGTGACCCCTTAGGCACATGAAGGCCGCCGACACGTAGTAGCATTCATCCCGGGTAGCGTCCAACACCGCCGAGAAGACAGGCCCCATGTCCAGAGAGGGTCCTCACGCATGAAATGAATTCTCTTTAGGTGGTCATTGTCATTACATACGGGACACGACAACAGATGACAAACCCCACCGCAACGTCCTTCCTTTCAAGGCACGCCACACGCACCAAGACGGGCCTCGAGGCCCCTTCAAATCGTCTCACTCGGATGCCATTGTCTGGACACGACTGTCAGTCCGCAGGATCACACATGCGACAAACCCCATCTCATTGTCATCGTTTTTAGGGCGCACTACCTCGGGCAAGACAAGCCCCAAGCACGGGACGAATCATCAGAAATTCATGGCACTGCGTCGATGCCATTTTCCATGTCACTCGGCATGTCAGTGGGTGGCTCTAGGCACGCAGGACAAGACCCACGCCCAGGGGGGGTCGCCGACCACTCCCCCCCTAAAGAGACATTTATGCATTTCCAGCTATACCACCAGGAAACATCAACAGTGACGAGGAGACATACTGATGGGTTTAGACCACCCTAAGGGCACCGCAGTGCATGAAAGACAACACGGGTTGCCCTAAAAGAGCTATGAAACCATAGGAAGGGCCACCGACGTGACCCCTTAGGCACATGAAGGCCGCCGACACGTCATGGCATCCGTCCCGCGTCTCGTCCATCACCGCAGAGAAGACGCGCCCCATGTCCAGAGCGAGTCCTCACGCCTCAAAGGAATTATCTTTAGGTGGTCATTGTCAATACATACCGTACCCAACAACATATGACAAACCCCACCACATCGTCCTTCCTTGCAAGGCACACCGCATCCACCAAGGCAAGCCCCGAGGCCCCTTCAAATCGTCTCACTCGGATGCCGTTGTCTCCACGTGATCGTCAGTACGTCGGACCTCACACACGCGACAAACCCCATCTCATTGTCATCGTTTTTATGGCGCACTACCTCGGGCAAGACAAGCCCGAAGCACGGGACGAATCATCAGGAATTCTTGGCATTGCGTCGATGCCATTTTCCACGTCACTCGGCGTGGGTCTGACACGCGACGCACCCCAGCTCATTGTCATCACTTTTATGGCGCATTACCTCAGACAAGACAAGCCCCAAGCACCGTACGAATCATCAGGCTTTCATGGATTCGTCTGGAGGCCGTTTTTCCATGTCCGTGGGCATGTCACTGGGTGGCTCTGGGCACACAGGACAAGACCCACGCCCAGGGGGGGTCGCCGACCACTCCCCCCCTAAAGAGACATTTATGCATTTCCAGCTGTCCCACCAGGAAACATCAGCACTGACGAGGAGACATACTGATGGGTTCAGACAACCCTGTGGGCACCACAGCGCATGAAAGACAACACGTGTTGCCCTAAAAGAGATATGAAACCATAGGAATAGCCACCAATGTGACCCCTTAGGCACATCAAGGCCGCCATCACGTACTAGCATCCATCCCGGGTAGCGTCCAACACCGCCGAGAAGACAGGCCCCATGTCCAGAGAGGGTCCTCACGCATGAAATGAATTCTCTTTAGGTGGTCATTATCATTACATACGGGACACGAAAACACATGAATAACCACACCTCAACGTCCTTCCTTTCAAGGCACACCGCAGGCACCAAGACGGGCCTCGAGGCCCCTTCAAATCGTCTCACTCGGATGCCTTTGTCTGGAAACGACTGTCAGCCCGCAAGATCACACATGCGACAAAACCCATCTCATTGTCATCGTTTTTAGGGCGCACTACCTCGGGAAAGACAAGCCCCAAGCACGGGACGAATCATCAAGAATTCATGGCATTGCGTCGATGCCATTTTCCATGTCCCTGGGCATGTCATTGGGTGGCTCTAGGCACGCAGGACAAGACCCACGCCCAGGGGGGGTCGCCGACCACTCCCCCCCTAAAGAGACATTTATGCATTTCCAGCTATTCCACCAGGAAACATCAAAAGTGACGAGGAGACATACTGAGGGGTTTAGACCACCCTAAGGGCACCGCAGTGCATGAAAGACAACACGGGTTGCCCTAAAAGAGCTATGAAACCATAGGAAGGGCCACCGACGTGACCCCTTAGGCACATGAAGGCCGCCGACACGTCATGACATCCGTCCCGCGTCTCGTCCATCACCGCAGAGAAGACACGCCCCATGTCCAGAGCGGGTCCTCACGCATGAAATGAATTATCTTTAGGCGGTCATTGTCATTACATACCGTACCCAACAACATATGACAAACCCCACCACGTCGTCCTTCCTTGCAAGGCACACCGCATCCTCCAAGGCAAGCCCCGATGCCCCTTCAAATCGTCCCACTCGGGTGGCGTTGTCTCCACGTGATTGTCAGTACGTCGGACCTGACACGCGACGCACCCCGGCTCATTGTCATCACTTTTATGGCGCATTACCTCATACAAGACAAGCCCCAAGCACCGTATGAATCCTCAAGCTTTCATGGATTTGTCTGGAGGCCATTTTTCCATGTCCGTGGGCATGTCACTAGGTGGCTCTGGGCACGCAGGACAAGACCCACGCCCAGGGGGGGTCGCCGACCACTCCCCCCCTAAAGAGACATTTATGCCTTTCCAGCTGTCCCACCAGGAAACATCAGCACTGACGAGGAGACATACTGGAGGGTTTAGACAACCCTGTGGGCACCACAGCGCATGAAAGTCAACACGTGTTGCCCTGAAAGATATATGAAACCGTAGGAACAGCCACCGATGTGACCCCTTAGGCACATGAAGGCCGCCGACACGTAGTAGCATTCATCCCGGGTAGCGTCCAACACCGCCGAGAAGACAGGCCCCATGTCCAGAGAGGGTCCTCACGCATGAAATGAATTCTCTTTAGGTGGTCATTGTCATTACATACGGGACACGACAACAGATGACAAACCCCACCGCAACGTCCTTCCTTTCAAGGCACGCCACACGCACCAAGACGGGCCTCGAGGCCCCTTCAAATCGTCTCACTCGGATGCCATTGTCTGGACAAGACTGTCAGTCCGCAGGATCACACATGCGACAAACCCCATCTCATTGTCATCGTTTTTAGGGCGCACTACCTCGGGCAAGACAAGCCCCAAGCACGAGACGAATCATCAGGAATTCATGGCACTGCGTCGATGCCATTTTCCATGTCACTCGGCATGTCATTGGGTGGCTCTAGGCACGCAGGACAAGACCCACGCCCAGGGGGGGTCGCCGACCACTCCCCCCCTAAAGAGACATTTATGCATTTCCAGCTATACCACCAGGAAACATCAACAGTGACGAGGAGACATACTGATGGGTTTAGACCACCCTAAGGGCACCGCAGTGCATGAAAGACAACACGGGTTGCCCTAAAAGAGCTATGAAACCATAGGAAGGGCCACCGACGTGACCCCTTAGGCACATGAAGGCCGCCGACACGTCATGGCATCCGCCCCGCGTCTCGTCCATCACCGCAGAGAAGACACGCCCCATGTCCAGAGCTGGTCCTCACGCCTCAAAGGAATTATCTTTAGGCGGTCATTGTCAATACATACCGTACCCAACAACATATGACAAACCCCACCACGTCGTCCTTCCTTGCAAGGCACACCGCATCCACCAAGGCAAGCCCCGAGGCCCCTTCAAATCGTCCCACTCGGATGGCGTTGTCTCCACGTGATTGTCAGTACGTCGGACCTGACACGCGACGCACCCCGGCTCATTGTCATCACTTTTATGACGCATTACCTCAGACAAGACAAGCCCCAAGCACCGTACGAATAATCAAGCTTTCATGGATTTGTCTGGAGGTCGTTTTTCCATGTTCGTGGGCATGTCACTGGGTGGCTCTGGGCACGCAGGACAAGACCCACGCCCAGGGGGGGTCGCCGACCACTCCCCCCCTAAAGAGACATTTATGCATTTCCAGCTGTCCCACCAGGAAACATCAGCACTGACGAGGACACATACTGATGGGTTCAGACAACCCAATGGGCACCACAACGCATGAAGGACAGCACGTGTTGCCCTAAAAGAGCTACGAATCCATACGAACAGCCACCAAAGTGACCCCTTAGGCACATGAAGGCCGCCGACACGTCATGGCATCCGTCCCGGGTATCATCCAACACCGCCGAGAAGACAGGACCCATGTCCAGAGCGGGTCCCCGCGCATGAAATGAATTATCTTTAGGCGGTCATTGTCTTTACATTCCGAACACAACAACATGTGACAAACCCCACCTCGACGTCCTTCCTTTCAAGAAACGCCGCATGCACCAAGACGGGCCCCGAGACCCCTTCAAATCGTCTCACTCGGATGCCATTGTCTGAACGCGACTGTCAGTCCGCAGGATCTCGAAGGCCACAAACACCATCCCATTGTCATCGTTTTTATGGCGCACTACCTCGGGCAAGACAAGCCCCAAGCACGGGACGAATCATCAGGCATTCATGGCATTAAGTCGATGTCATTTTGCATGTCAATGGGCATCACATTGGGTGGCTCTAGGCACGCAGGACAAGACCCACGCCCGGGGGGGTCGCCGACCACTCCCCCCCTAAAGAGACATTTATGCATTTCCAGCTATTCCACCAGGAAACATCAACACCGACGAGGAGACATACTGATGGGTTTAGACCACCCTGAGGGCAGGGCAGCGCATGAAAGGCAACACGTGTTGCCCTAAAAGAGCTATGAAACCATAGGAAGGGCCACCGACGTGGCCCCTTAGGCACATGAAGGCCGCCGACACGTCATGGCATCCGTCCCACGTATCGTCCATCACCGCAGCGAAGACACGCCCCATGTCCAGAGCGGGTCCCCACGCATGAAAGGAATTCTCTTTAGGCGGTCATTGTCATTACATACCGGACCCAACAACATATGACAAACCCCACCTCATTGTCCTTCCATTCAAGGCACACCGCATCCACCAAGGCAAGCCCTGAGGCCCCTTCAAATCCTCTCACCCGGATGGCGTTGTCTCCACCTGATTGTCAGTACGGAGGACCTGACACGCGACGAAACCCGGCTCATTGTCATCACTTTTATGGCGCACTACCTCGAACAAGACAAGCCCCAAGCACCGGACGAATCATCAAGCTGTCTTTGCTTTGTCCGGAGGCTGTTTTTCCATGTCCGTGGGCATGTCACTGGGTGGCTCTGGGCACGCAGGACAAGACCCACGCCCAGGGGTGGTCGCCGACCACTCCCCCCCTAAAGAGACATTTATGCATTTCCAGCTGTCCCACCAGGAAACATCAGCACTGACGAGGAGACATACTGATGGGTTTAGACAACCCTGTGGGCACCACAGCGCATGAAAGACAACACGTGTTGCCCTAAAAGAGATATGAAACCATAGGAACAGCCACTGATGTGACCCCTTAGGCACATCAAGGCCGCCGACACGTAGTAGCATTCGTCGCGGGTAGCATCCAACGCCGCCGAGAAGACAGGCCCCATGTCCAGAGCGGGTCCTCGCGCATGAAATGAATTCTCTTTAGGTGGTCATTGTCATTACATACGGGACACGACAACATATGAAAAACCCCACCTCGACGTCCTTCCTTTCAAGGCACGCCGCATGCACCAAGACGGGCCCTGAGGCCCCTTCAAATCGTCTCACTCGGATGCCATTGTCTGGACGCGACTGTCAGTCCGCAGGATCGCACATGCGACAAACCCCGTCTCATTGCCATCGTTTTTAGGGCGCACTACCTCGGGCAAGACAAGCCCCAAGCACGGGACGAATCATCAGGAATTCATGGCATTGCGTCGATGCCATTTTCCATGTCACTGGGCATGTCTGTGGGTGGCTCTCGGCACGCAGGACAAGACCCACGCCCAGGGGGGGTCGCCGACCACTCCCCCCCTAAAGAGACATTTATGCATTTCCAGCTATTCCACCAGGAAACATCAACACTGACGAGGAGACATACTGAGTGGTTTAGACCACCCAGAGGGAACCGCAGCGCATGAAAGGCAACACGTGTTGCCCTAAAAGGGCTATGAAACCATAGGAAGGGACACCGACGTGGCCCCTTAGGCACATGAAGGCCGCCGACACGTCATGGCATCCGTCCCGCGTATCGTCCAACACCGCCGAGGAGACAGGACCCATGTCCAGAGCGGGTCCTCACGCATGAAATGAATTCTCTTTAGGTGGTCATTGTCTTTACATACCGGACACAACAACATATGACAAACCCCACCTCAACGTCCTTCCTTTCAAGGCACGCCGCACGCACCAAGACGGGCCCCGAGGCCCCTTCAAATCGCCTCACTAGGATTCCATTGTCTGGACGCGATTGTCAGTCCGTAGGATCTCACAGGCGACAAACCCCACCCATCTCATTGTCATCGGTTTTATGGCGCACCACCTCGGGCAAGACAAGACCCTAGCACGGGAAGAATCATCAGGAATTCAGGGCATTGCGTCGATGCCATTTTCCATGTCACTGGGCATGTCATTGGGTGGCTCTAGGCACGCAGGACAAGACCCACGCCCAGGGGGGTCGCCGACCACTCCCCCCCTAAAGAGACATTTATGCATTTCCAGCTATCCCACCAGGAAACATCAACACTGACGAGGAGACATACTGATGGGTTTAGACCACCCTGAGGGCACCGCAGCGCATGAAAGACAACACGTGTTGCCCTAAAAGAGCTATGAAACCATAGGAAGGGCCACCGACGTGACCCCTTATGCACATGAAGGCCACCGACAAGTCATGGCATCCATCCCGCGTATCGTCGATCACCGCCGAGAAGACACGCCCCATGTCCAGAGCGGGTCCTCACTCATGAAAAGAATTCTCTTTAGGTGGTAATTGTAATTACATACAGGACCCAACAACATATGAAAAACCCCACCTCGACGTCCTTCCTTTCAAGGCACGTCGCATCCACCAAGACATGCCCCGAGGCCACTTCAAATCGTCTCACTCGGATGGCTTTGTCTCCACGCGATTGTCAGTTCGTCGGACCTGACACGCGACGAACCCCGTCTCATTGTCATCGCTTTTATGGGGCACTACCGCGGGCAAGACAAGCCCCAAGCACAGGAGGAATCATCTAGAGGCCATTTTTCCATGTCTGTGGGCATGTCACTGGGTGGCTCTGGGCACGCAGGACAAGACCCACGCCCAGGGGGGGTCGCCGACCACTCCCCCCCTAAAGAGACATTTCTACATTTCCAGCTCTCCCACCAGGAAACATCAGCACTGACGAGGAGACATACTGAGTGGTTTAGACCACCCAGAGGGAACCGCAGCGCATGAAAGACAACACGTGTTGCCCTAAAAGAGCTATGAAACCATAGGAACGGCAACCGACGTGACCCCTTAGGCACGTGAAGGCCGCCGACACGTCATGGCATCCTTCCCGCGTATCGTCGACCACCGCCGAGAAGACAGACCCCATGTCCAGAGCGGGTCCTCACGCATGAAATGAATTCTCTTTAGGTGGTCGGTGTCGTTACATACCGAACCCAACAACATATGACAAACCCCAGCTCGGCGTCCTTCCTTTCAAGGCACCCCGCATCCACCAAGACAAGCCTCGAGGCCCCTTCAAATCGTCTCACTCGGATGGCATTGTCTCCACGCGATTGTCGGTACGTAGGACCTCACACGCGACGAACCCCGGCTCATTGTCAAAGCTTTTAAGGCGCACTACCCCGGAGAAGACAAGCCCCAAGCACCGGACGAATCATCACGCATTGATGGAATTGTCTAGAGGCCATTTTTCCATGTCCGTGGGCATGTCACTGGGTGGCTCGAGGCACGCAGGACAAGACCCACGCCCAGGGGGGGTCGCCGACCACTCCCCCCCTAAAGAGACATTTATGCATTTACAGCTATCCCACCAGGAAACATCAGCACTGACGAGGAGACATACTGAGTGGTTTAGACCACCCAGAGGGCACCCCAGCTCATGAAAGACAACGCGAGTTGCCCTAAAAGAGCTATGAAACCATAGGAACGGCCACCGACGTGACCCCTTAGGCACATGAAGGCCGCCGGCACGTCATGGCATCCGTCCCGCGTGTCGTCGACCACCGCCGAGAAGACAACCCCATGTCCAGAGCGGGTCCTCACGCATGAAACGAATTCTATTTAGGTGGTCATGGACGTTACATACCGGACCCAACAAGATATGGCAAACCCCAGCTCGGCGTCCTTCCTTTCAAGGCACCCCGCATCCACCAATGCAAGCCCCGATGCCCCTTCAAATCGTCTCACTCGGATGGAATTGTCTCCACGCGGTTGTCAGTACGTAGGACCTGACACGCGACGAACCCCGACTCATTTTCAAAGCTTTGATGGCGCACTACCCCGGACAAGACAAGCCCCAAGCACCGGACGAATCATCAAGCATTCATGGGATTGTCTAGAGGCCATTTTTCCATGTCCGTGGGCATGTCATTGGGTGGCTCTGGGCACGCAGGACAAGACCCACGCCCAGGGGGGGTCGCCGACCACTCCCCCCCTAAAGAGACATTTATGCATTTCCAGCTATCCCACCAGGAAACATCATCAGTGACGAGGAGACATACTGAGGGGTTTAGACATCCCAGAGGTCAGTGCAGCGCATGAAAGACAACACGTGTTGCCCTAAAAGAGCTATGAAACCATAGGAACGACCACCGACGTGACCCCTTAGGCACTTGAAGGCCGCCGACACGTCATGGCATCCGTCCCGCGTATCGTCGATCACCGCCGAGAAGACATGCCCCATGTCCACAGCGGGTCCTCACGCATGAAATGAATTCTCATCAGGTGGTGATTGTCGTTACATATAGGACCCAACAACATTTCACCAACCACCACCTCCATGTCTTTACTTTTAAGGCACACCGCATCCACCAAGACAAGCCCCGAGGCCCCTTCAAATCGCCTCACCCGGATGGCATTGTCTCCACGCGATTGTCAGTACGTAGGACCTGACACGTGACGAACCCCGGCTCATTGTCATCGCTTTCATGGCGCAATACCCCGGACAAGACAAGCCCCAAGCACCGGACGAATCACCAAGCATTCATGGCATTGTCTAGAGGCCATTTTTTCATGTCCGTGGGCATGTCATTGGGTGGATCTGGGCGCGCAGGACAAGACCCACGCCCAGGGGGGGGGGTCGCCGACCACTCCCCCCCCCCCCCCTGAAGAGACATTTATGCATTTCCAGCTATCCCACCAGGAAACATCAACAGTGACGAGGAGACATACTGAGGGGTTTAGACGTCCCAGAGGGCAGCGCAGCGCATGAAAGACCACACGTGTGGCACTGAAAAACCTATGAAAACGTAGGAATGACCACCGACGTGACCCCTTAAGCGCAGGAAGGCCACCCACACGTCGTGGCATCCGTCCGACGTATCGTCCATCACCGGGGACATGACAAAACCCATGTCCCAAGTCCGTCCTCACGCAAGAATTGAATTTTAT